>JAWPHD010003860.1:0-203809 GCA_037043455.1 Cyrtodaria siliqua | reverse complement strand
GTCAGTAAATAATTCTCATTTCTTTTTGTAAAAAGGCATTTTCACTAATTTAAAGTGCCATTTTTGGTTTATATCACATTGCTGATCTATTTGTTACATTTTTCAAGCATTGTCATGTTAAACTTGGGAGTTTCGAATTGTGTTTGCTTATACGGAAATGAGTGTATGAATACAATATTTTGGCATCTCAGTGTTCATGTTTTTAAAGGGAGCATTCATTCATGAGACAAGTTCTTTTTTAGAAGACACATGACCCCCCCCCCCCCCCCCCCCCCCCCCCCCCCCCCCCCCCCCCCCCCCCCCCCCCCCCCCCCCCCCCCCCCCCCCCACTTTTCTGTGGATTTTTTAGCAGCATATGTGTCATTTGTGAGGGCCTAGATATGAATGAAAACATGGCATTTACATTTTTTATTCATAGACAACTCAATGCAAAAATTAATGGTCGTGTTACACCATCAACGATCTTGACGTTACTTCGGGTCTCACAACACTATTATCTCCCTTGAATACTCGTGCCCTACAGTTGAAGGAGGTAGATAAAAAAAACAAGTCCGCTTTTCTACAATTTAAAGGATACATTGATTTATCTTTACCAGGTTCTAAATCTACAGCATTTTAGGAAGAGATCACAGAAAAATTCATGTTGATATACTATTTCTAGCTAATTCTGCCTCATGCTACACATCATGGATCTAATCACCACGCGGTTGTATTTTTGTCGAAACGCAGTCCTAAAATTAAAAAAATTTCAACCTGGTAAATATTTGTTAATTGCGTTTGAAATTGCAGATATTGGATCAATGAAGAATTTAAGCATAAATACATGTTGTAAATTTTATTTATCTCTATGCTGCGAACAAAAACATTACAATGGGGCCCAATGGAAACTTAATTGTGGTGTGAAAGGTTCACGACGGCAAAGAAGACAAAACGGAATCTAAGGGTACCATACATCAGATATAGTTCCTGAATACAGTGTTTATTCCAGATATAGCTTAATTAAAAATGAACACATGGAATTCGTAGTTTAAGAAATATTAACGTAAGAAACTTTGAACTTTGATCAACGTCACATATTTATCCATGGACCAAAAAACGGCGGTTTAAACTAAAGCAGAGGACAATACGGGTATTACAAATGCCAATACACTGTTAAGCATATTTGGTAAATTACTAACCAGACCATCAAATAACGGAAATAAAACAGAAGAAATTTGAATACGATTGACGATGCTTTTTTTAATTTTTAAATAGGCTTACCCAATACTTAGCTGAGATATGTTCTAGAGACAAAATGCTGTATATATCAATGTCAGATCAGTAAAATATATTTTAAAATCTAAGGGAACATTTATCATGGTAAGAAAACCTATCTACATTGCAGTTCAGTCTTCTTTAAAATGAATACTAACAGCGATATATGTTTAAGGTGGAGCGGTGGTGTAATGGTAAGCACGGTTAAGTAGCCTATGGATCGCGTGTTCGATCTCAGCTCGGACCTTTGGGTCAATATTACCGAAGTATTTAAGAAGTATTTCTCACCTCAACAGTCTGTCGGATGGGACTTGACACTTAACACCGAGGTCCCCTCATAAAATCAAATTTATCATAAAAAGTATGCATACACAATAGTACACAATAGAACGCATATACTGGCCAACCTTGGGGAATCTCCCTGGGTTGATATGCTTGAGGGATTATAAACCTTCGTAGTACGCAAACACACACGATCTATATTACATAACAGTTATCCATTTTTTAAAAGTAGAGGTACTTTTCCTAAAGGAATATCATGTATGTACCATAATAATACAGCTAACAGGTTAATTTTATACAAAGATTGGATGGTTTTCAAGATTTAAAATGACTACCCTAGTTACACTTTGAAACAGTACACACAAAGTAAACTTTATCTGCAGACGAATAAACATGTAAAGTATATTCTAAAATAGAAGATGAATTTCAATTATTCATAATGTTTGATGAACTAAGAAGAAACACGGTGGAAGAAATCACGTTCAGCAATATTTCTGACGACAGCCAAATATTCACAAGTTCATCGAAGTATTAACATGCGATAACGAAATGTTGTATTATTAAAACACACGCAACATCATACTGTGTAGTTAATGAAATACTATCTCACGATAAACACGTTATGCCATGATTTACGCAATTACACATTTGAAACATCAAATGTTTTGCTCATGCGTCTTTTTAAATTAGTACGCAGTATTGAAATGAGTGTAGGTTAAGGTGGGTAATGCCTCGACTCCATTAGACATTTTACCAGGTCAGTACGATTCTTTAAATTCTTAGAATGGTACATTTAGGCACTGTGACATACTAGTTGTAATATCTCCGATCTTTAAACTGCCGTATTTGTTGCAGCCAGTATTGTATACCAGTTAAGAATTATTGAACTTCTGGCATACCGTGAAATCGCAAAGTCGGGTTAAACTACTGATAAATAATGGAAACTACAAAAAAAAAAAGAGAAAAAAAAAAAGATTTAAATCTAGGGCTAACGTTCTCAAAAGCAACAGGCTATATAATATAAATTCAAGATTTTATCTTTTCCCATACATAATGTAAATAGAAAATGGAATTCTAGCTTAATTGCTTTGACTGGTAGGTATCGCATGACAGACAATATATGTATGTCGAAAAAATAGACATATATATACACACATATTTTAATAAAGAAATTGTGTAATTCCACTGACAGATGTGTGCCTCCGCGGTGAAGAGTCAAATATTGCATAGTAAAAAACAGTTCCCCTGCCTTGGTATGAGTAACTACACATCAACACCTTCGTATAATTGTAACATCGCGTGCGATGCTATGATGTTACGATGGTAACCCTGACCGGATATCCCCGTACAGTTGCCTCTGAAAAGTATACGAGAGATCAATGTCAAGTATAGGATAGAGGCTATGAAGAGAAATCGTCACCATTAAGGTGTAACACGCCCATTGATTGTTGCATTGAGTTGTGTGTGAATTAAAATTTAAATGCCATGTTGTCATTCATATCTAGGCCCAAATTAAAAATGAATAACTTACAGTCTCATCACAAATGACACATATGCTGCCAAAAATCCACAGAAAAAATGGGGGTCATGTATCTTCTAAGAAAGAACTTGTCTCATGAATGAATGGTCCCTTTAAAAACATAAACACTGAGATGCCATAATATTGTATTCATACACTCATTTCCATATAAGCAAAATAAATTAAAAACTCACAAATTTAACATGACAATACTTGAAAAATGTAACAAATAGATCAACAATGTGATAAAAACCAAAAATAGCACTTTAAATTAGTGAAAATGCCTTTTTTTTACAAAAAGAAATGAGAATTATTTATTGACGCCATTATGCGATACCCCAGGCCGACACTTCCTGTGTTGCAATGGGTGTGCTACACCTATACGAATACTTAACTATGAGCGAATTTCCAAAGCAGGTATTTTGACAAAGCCTAGACTATAACGCATTAAAGAAAGAAAAGTTTTCGCGAATCGACTAAGAATCGATCAAGATATACGCGTTTCAAAATAGAACAGAGCGGTCGACAGCGACAAAAATTCAGCGTACTTTTTTCAGTTTTAACCTATCTTAACTGCTTTATAAAATGACATTGGGCATACCTATACTTGATATAATTGATTAAATGCTTCATATAGTCAATAAACATGAAGAAATCAAGAGGTTAAGCTACCAAAACTGCTCTTTGAATGCAAAATGTGCTGATTTTCATGCCAGCATCCAATTTTCAAGGCAGTTTTTCACTTTTGGTGGCGTCATACCTTAATTTGGTAACAGTAAATGAATATACAGGCATTACAAATACTCCTAAATGCAAGTCTGGTACTAGCTTTGTGATTAAAAGCCAAGTTTAAATGATTGGGCAGCATACTCTGCTTTCAGTTCTCTCTGACATTATCTCAGTAAACCCAATTTTAGGGGGTAAGGGGAAGGATTTTGTGGTGTCATACCTATAAAAGCAGGATTTTAAAAATAGAAATGCTAAATTATGATGACAAATACACATATCTACATGTTGATACCAAACAAGCCTAGTTTTAGTAGAAAATATTTCTCCAGGCCATCATTTAAAGACTTAAAAAATCTGAAACTCTAAATTACGGCTTTCCGCGGCGAAAAATACCAAAAAAAAAAATCAAAACCTGTTTTAAAAGAATGTAAAGTGTTTTTTTGAAGATAAACATTCATTCCAAAAGGAAAAATGCCAGTTAAGTAAGAACCTGAGAGAAAATGACAATTCACAGATCCCGCCTTAGTATAGGTGTAACACGCCCATTGATTGTTGCATTGAGTTGTGTGTGAATTAAAATTTAAATGCCATGTTGTCATTCATATCTAGGCCCAAATTGAAAATGAATAACTTACAGTCTCATCACAAATGACAAAAAATCCACAGAAAAATGGGGGTCATGTATCTTCTAAGAAAGAACTTGTCTCATGAATGAATGGTCCCTTTAAAAACATAAACACTGAGATGCCATAATATTGTATTCATACACTCATTTCCATATAAGCAAAATAAATTAAAAACTCACAATTCTAACATGACAATGCTTGAAAAATGTAACAAATAGATCAACAATGTGATATAAACCAAAAATAGCAGTTTAAATTAGTGAAAATGCCTTTTTTTACAAAAAGAAATGAGAATTATTTATTGACGCCATTATGCGATACCCCAGGCCGACACTTCCTGTGTTGCAATGGGTGTGCTACACCTTAAGAAACTGAAAGGGAGGTAACGTAGACTCTATCCGGCTTATTGTTTACCATAGGTGTATCGATGTTCTCTAAATAGGTCACGATGTAACCTGTGAAGAGCGCTAGTAGTTAGTTCCTCATTTAAATGTTGCCAGGTTTTGAAATTCTGAGCCATCTGGTTAATTTTAAAAGTAGGGTTAAGACTAATGATATTGGTTGAAATTGAAATCAATGGCTGTGCGACATCGCACACCACACTGTTACATTTGGCGCCAAACGTAGACCCTTTTTTTTGCTTTTTGAAAATACGGATCACAATAATTAATTTATGCCATTTTGTTTATATTATATGTTTAACACGCCGATTGATTTTTGCATTGTGTTCTATATGTCGTAAAATAAAAATGCAGTGTTGTCATTCATATCTAGACCAATTTTAAATGACAATAACTAACATTCTCCTAACAAATGGCCAATGTGCTGTCAAAATACATACATACAATTGGGGGTCGTGTATCAGAAGAAATAACTTGTCTCACGAATGACTGCACGATTTAAAAACAAAAGCACTGATGGGGCGAAAACAGTTTATTTCACACCTGTATAATTGTAACCAATCTCTTTCTGTCCTTTTTACCCATGTGACAATCCCATATTTCCACTATTGTACTCAAAACAGTTGCTTTAATACAAACAATCTATATTATTTTAATATTGTACTTCATCTAGTATCTGGATTCCGATGAATCTATGTTCAGTAGATGTGGAGTTCGAAAAGGCCATATTCCGTATTTTTTCTATGAAATTAGATGTGGAGTCAAAAAAATCCGTATTCCATATTTGTACTATGGGATTAGCTGCGGAGTCCAAAAAATCCATATTCCATATTTGTACTATGGGAAGATAACCCTAACAGTAAAAATTAACGGGTCAGTAATGATTTACCTCACCATTATATTTTGACTGAAACTGAGTTGAAACAGTACTGTTTTAATTACAATGTACGTTTGGTTAGATTAGTGAGGCATGAAATAAAGAGGTCATGTTAAATAACCCCATAGTATTTATACACTCATTTCTATATAAGTAAAAACAATTAAAACTCACAATTTGTACATGACAATGCTTGATAAATATCACGAATAGATCAACAATGTGATCTAAACCAAAAAATGGCACCCTTAATTAGTGAACAAGTCATTGTTTTACAAAAAGAAAGGGGGATTATTTACTGGCCACCTTTACTGCAATGTATGTGCTACACCTTATACAGAGTTTCGTTGAGCGTTGAACTTACCGATTTGGCAAAGACATCGGGGTAGTGATGTTCTGCATTAAGGCGAGGGTTACGTTGAACTTACCGATTTGGCAAAGACATCGTGGTAGTGATGTTCTGCATTAAGGCGAGGGTACAAAGTAAAAGAACTTAACACGTGTGGTGCCAAAGAGCACTTTTAAACTGGCATTCGTTTATACAACACGTTTAAGCTTTGTTGAGCTAGAATTTAAGATCAGTTACTTTACTCGTGAATTACTTTATACAATGGTTTCCGGTTGATTTAGAAATTTGAATAATTTTATGTGATAGAGCTAGATTATCCTTCTGTCTGGGCTTTTCACTGTCTCGTACGAGGACTGTAAGGTTGTCCATGTATATATGTAGACATTCTCTAGTCAGGCAAAGCAAAATATATTATAATATGTGACTAATACAGCCGAACGATATACCGAGACTCCAACCGGGCCGGGATATGCCGTAACCAAATATAGGGATGCGTCCTCGGGACGTCTATCATGCAAAACAAGCATTCTGCCATATGAGATAATGGTCTAGTAAGTCATTTATTAAACTAAACAAATGTGCATCTCTATGATCATGGCGAATACAAGCCTAAATAAAATGTTGGAACAAAAAGATGGTCTAAACTAAAATATGATATTGGCCATACATTTTAATAATTGACGTCTAGCTGTTGAACATATATACACGCACAACTGATATGGTGCTTAAATCACGGAAACAAAACGACGCTTTATTTAGTTTTTGTATCCTCCATTTTTATAAGTATGTGGAATTTGTAGCAATTGGGATGATCTGATAAAAACTAATCACAACACCATCGACATATAGAGACTGCCATTTGTTTAAGTGTTCGTGCTAGTGACTGCCTATTTCTTGATATAAACTTGATTATTTTATCAATTTCGAAAGCTGATACCCATTGCATGAACAACCCATCAACAACAAAAACGCATCTTTCCTGGCAAACTTATATTTAATAATATATTTTAAAGTGTAATGCGAGAGTCTTCAAATAAATTGGAAATAACCGTAAAATTGCAATTGCTAGAGTTCAAACAGCTTAAGCTGGATGTTGCCAAATTCAGATGCTCTAGCAGATACCGACTGCTGACTCGTCTTATGGGCCAGGCAATATTTATCGGGTGGTTGGGACCGGTGTCAAATGGTAAGGGACAGGTACTTTTTTTGTCGCGACAAACCATGGGACGATACATTTTCCCGCTTGCTTGCCATGGGACGAACACTTTTTTAAAGTCATTCCCCCCACCCCCACAAAACGTTCAACAATGCAAATATAGAAACAGTGATCTTAGACCATAATCGGGTGCTTATGGGCCAGGCAATATTTATCTGGGCGTTGGGACCGGTGCAAGATGGCATGGGACAAATAATTTGGTTGTCGCGACAAACCATGGGACGATACCTTTTATTTCGTTTGCTTAATTTTTTTTTTTTTTATATATATAAGATTGTTATTTGCACCGGCCCCAACCTCTCGATAAATATTGCCTAATCCCTTGGCAAAATTCAAGGACCTCAACCCAGTTATTTTGTTTCTCCAGCCTTTTTCAAGTGGACCTGACTTTAAGCCAGTTTGATTCCACTAATAGGTAAGCAAGCTTTATATACTTTTGTAATACATAAATAACGTATTATTTGGATTATCCAATTGTGGGATAAGCAGGGTTAGTAAGTTACTTATTTGGGATAAGCCGTGTCTTATAAAGGTAGGTAGGATAAGTTAATTGAAAAAAGTCAATGATCGGTCAATATGCAGATAGAACAGAAATTATTTAGTTCGTTAAATACATATTATCCAAAATTTAGATATCTTTGACGTTTTTACCGAGTTGTCTTTTCGGCTCATTTACTATTTTAGATTGTCTGATATGACGGTTATTGTCGGTACGCCATTTAAGCTATAATACAAACTCATTTGGCTTCGATATGAACTTAACATTCGTTAAAAAACGTATATGTTTTCAGCTCTTTAACTTAAAGAGACGCACGGCAATTTTGATTTTCTTTTTAACTAGTGGCGTCCCGTAAGTTTTTTCTGCATGTCTTGTGTGTATTTCTACAATCATTAATATTGAGTATTAGAATAGTTCAGCACAGAATGGAAAATATTAAAACGTCAATTAATACAATAATAACAAATGCATCAACACAAGGAATTTAACGGAACTTCATAATTGTGTTTATTTTCATGAAAAGAACTCAAGTGCCATAATTGCACTATGAAATTAAGCAGGCCCTTTTTCGACTTCGTTCCGTAATAAATAAAATAAAACCCTTAAAGTCGAGCGGACTGTCATCAGGCTATATTTGAATAGACACCTATAATTCTCCCAGGTTGCCTTTAATATATATTAAAGGTCTAAGAATTTCCGGAATGCGAAAAATATAGTAAATAGATTCATAAAACACACCTTTAATTAAACCGCAGCTGTAACATTAAAATAATTGAAAACTTGTGCGTAAAACCAATTAACCCGCAAAATAAATAGTTGTATTTACCTAAGTGGTTGCAAAAAAGAACTGTTTCGGGAATTGTCTGTATCTACAAGAACAAGAAAATTCCTATGTTTTAGGAGCAGCCTATAATAATAATAATAATAATAATAATAATAATAAAGACTTTATTTAACGAGAGAACTCATTTAAAACTAGTCAATCTTCCATGAGGCCTTCAGCAATATATATTATACAATATTTACAAAGATATGTGATATACATTTATATTTAAGAATGGTCTATAATTACAAGAATACTGCCAAGGTGCTGGGACCATCTATATTTACAAGGATAAATTTACAAGGATTAGGCAATCACAATGCCGAGGTTCTGTGAACCGTCTATATCTACACGAATAAGACAATGCCAAGGTTCTGTGAACCGTCTATATCTACACGAATAAGACAATGCCAAGGTTCTGTGAACCGTCTATATCTACACGAATAAGACAATGTCAAGGTTCCAGGAACTGTCTATATCTACACGAATAAGACAAACATATTCTTAGAAACTTCTATATCAACAAGAATAAGACAATGCCAAGGTTCCGGGAACTGTCTATATCTGCAAGAACCAGACAATACCAAGATTCTGAGAATCTTCTATATCTACAAGAATAAGACAATGCCAAGTTCTGGAAACTGTCTATATCTGCAAAAATAAGACAAAGCCAAGATTTTGAGAACCTGCTGTATCTACAAGAATAATTAACAGTCAAGTTTCCGGGAACCTTAAGTATCTACAAGAATAAGACAATGCCAGGGTTCCGGGAGCTGTCTATATCTGCAAGAACAAGAAAATTCCTATGTTCTAGGAACAACCTATATAGTGGTCTTACTTCTGGGTACAGGAATTTGGTATAGGACAACTTATAACACATTAGTATGAATTACATATACATATATACAGCTATAGCGTGTCCATGCAAACGCTCCTTTGTCCTCTGCAAAGTATAGCTATATGGGTGTGGCACCGCTAAAACCACAACTCCCCTAAAGACCACAACTCCGCAAAGTCCACACATTTTCGCTTAAGTGCACAAAAAAAACGAACGCAAGAGTCCATACAATTTTCCGCTGAAGACCACAAACAATATTGTTGCTAAAGACCACAAACGTTGTCGCTGAAATCCACAGCACTATTTCGGTGAAAAACACAATTTTCAATTAATTGTTTTCTCCTTTGTGTGAGATATTTCAGCATTTCTTCATTAATTTATGCAAACCATATTTGCGCCAGATGTAGTTTACATGATCCATAAGTTTTGTAAATATGTAATATTTGGCAGGAAGAAGCATTAAAGCGCTAGGTGCGCTCTTTACAATCAGCAAATACGTGTGTTGCAACCTTAAAGGTAACACTCGCATTAGGGTCAAACCTGGTATCTAGGGACAGCCCGATAATACACTCACAACACTGAGAGTACTTCCCGGTATAATCACGTACGATGTCATAATCTTTTTCATTTAAAATCGATGTTCTAAGCTTTGAGTTTGTTATTATTATGCAAAGTGTAATACACTTTTTCATTTGTCAAATAATGCATACGTCATCAAAACCTGTTTTGGCGCCATTTACAAACATTTCATATAGTAACATCCTGTTAGCCGCACCAGCAAATCTGTGATTTTATTCGATCTTGTTGACCGTACTTCTTTGAAATGTGTGTCCCTTTGAAAAATTAAGTTACGTAGTTGATGATTAAATATAAAAATGTATATTCGTTTATTGTTTGGTTCATTTATTTGACAAAATGAAAGTGTCCGACTGTACCATACTCCTAGTAAAATAGTGGATGGTACAATCGGACACCTTAATACGCTCAATTCAAACTGGTAATTTCAAATGAAACATGTGCGGATCTAGGCGAGGACGTTATGCTAGAGGCATCACTCTTACTTAAACGCCTTCCAAAACAATCAATATTAATTTAATTTTATAAATTATTATAGCTCTAATAAATCTGAGTCAATCAATTTTAAACCGTTGCAATACTTCCAGCCGCTGGAAAATGAAGGCACATGATGAATTGGGCGTGTTTTTCTATGTTTGTATATATGTACTTAAATAGTAGTTGTGTATGGCTCCATACCATATTTTACCCTGTATAGTGATTTTTTTTAAAACCCTACTACGGTTCTCGAACTTTCGCAGATGTCCGAGTGTACCATCATGTGTGTCCGAATGCACCGGTAAGAGTCCGACTGTACCAGAGATGTGATAAAAAAAAGCATACAAATGGTTTAATAAGTGTTAAATGGAATGATTAATTATGTTTTCATTTTCCTGAATACGAAGGTGTCCGGACGTACCGGGTTTGACTCTAAAGGTAAAGGTAAAGGTAACACTTTTGGGACTAAAAGTAACAACATACTCTAAAGGGAATAAAATAATTTAAAATTACACAACATTACAACATTTCTAATGAAACTAATATTTATGTTTTGTTTATACTTTAAAGAGGAGGTATTTTGCTGAAATGAATAACATGTTTAGTTGAGCAAGCTGAATTTCTAATAAAAATTTCACCAAGAATGTGTTGTTACCTTTAGGGTATAGGGATGTTATATTCAGTGTAGTTCAAAAATGGTGTTTTAGTCCCACAAGTGTTACCTTTAGTGCAGCTAGTTACCTTTAATGCAATTGTTACCTTTATAGGGAATGTAGCGACACCGCCAAACTATCTTTATTATTGAGAGTTCCGAAATACTTGACTAAGGGTGAAAGAATTATCAAAATCGGATGCTAAACAAAAAAGATATGATCATTTGAAATTCCTGTTGAATTGGATATGGAAGGGGCCATTTTGAGAGCTATGACATCACAGTTCTAAATGACCATATATGGAATATTTATAAATTTGAAAATTTACTGATTTAAAGGGTAAAAATGACAGCAACTGTATGAAACATATGTAATACTTAATGGCAATAATGCTTTATATGACCAGTAAAAAAAATCATTCATTTGCAGCGATTTTCTTCGTTTTAAATGATATTTATCAGTATTCCATATATGGTAATATGGAACTATGATGTCATAGTTCTAAAAATGGCGGCTCCCATATTCATTTTAGAACAACCTTTAAATGGTCATATCTATTTTGTTTATCATCCGATTTTGATAATTCTTTCACCTTTTCCCAAGTTTTTCAGAACTCTCACTAACAGAACGTGTTTGGCTGTGTCGCTACATTCCCTTTAAGGTTGCAACAAACGTATTTGCTGATTGTAAAGAGCGCACTTTAGCGCTTTAATGTTTCTTCCTGCCAAAATAGTGCATACTTACAAAACCTATAGATCATTTATACATGTAAACAACATCTGGCGCAAATATGTTGTGCACACATTAATGAAAAAATGCTGAAACATCTCTCACAAAGCGGAGTCGTGGACTTTAGCGGAGTTGTGGTCTTTAGCGGTGCCACACGGGGTCAAACCATTTAAGCTGTTAAAAGGCTATTGATACCTGTTTTGATGACACTGTTTACAACATTCCAGTTCTACAAAAGCAAAACATGTTTTGCTATAAGCAGAAGAATTTATAACAATGGTAACCGCATGATACTTAAGTTTTAACAAAACTGCGCTTATTTGGTAAGCAGAGCGTATCGCAATAAAAACATATAAGATGAGCAAGGCCTGTTAGTAGTGATTTGCAAGATAAAAGCAGACGACACATGAAATTGTCACCAAAGATATGCAAGCGACATGCTTAATTGGTATTCACACCTATATCTTACCACCAGCCATGCGGGCGTGATTGATGACTCCGGAGTCATTATCCTGGGGCCCAACTAATAAGGATATGAACGCCACGTTAACGTATAACATACGATGAAGTCACGAAAACGGAGAAAGGATACCTATACTAATAACATATTCACCTCGTTATAATGAAATTCATAACCTTGTCATTGATGGTGATGAGAGATCAGAGAATGGCGGCCCAAGTGTTACGGCATACACACATTTTTGATTGCTAGAGTATTAAAATTCGCTGAGATGTATAGCTACTCAAATCGCGACGGAAATTATATGCCGGCCAGGCCACCGTATTATTATTACAGTTAGTAGAAGTTTAGGTCAACGCAACGTTTGGCAAAATCTATAAATACCTATACTGGACTGTTATTAGACGAATAGAAAAGAATGCCAGCTTACATCTTCTTTGAAACCTACTTACTAATTTATAGAGCTATGCTGAAGATGTTTATGTTTTAATTTATTTTACTAGAGTGTTTGATGATTTTTTTTGGAATCGTGACATTTTCTGTTTCTATCCCCAATAAAGTCAAAAACACTAGCTTATAGAGATATGAAGCTTTCAGACCGACATTTTACATAAACCTAACTGTGAGCTCTTACGGTTTTATATTATGTACCTACCAAATAATTTAATGTAGGCACACAATATGTAACCATACGAGTCACAATTCTCACAGCTCCCTCGTATGGTTGTATACTCTGTATATACCTACCAAAGAATATATGGTATAGTACAAAATATAAAACCATACGAGCCACGAGTCTCACAGCCCCCTCGTACGGTTTTATACCCTATACCTACCAAAGAATATATGGTAGGTACAACATATAAAACCATACGAGCCACGAGTCTCACAGCCCCCTCGTACGGTTTTATACACTATACCTACCAAAGAATATATGGTAGGTACAACATATAAAACCAGACGACCCACGAGTCTCACAGCTCCCTTGTATGTTTTATACTCTGTACCTACCTAACAATATATGGTAGGTACAACATATAAAACCAGACAAGCTAAGAGTCCCACAGCTCCCTCGTATGGTTTTATACTCTGTACCTACCAAATAATATATGGTAGGTACAAAATATAAAACCATACGAGCTACGAGTCTCACAGCTCCCTCGTATGGTTTTATACTCTGTACCTACCAAAGAATATATGTAGGTACAGAATATAAAACCATACGAGCTATGTGTCGCACAGCTACCTCATATGGATTTATACCCTGTACCTACCAAACAATAATGGTAGGTACGGAATATAAAACCATACGAGCTGGGATTCTCTTATGGTTTTATTCTCTGTACCTACAACAGAATATATGGTAGGTACCGAATATAAAACCATACGATCTGGGATTCGGATTCTCTTATGGTTTTATACTCTGTACCTACAACAGAACATATGGTAGGTATAGAATATAGAACCATACGAGCTGGGATTCTCTTATGGTTTTATACTTTGTATCTACATCAGAATATATGGTAGGTACAGAATATAAAACCATACGAGCTGGGATTCTCACAGCTACCATCAACCAAGAATTGTAGTAGGTCATATACTACTATTGCATTTCCCAAAGGATTCCATTATAGCCTTTTGGCCTACAACCTCTATTCCTGTATTCTAACGGATGATGAAACCTAACTTTTTTAAAGAACTATCTTAGAGACACTCAACAATGACCAGCAAATTGGGGGTAATGTAATGCTTTAAGCCTCTAATATTTCACTGAAGGTGGCCACCCCCAGAATGGCAGTAAAGAAATTTTCCTTTTTGCAAATATTCTCCCAGTACAATTATATCCATAAAAATGCAAATTAAAGTCAACAAATCCTAAATTAACATGTTTTATAGTGGAAATATAATATTTTCATGTTTCATGTGGATTTGTTATGATTTGGGTAATTTAATCCAATCAGAATCTACCTTACAATCTGACTATATGCCCTAATAGACCCTATACTATACTTTTTTCAACCAATCCGAAGCCCCAAATCCCTAGTGGTATCTGACCAGTAATATGTTCCAGATGTCACTATTTTATTAAACATTATGATTAACAGCTTGCCTTATGTGGACGATACGGTTGTAAATGTAACTCGTTTAGACACTTATGTATTTGAATTTGATTACGGCCAAGCCAAGCGGAATTATTTATACTCTAAGGACATACATGTGCTTATAGCCTCTACAACTCAACATCAACGCTATGTAAAATAGATTGTTTGGCCTATGCAAGTACAAAACACGAACACTATTTACAGTCATTTCCAATTGCAGCACTGGTAAATCAAAAAATAAGGTAATTCTGCGCCATCATCAAATAAACAGTTATTTAAAGTCATTCCCAATTGCAGCGATGGTAAATCAACTAATTCTGCGCGACCATCAAAGCAACACTTGTCCATGCCCTGAATTTTATAGTTTGTTATACCTTGGGCTCACTTTAGTTGGCAGGGTGTAACGCCAAACACTTTTTACGAGATGTTTAAATAAAACAGATCGATTCACAAATTTGCATTAGATTCTTACGGATGGTGGGACAAAAAATCGACCGTCATATATAACCTTACATGTGTTGAAAATGACGTAAGACACCAAACAAACAAACAAACAAACAAAGCATTAGATACACACATAAATGTCAAGAACATTGTTACTTGTATTACATTATTGTTTAATTGAAGCTAATTAATTAAACGCAGCGTTTGGTGAACCTCTTCTGGTTCAGACGACCACAAACATGGCTCAGAAAGTGTACATATGAAAATTAATACCTTTGAGCTAGCTACGTAAAACGCAACTATTAATTTGTAGAAAAAAGTATGGACATCTCATTATACACATGTTTAAAGGGACATCTTAAAGTGGTCATCAGTATCTTGCGTAGTGTAAAACAAAGCATGCTAATGCAGTTGATTTAGGTGATACAAACGATGTGACTCGGTCAGTGATCGAACCACAGCCTCCCGCATGCGAGACCTCTAAGTCACCGCCGCGGTAGGTACAGTGATAAACACAGCTGTAAAACGTCGGTATTTATCAAAGAAGTCACACGTATAAACAAACATATCTTAGTTATACTGGGAAACTCCCCTGGACATTCACCTTCAATTAAGTGCAGATATAGGTCACTTCATGTGACAAAACTGTCTGTCGTGACAAACTGAGGTGTCTCCAGGACAACACATACGTGTTTTAGCCTTTCTTTTGTTTGGCATTCACCCCTGCATTGTTTCAGTGCCACCTCGCTCATATCACTAGAGCAGTGGCAGAAAAAATATAACGTGGCTCCTGCGTAAATGGAGTGTCTACAATAGAATTTGCTGCAACTCTGCAGTTCAGGGTGAGAAGGTTCTAGGCCCGTTCTCCATATTTTATCACGATGAGCCTGGCGTGTTCATTCCTGTTAGGCGCCATATAACCTTTCATGTGTTGGTGCGCCTTAAAACCTCAATTCAATTCAATTGTTTGGCATTCCGTGGGAACAGATGCATTGTGTTATCAAATGCAGTCTTAAACTTATTAGAAAAACTTCAAATTCCGCAGGACCACACAAATAGTAAGTTTAGCATATGTATCTATATGATTCATTTATACGTTGTTTTGGATCATCTGGTCGAGATTCCCATGTATTTCTTATTCATGGTCAATTCAAATAAATAAATACATTTACTTTTTCAGCTGTAAAAACTTGCCAAGAACAGTACGTTGATGGCTATAACTGACCACACATTTAACGCCAGATGGCAGACGATATTCCTAGTCACGTTTCGCGGACAATGTGACATAGGGAATAGCGTTGCTAATTGGCAGTCGCTATTGACACTGTTTTTTCAATGCCATTAGTTCGGCGGTCACTTGAAAGGATATCTTCTAATTAGCTGTATCTTTACGTGACACGTGATAGACATGTGACTGCTTTGTTGCAGCATGCCGTGTACACTTTTAATATAAATGCTGAGGAATTATGATCGCTTTATTGCAATCAAGGCTAACTTGTCCAAGAGAAAGCTTCGGTATAGAGTTATGACCATCTCCAAATGAAAATATACCTTTTATAATTGTTTTAGAAAAGAATGATACATACTATCAAGCAGATCGGAAACGGAGGAAAGGTTCACTGAGAGTGTATTAGTGAACATTTTATTAAATGCCCATTCTTAAAGTAAATTATTCATTTTTATTAATCCATTACATACGAATACCTACATTATTAATTTTTATTTTGAGAAATTCTTTTTAGAGTGGGATCGTACTTATTTTAAAGCTGTCAATGTGGCATTGATCAAGGGTTCTTGAAGGGTCTTACCATAATAATTGTTACCCCAATTAAACGGGACAGAGGAAATAAAGAAATCCATGCAAGGTTATATCTTTTGTTTTTATAAACTTGCCAGCATTAATATATATGAATATAAAAATAAAAAAGCATTTGAAACTGAGGCATAGTATTCTGAGCCAGTATGCTGGCTGTCATTTATATTTTGACAGACAACAACCATTCTTTCTAGATCAAATCTAGTTTCAAGAACAGTGTTACATACTAGGTAACTGATGTTAACAGTCGATGTTATAGGAATCATTATGATAAAGTGTTTCTTTAGGACTTAAATATCAAAGGAGAAACGCGTGTTTCGGTGAAATAGGTCATACAATTTAAAAAAAGTTTGACACTTATTGTTTGAATTTAGCAATTATACATTATCATATGCTCGTGATGTATCTTAATGAGTGACATAAATATTCTTGTCTGATATCGTCTATTGATATATATAACAATGTTTAAATACTACTATGTTAAGTTCAGTTTAGAGTCCCGGGCATGAGAATAGAGCCACTGCTTATCTCGACAGAAGAGTAAAATCCACGCGCCACCCCACTCCCCCACACAATCACCACCGCCAATTCGTGATATTTTTGTCACTTTCATTAAAGGTCTGTTTCCTGAACAGGTGCTTCTTGGGTGGTGGAATAAAACAATGATCGTGGCTCATCGGGACTCCAGCGAAAAATGAATGGAGTTTCAACAGCAGAATTTGAAGCGACTGTTCACCTTTCTATGTTAATGGGACACACGGCAATCTTTATTTTTAAAAACTCACGGCGTGCCGATAGTTTTTTTTTGCATGACTTACATTTGTTTAATCATTAATATTAATTATAAGAATGGTATTAAGCAATTTGATTTTGCATATTATTAATGTTTGATATTATTGCACCAATAATGTATTAAAACGTTCAGTATAATAAGACGAAATCGTGAATACTTAAATTTTTATTTATTTAAATGTAACCAGGGTAAAAGTAAAAATGATACTGGATATATAAATCAACACACTCATTTCAAACACGTCAATATTGCCGTGTGTCCCTGTAATGGAGGGTGTACCTGAATGAATATTCATTCATGTCGTCTCAGTATAACCGGTTTGTATTGGTGCGCCGTATAATCCAATTCAAATCAATTATATGTTGCATATTTGAAAGATCTGTAATATCATCAGGACCTTTTAACACGTTTATATGTTTTACTTCGTAAATGCTTCAAATACATAAGTAAATAGTAGGTCATTGCGATCTACGTTTTGATTAAAAAATGTCAAGGTCATATGAATATGTCATCCAACATGATATCTAGTAACCAATAGTTAACTGTGTAGGTCTCCTTGTCTATTTGTGAATGCTATATTTGCGCAAATGTAGGTAAAATAACTTCCGAGGTCATCAACCTACTTTTGAGATAGTCCGTTTGAGAGCCATTGACCTAATTTCGAAAAAAAAATAAGTAGTATATCTTAATCATTTGAAACTGCAGGACATTATTTAAGATTTGATCATGATTTAGCTGACCTTGAAGTTGGATTTTTCAAAGTCAAAATATAAAAATGACCGAGTTTTAATTCAAAACGATCCAGTTCGCAAATTTCAACTCAGTATAAATCTATGACGTGGTAGAAGAAAACAAACACTAGGAAAAGATGAAGCATGCCAAAAAGAGATAATGCCAGCCGTTTTGCTATGATCAATATAGTTTTCTTAAAGCAAATAAATTGGTGTTTTTAAATGGTAAATTTGAAAGGATGGGATTATATTTGGGGCAATAAAGTCCGAGTAATCCCGAAGTAACCAAACATATTTCAGATTGTATTAACGGGAAATGAGAACATGCTGATATATAATAGTATGATATATTGCTTAATTTAGATATTCCGTTTCAGAAATGGTTTCTAGTTTAGTTTGCAATGGGTCGTAACAGGCAATAACCGCGTTTCTTTCATCCGTCCGCAATATGACATTGACCTTATGACATCAAACCATCTTTTGATAACCTTTGAAAAGCCAGAATCCGCTTAGGGAAGGCGAGCATTAAGCCTGGAATTATTAATACATTACTACCGACATACGGAAAACAAATCATAATATTTATGTTATTTGTTTGGACTTGAAAGAACGTGGCGGTAGCTTTTTTTGTTCAGAAGTGCTGACTCTTAAATCTCTTACATGATAGCTTGCCCATTTCTCCTGACACTGTCAATCAATCTCACGTGCATATGTCAATCATCTTACATTAGGCGTTGTTGCTATTGTTATGTTGGGAGAAAAAAGAACTAATAAATGATTTTTCAATGTGATCCGAAACAAGACCATACCAAAGTCATTAACCCTTTGATCGGGTGAATATTAAATTTCAAGCTGGTTAATGGTTCTGTTGGGAGAAAAAAGCGATATCATTTGATTCTGTCTAATAATTTCCTTTGTAGTCTAGGTAAACATGATCTTTTTCAATTTGCGAGTGATGCGGGTATATTCTTGTATTGTGGAAACACACATCGGGTGTCAATTAAAAATCTTATATATGAACTAGATCCATTACCTACATGTAACAATCACCACGGTCATTTGTACAATCTCGACGTATAAAGGTATATGACGTTGTTCTTATGCCCGTGTTATCCGCCACCTGATAGGACCAACATTCTCCCTTACCGGTCACTTTCTATGGCGGTTATATATATACTTAAGGAAAAAACAAACGCAACTCAGGAATTTACGCTGTTATATTGTATGTATAATATGCTGCTTTTATTGGATTGGTACCTGGCTACATTAGACCTTTAATTCGGGAGAACACTAAAACAACTCATAACACACGAAATATTATCCCTTCAAAGTTGTATTATTGATAGAATACGCGTTTGGTTCAAGCAGGTGATCAAACTCAGGATGCAACATGTGTGCAATCTCTTTACATTAAATATAGTACTGAAATTGCTCAAATGCCAAAGGGGAACTTCAATATTTCAATCTCTTTTTTTCTTCTTTTTTTTTTTTACAAAACATCTTGTGCGGTAAATACATTATATAACGTTAATTCCCGAGTTGCGTTTCTTTTTTCCTTTAGTATACTTATCAATCTTATAAAGATGAACACATTGTGTTGTCGAGTACCTATACCCTGCTTTATCTGGAAAAACATGATTTGGGACTGTCGAATGTTGGATAAGATACGTTTAAGTGAATATAGGAGTTTGCCCTAACTACACAAGTTAAAGAATATAGGAGTTTGCCCTAAGTACAAAAGTTAAAGTTTAATACAGGTGGCGTATATTGTAGACATTTTGAAATTTCTCTTGAAAACGACTTTGTCCCTGGTGGCTATGTTTTAAAAAGATAGGATATTATTGTGCCATGTGGGTACCGATATTTGTTATCTTTATACCGCCCATTTTAGTTTTAGAAATATCACACCCATATATAAATACATATAAATAGAAACCGATAAATTAAGGCGTTACCGATTGTTACTCATAACTGAGTTATTCTAAAATATCAATATTAAACGATACATAGTGACAGTACAACATCACAATTGATGTTTTATGCCATCTCCTATCATACTTATGTTGCATTAATAAGATCGCATTTTAGCGGTCTTGCAATTACCATATTTTTGCCGTGTTCTCGCATTCTCACGGTTACAGAAAGACTGGAATGCGACAACGAGATATGGCACTAAATAGGCCCATATACAATTAAAATGAGATAGAAAACGTTAGTTACGTGAGGGACAACTCAAATATTTACCCTGTGCATCCCATATGCGCACCATCAAAGGCATACATACGTCATATGCAGGATAACTGATAATAGAAAATGAAACAAACCCAGATGCGTAATCGACACCCGCCCATAATAATTTGAACATTAAAATCGATTGATCGACATCGGTAAACAAAACACCTGGTATACTACACGTGAAATTTCCATTAACACCTCCCTTTACTATGGTTTTGTATATATATATATATATGTTTTTAACACATTAAATGTTTTTAACATATTAAGGGTCAATTCTTATTGAAACTATGGCAACTTATTCTACAATTTCACCCTCATTGCTGACTGACACGAGAACAGAAAGAGGTGAGGAAACGCGTTCTTCATTTCTTCCTTTTTATATAAAACTGGACGTCTAATATACATGTACATTTAATATAAATTACTTAAATGTAGTTTAGGTTCAATTGTGTTGTCTTCCTGAATAAATTGGATGTATAGGCTATATGTATTCAAAAGTTAGATTTGTTTGAATGGTGTTTTACGTCATTTTAGCACATGTTAGGCCATATATGATGGTCGATCTATTTTGTGGTAGAGGCAGAGCACCTCATTTTCCTGGGTAGAACCAGTACTGTATACCTTCAGCCATCCGTAAGAATCGATACTTTCTTACTTGACAAGTTGAACTCCCAGTGGGATTCGAACCCGCAGCGGTGAGAGGCGAGAACGTTTTAGACGTTGTGCGCGCAACTTCTTTGCTATTCCAGGCACGGAATCGCCAAATGTAAGAGCTTGGATTTATAAATCATAACAGTTTGATACAAGTACCAAAAGTAAGAGCTTGGATTTATAACTTTCAGTTTGATACGAGTATCAAAAGTTAGAACTTGGATTTATAAATCATTACAGTTAGATACAAGTATCAAAAGTAGGAGCTTGGATTTATAAACCATAACAGTTAGATACAAGTATCAAAAGTAAGAGCTTGGATTTATAAACCATAACAGTTAGATACAAGTATCAACAGTAGGAGCCTGGATTTATAAACCATAACAGTAAGATACAAGTATCAACAGTAGGAGCCAGGATTTATAAACTATAACAGTTTGATACAAGTATCAACAGTAGGAGCCTGGATTTATAAAACATAACAGTTTGATACAAGTATCAAAAGTAAGAGCTTAGATTTATAATCCATAACAGTTGGATACAAGTATCAAAAGTAAGAGCTTGGATTTATAAACCATAACAGTTAGATACAAGTATCAAAAGTAGGAGCTTAGATTTATAAACCATAACATTTGGATACAAGTATCAACAGTAAGAGCTTGGATTTATAAACCATAACAGTTTGATACAAGTATCAACAGTAGGAGCCTGGATTTATAAACCATAACAGTTTGATACAAGTATCAAAAGTAGGAGCTTAGATTTATAAACCATAACAGTTAGATACAAGTAGCAACAGTAAGAGCTTGGATTTATAAATCATAACAGTTGGGTACAAGTATCAAAAGTAAGAGCTTAGATTTATAAACCATAACAGTTGGATACAGGTATCAAAAGTAAGAGCTTGGATTTATAAACAATAACAGTTTGATACAAGTATCAAAAGTAAGAGCTTGGATTTATAAACCATAACAGTTTGATACAAGTATCAACAGTAGGAGCCTGGATTTATAAACCATAACAGTTTGATACAAGTATCAAAAGTAAGAGCTTGGATTTATAAACCATAACAGTTTGATACAAGTATCAACAGTAGGAGCCTGGATTTATAAACCATAACAGTTGGATACAAGTATCAAAAGTAAGAGCTTAGATTTATAAACCATAACAGTTGGATACAAGTATCAACAGTAAGAGCTGGGATTTATAAATCATAACAGTTGGATACAAGTATCAAAAGTAAGAGCTTGGATTTATAAACCATAACAGTTAGATACGAGTATCAAAAGTAAGAGCTTAGATTTATAAACCATAACAGTTGGATACAAGTATCAACAGTAAGAGCTGGGATTTATAAATCATAACAGTTGGATACAAGTATCAAAAGTAAGAGCTTGGATTTATAAACCATAACAGTTAGATACGAGTATCAAAAGTAGGAGCTTAGATTTATAAACCATAACATTTGGATACAAGTATCAACAGTAAGAGCTTAGATTACCAGTTTTATACAAGTATCAAAAGTCAGAGCTTGGATTTATAAATCAAGTTCAGTTTGATACACGTATCAAAAGTAGGAGCTTGGATTTATAAACCATAACATTTGGATACAAGTATCAACAGTAAGAGCTTGGATTTATAAATCATAACAGTTTGATACAAGTATCAAAAGTAGAAGCTTGGATTTATAAATCATAACAGTTTGATACAAGTATCAAAAGTAAGAGCTTGGATTTATAAACCATAACATTTGGATACAAGTATCAACAGTAAGAGCTTGGATTTATAAACCATAACAGTTAGATACAAGTATCAAAAGTAGGAGCTTAGATTTATAAACCATAACAGTTGGATAAAGTATCAACAGTAAGAGCTTGGATTTATAAATCATAACAGTTAGATACAAGTATCAAAAATAGAAGCTTGAATGTATAAACCATAACATTTGGATACAAGTATCAAATGTAGGAGCTTGGATTTATAAATCATAACAGTTTGATACAAGTATCAAAAGTAAGAGCTTGGATTTATAACTTGCAGTTTGATACACGTATCAAAAGTTAGAAGTTGTATTTATAAATCATGACAGTTTGATACAAGTAGCGAAGGTAAGAGCTTGGATTTCTCAATCATAACAGTTTGATGCAAGTATCAAAAGTAGGAGCTTGGATTTATAAACCATAACATTTCGATACAAGTATCGAAAGTAAGAGCTTGGATTTATAAATCATAACAGTTAGATACAAGTATCAAAAGTAGGAGCCTGAATTTATAAACCATAACAGTTAGATACAAGTATCAACAGTAGGAGCCTGGATTTATAAACCATAACAGTTTGATTCAAGTATCAAAAGTAAGAGCTTGGATTTATAAACCATAGCAGTTTGATGCAAGTATCAAAAGTAGGAGCTTGGATTTATAAACCATAACATTTGGATACAAGTATCAAAAGTAAGAGCTTGGATTTATAAATCATAACAGTTAGATACAAGTATCAAAAGTAGGAGCCTGAATTTATAAACCATAACAGTTAGATACCAGTATCAACAGTAGGAGCCTGGATTTATAAACCATAACAGTTTGATACAAGTATCAAAAGTAAGAGCTTGGATTTATAAACCATAACAGCTTGATACAAGTATCAAAAGTAAGAGTTTGGATTTATCAACCATAACAGTTTGATACAAGTATCAACAGTAGGAGCCTGTATTTATAATTTGAATTGAATGTTGTTTAACGGCTCATCAACACAGTATAGGTTATTTAGAGCCGCCCCAGAGAGAGGGGAAGGATACATAGGAATCCGGGAACCTGCCCTACTCTTATTATCGAATAGATTCCTATGGTTCTTTAACGTGCTCGGAGGATAGACCGATACACGGGACCGCCCGGTTTACGTCCCCATCCGACGGACGAGGCTAAGGTAAAGTCTCTTGCCCAAGAACACACCGACGGAACTCAGTGGCACCACAGAGGATTGAACCCGGGGCCTCCGGTTACAAATCCGCCGCGCTACCGACTGTATTTATTAACCATAACAGTTTGATACAAGTATCAAAAGTAAGAGCTTATATTTATAAACCATAACAGTTGGATACAAGTATCAACAGTAAGAGCTTGGATTTATAAATCATAACAGTTGGATACAAGTATCAATAGTAAGAGCTTAGATTTATAAACCATAACAGTTGGATACAAGTATCAAAAGTAAGAGCTTGGATTTAAACCATAACAGTTTGATACAAGTATCAAAAGTAAGAGCTTGGATTTATAAACCATAACAGTTTGATACAAGTATCAACAGTAGGAGCCTGGATTTATAAACCATAACAGTTTGATACAAGTATCAAAAGTCAGAGCTTGGATTTATAAACCATAACAATTTGATACAAGTATCAACAGTAGGAGCCTGGATTTATAAACCATAACAGTTTGATACAAGTATCAAAAGTAAGAGCTTAGATTTATAAACCATAACAGTTGGATACAAGTATCAACAGTAAGAGCTTGGATTTATAAATCATAACAGTTGCATACAAGTATCAAAAGTAAGAGCTTGGATTTATAAACCATAACATTTGGATACAAGTATCAACAGTAAGAGCTTGGATTAATAAATCATTACAGTTAGATACAAGTATCAAAAGTAAGAGCTTGGATTTATAAACCATAACATTTGGATACAAGTATCGACAGTAAGAGCTTATATTTATAAATCATAACAGTTTTATACAAGTATCAAAAGTAAGAGCTTGGAATTATAAATCAAGTTCAGTTTGATACAAGTAACAAAAGTAGGAGCTTGGATTTATAAACCGTAACATTTGGATACAAGTATCAACAGTAAGAGCTTGGATTTATAAATCATAACAGTTTGATACAAGTATCAAAAGAAGGAGCTTGGATTTATAAATTATAACAGTTTGATACAAGTATCAAAAGTAAGAGCTTGGATTTATATACCATAACATTTGGATAAGAGTATCAACAGTAAGAGCTTGGATTTATAAACCATAACAGTTAGTTACAAGTATCAAAAGTAGGAGCTTAGATTTATAAACCATAACATTTGGATACAAGTATCAACAGTAAGAGCTTGTATTTATAAATCATGACAGTTTGATACAAGTATCAAAGGTAAGAGCTTGGATTTATAAATCATAACAGTTTGATGCAAGTATCAAAAGTAGGAGCTTGGATTTATAAACCATAACATTTGGATACAAGTATCAACAGTAAGAGCTTGTATTTATAAATCATGACAGTTTGATACAAGTATCAAAGGTAAGAGCTTGGATTTATAAATCATAACAGTTAGATACAAGTATCAAAAGTAGGAGCCTGAATTTATAAACCATAACAGTTAGATACAAGTATCAACAGTAGGAGCCTGGATTTATATACCATAACAGTTTGATACAAGTATCAAAAGTAAGAGCTTGGATTTATAAACCATAACAGTTTGATGCAAGTATCAAAAGTAAGAGCTTGGATTTATAAATCATAACAGTTAGATACAAGTATCAAAAGTAGGAGCCTGAATTTATAAACCATAACAGTTTGATACAAGTATCAACAGTAGGAGCCTGGATTTATAAACCATAACAGTTTGATACAAGTATCAAAAGTAAGAGCTTGGATTTATAAACCATAACAGTTTGATGCAAGTATCAAAAGTAGGAGCTTAGATTTATAAACCATAACATATGGATACAAGTATCAAAAGTAAGAGCTTGGATTTATAAATCATAACAGTTAGATACAAGTATCAAAAGTAGGAGCCTGAATTTATAAACCATAACAGTTAGATACAAGTACCAACAGTAGGAGCCTGGATTTATAAACCATAACAGTTTGATACAAGTATCAAAAGTAAGAGCTTGGATTTATAAACCATAACAGTTTGATGCAAGTATCAACAGTAGGAGCCTGAATTTATAAACCATAACAGTTTGATACAAGTATCAAAAGTAGGAGCCTGGATTTATAAACCATAACAGTTAGATACAAGTATCAACAGTAGGAGCCTGGATTTATAAACCATAACAGTTTGATACAAGTATCAAAAGTAAGAGCTTGGATTTATAAATCATAACAGTTAGATACAAGTATCAAAAGTAGGAGCCTGAATTTATAAACCATAACAGTTAGATACAAGTACCAACAGTAGGAGCCTGGATTTATAAACCATAACAGTTTGATACAAGTATCAAAAGTAAGAGCTTGGATTTATAAACCATAACAGTTTGATGCAAGTATCAACAGTAGGAGCCTGAATTTATAAACCATAACAGTTTGATACAAGTATCAAAAGTAGGAGCCTGGATTTATAAACCATTACAGTTAGATACAAGTATCAACAGTAGGAGCCTGGATTTATAAACCATAACAGTTTGATACAAGTATCAAAAGTAAGAGCTTGGATTTATAAATCATAACAGTTCGATACAAGTATCAAAAGTAAGAGCTTGGATTTATAAACCATAACATTTGGATACAAGTATCATCAGTAAGAGCTTGGATTTATAAATCATAACAGCTAGATACAAGTATCAAAAGTAGGAGCTTGGATTTATAAACCATAACATTTGGATACAAGTATCAACAGTAAGAGCTTGGATTTATAAATCATAACAGTTAGATACAAGTATCAAAAGTAGGAACTTGGATTTATAAACCATAACATTTGGATACAAGTATCAACAGTAAGAGCTTGGATTTATAAATCATAACAGTTAGATACAAGTATCAAAAGTAGGAGCTTGGATTTATAAACCATAACATTTGGATACAAGTATCAACAGTAAGAGCTTGGATTTATAAATCATAACAGTTTGATACAAGTATCAAAAGTAAGAGCTTATATTTATAAACCATAACAGTTTGATTCAAGTATCAAAAGTAAGAGCTTGGATTTATAAATCATAACAGTTTGATACAAATCAAAAGTAAGAGCTTGGATTTATAAACCATAACATTTGGATACAAGTATCAACAGTAAGAGCTTGGATTTATAAATCATAACAGTTAGATACAAGTATCAAAAGTAAGAGCTTGGATTTATAAACCATAACATTTGGATACAAGTATCAACAGTAAGAGCTTGGATTTATAAATCATAACAGTTAGATACAAGTATCAACAGTAAGAGCTTGGATTAATAAATCATAACAGTTTGATACAAGTATCAAAAGTAAGAGCTTGGATTTATAAATCATAACAGTTTGATAAAAGTATCAAAAGTAAGAGCTAGGATTTATAAATTATAACAATTTGATACAAGTATCAAAAGTAAGAGCTTGGATTTATAAATCATAACAGTTTGATGCAATTATCAAAAGTAGGAGCTTGGATTTATAAACCATAACATTTGGATACAAGTATCAACAGTAAGAGCTGGATTTATAAACCATAACAGTTTGATACGAGTATCAAAAGTAAGAGCTTGGATTTATAAATCATAACAGTTGGATGCAAGTATCAAAAGTAGGAGCCTGGATTTATAAACCATAACATTTGGATACAAGTATCAAAAGTAAGAGCTTGGATTTATAAACCATAACAGTTTGATACAAGTATCAAAAGTAGGAGCTTGGATTTATTAACCATAACAGTTGGATACAAGAATCAACAGTAGGAGCTGGATTATGAAAAGTAAGACTTACATGTACTTATTTACTGACTGAATTCTTTTTAAACTATCATTTATGGTGAATATTAACTGAATAAAGTTTAAGAAACAACGAAAGAGGGACTAACTATAACTAGGCTATATTAACAACACTGGTATACACTCTAGTTGCAAAGACCCGGATTTTATGGTAATTGTTATGTTTTACTACCAATTAATCATTTATGTTTATGCGGAAATTAAATTAAAACAACAAAACGAATAAAAAACGAATGATCAATTTCAAATTTAATATACTTTATTTTTATATCGCTTAATCAAACTGATGTATTAGTCAACGTTATGTAGTTAGATATTCTAACCACATCTTTAGCATTTCAATGCATCCCTATGTATGGTGGTCATACTATGCTTCAATGATAATCGTTTGTCGATGGTTTAAGCCCGACGACTGCGACTTTCTGCTTCGCGCCCTTCCATGAAGAATCAATTTGGAATGCTGGGACATTTGCAGATTACAAAGTAGGCAGGGTGGATTTGTTTGGTTCTCTCTTACAGTCCTCCGTATCAGGGTAGATACAATATTAGCATATCAGCAAGTTATTTTTTCAGAGTTGGTGACACAGGGGTTTGACTTTACAATGCCTAGTGTGGTTCCCGGACAGGAATAGGACCACTGCTTATCCAGGCAGACGGGGTAAACTCTCCCCAGAATTCATGTTCCCTTTTGTCATTTTTATCATATTCATCATCATCCCTTTATTGATTCAGGTGCTGCTTCAGTGGTGGTAGAAAACAATGAACGTGTTGGTGCGTCGTAAAACCCAGTTCCCATTACTCAATGTCTTTTCCATTACTCGATGTTTTTGACTATATTCCTCACTTTTTGACACTGTGTATGGACATTGTGTATGGACATTGGAAATGTTTTTCGCCGCTTTTTTCCGTATCACAATTTCATGTTCATCTGTTGTAAACCCGTTTTCCCACTTCCCCAAATCCTGCACCACGTCTTCGTAGACTGATAGCCATTTGCATGAATCATATTTCATTTCTGAAATCCCTAAACGATAATGTGTACATTTACCATATTTACATATTCCATTTGCCACCAAGCAAGCACCTAACCCAGCAATTATAAACCAGCAATTATAAACCAGCAATACTGGGCTATTAAGCCGTTTCAGTCAGCTTACGGCAACAAAATGGACGAAAACAGGAAGTCTTTATAGGACTGCTCATTGATGTGTCTTTATCTCCATTCATCTATAAATTAATCAGGATTAAAACAGACTCATCCTCATATTTTTCTTGATCTGATTAAATAAACTTCTTTGCCACTCTGCTAACACCTGCTTCGCGTGAATGGTTATATTTCGGAACAAATCAAATTTGGATATTTTTGATAAACGAAAATTGGTTTCCACTCTAAAGCTGCTTTGAAGTTATTTTTTTCGGTTATTAAGATATATTATTAATATATCTACTGTATGGAAGGTGCATTGCTATTACATTTAGTATGTGTTTAACACGCGCCGGGTGCTTACTACCTAAATACATTTACACCAAAAACGTTAAATACAATTGTAGAGACTCGGGTTTTAAATGATCATACATCTGAGGAGTAGATTTCAACGGATCTGTGACAACCATGGACGAAGCATTTCACGAAACGGTGTCTCCTTGTGCTTCGCTTTCCTGGCCACGATTACCAATAAAACATTCCAATCTTTATTATTTATAAAAAAAAATCCTGATATTAATTGTTTTAGAAATTGCCTGCAATGTTGCAATTGTGCATTGTCCACTACCAATGCCAGTGCAGGGAACCCACGTGACTTTTGAATAACGTTTGCATTAGAAAACATTGCGGAAACGTCCACATCAGGTGAGCCTTGTTTGAAACTCGTCTCCATTCCACATACGATTTATGAAACTCGTTATGATTCCAACAAAGAAAGTAAACGGCCAATTGACGATAGCCGGACGATGGGCTGATCGCATCACATAAGCGTTTTAGTAGAGCAAAAACGAATCAAGAATGGCATCTAAACAGAAATCGTTATTTTTATAACGTACTAAGTCTTAAAATGATTATAAGTTATTGAAAAGAAATGTTAAAAGCGTCAAAGCATACGCATATTCAAACAAATAAGGCGTAGTAGTAACGTGTTGCATAGTTTGTTTTAATTTGTAATTTTAATGCAAACGATATTCCTTTTAAAACCGATGCAAACGATATTCAAAACTGAATTTCCATTTCTTTTTTAACAATTTCAGCATTTTCGTAAAACTACTAGTATAAGATATAATTTAAAATAAAATATAGGTAACAATGGTTCCTGCAATGAGTAGATTTAACTTTTTGACTGAAAATCATGAACAAATGCAAACGTTATTCTTTTTCTTTTTTTACACAAGAAAAAAGTTGTTCGAGCATCATTAACAAACGGCTACAGAAAGACGCTTTGCACCGAGGGTCGGTACTATTTTGGTGGATACTTTAGACTTTACCTTATCGCAATCGGTTAAATAATAAAAATGTTATTCAAACAAGACTCACATGATGTGGAGGTTTCCGCCATGTTTTCTAATGCGAACGTTATTCAAAAGCATTGAATGCTGTGCCATACACAATGACATAGCTAGACACAAACGATTGTCAACTACCAATGTTGTAACCTAGACAACGACACATTTGACACAAACGATTGTCCACTACCAATGCTGTGCCATACACAGTGACACACTGGACACTACCGATTGCCTACTACCAATGATATGCCATTCACAATTTAACACTGGACACTACCGATTGCCCACTATCAATCCTGTACCATACACTGAACACTACGATTGCTCACTACCAATGCTGTACCATACACAATGACACACTGGATACTAACGATTGCTCACTACCAATGCTGTACCAAACAAAGTGACACACTCGACACTTACGCCTGCCCACTACCAATGCTATGCCAGAGACAATGACACACTGGACATTAACGATATCCCATTACCAATGTTGTACCATACACAAGGACTGACTGGACACTAACGATTGCCCACTCCCGATACCGTACAATACACATTGACACACTGGACACTAACGAGTGCCCACTACCAATGCTGTACCATACACAATGACACACTGGACACTACCGATTGCCCACTACCAATGCTGTGCCATATACAATGACAAACTGGACACATACACTTGCCCACTACCAATGATTTGCCATAAACAATGACAAACTGGACACATACACTTGTCCACTACCAATGATGTGTGCCATACATAATGACAAACTGGACACATACACTTGCCCACTACCAATGCTGTGCCATACACAATGACAAACTGGACACAAACACTTTCCCGCTACCAATGCTGTGCCATACACAATGACAAACTGGACATATACACTTGCCCACTACCAATGCTGTACCATACACAATGTCACACTGGACACTACCTATTGCCCACTACCAATGCTGTGCCATACACAATGACAAACTGGACACATACACTTGCCCACTACCAATGCTGTGCCATACACAATAACAAACTAGACACATACACTTGCCCACTACCAATGCTGTGCCATAAACAATGACACACTGGACACTAACGATTGCTCAATACCATTTCTGTGCCATACACAATGACACACTGGACACTACCGATTGCCCACTACCAATGCTGTGCCATACACCATGACACACTGGACACTACCGATTGCCCACTACCAGTGCTGTGCCATAAACAATGACAAACTGGACACATACACTTGCCCACTACCAATGATGTGCCATACATAATGACAAACTGGACACATACACTTGCCCACTACCAATGCTGTACCATACACAATGACACACTGGACACTACCGATTGCCCACTACCAATACTGTGCCATACACAATGACAAACTGGACACATACACTTGCCCACTACCAATGCTGTGCCATACACAATGACAAACTGGACACATACACTTGCCCACTACCAATGCTGTACCATACACAATGACACACTAGACACTGCCGATTGCCCACGACCAATGCTGTGCCATACACAATGACAAACTGGACGCATACACTTGCCCACTACCAATGATGTGCCATACACAATGACAAACTGGACACATACACTTGCCCACTACCAATGCTGTGCCATACACAATGACAAACTGGACACATACACTTGCCCACTACCAATGCTGTACCATACACAATGACACACTGGACACTACCGATTGCCCACTACCAATGCTGTGCAATACACAATGACAAACTGGACACATACATTTGCCCACTACCAATGCTGTGCCATACACAATGACAAACTGGACACATACACTTGACCACCACCAATGCTGTGCCATAAACTATGACACACTGGACACTAACGATTGCTCACTACCAATGCTGTGCCATACACAATGACAAACTGGACACATACACTTGCCCACTACCAATGCTGTGCCATACACAATGACAAACTGGACACATACACTTGCCCACTACCAATGCTGTGCCATACACAATGACAAACTGGACACATACACTTGCCCACTACCAATGCTGTACCATACACAATGACACACTGGATACTACCGATTGCCCACTACCAATGCTGTGCCATACACAATGACAAACTGGGCACATACACTTGCCCACTACCAATGTTGTGCCATACACAATGACAAACTAGACACATACACTTGCCCACTACCAATGCTGTGCCATAAACAATGACACACTGGACACTAACGATTGCTCAATACCAATGCTGTGCCATACACAATGACAAACTGGACAGATACACTTGTCCACTACCAATGCTGTGCCATACACAATGACAAACTGGACACATACACTTGCCCACTACCAATGCTGTGCCATAAACAATGAAACAATGGACACTAACGATTGCTCACTACCATTTCTGTGCCATACACAATGACTCTCTGGACGGTAACGATGGCCCACTACCATTTCTGTGCCATACACAATGACTCTCTGGACGGTAACGATGGCCCACTACCATTTATGTGCCATACACAATGACTCTCTGGACGGTAACGATGGCCCACTATCAATGTATTAACCATGCACAATAGTAAACTGCACACTAATGATTGCCATGGACATGGGATCTAAGCACTACCAGAACTAGCAGATGTTATCAATAATATATTTAAAGATCTTTCATTCAGCAATATTCCAAAAGATCATAAGACCCATGAGGATACAAAACGTATACTAGTATACAAGGTTGACAGCAGTATGTGCAAAAGTACTAGAGTTTCAACATCAACACGATATATAATTATAAAGCTTTTGAAAGTAACAATTCAAGAAATATTTTCAATCATGTATGTTATTGTTAGTATTAGTACATTATAAACAGTTTTTTTTAATCGCGTAATATATGCGGAGAAGATGCCATTTAAATTTAAATCCTAAATAACTTATTTCACCTTTTATAGATAACATCAAATACACTTTAATAACATTAAAATCTTTGTTAAAAACAGAAAAAAACACACAAAAACTTAAAGTTAACTGGTCTTAATATCAAAGAGAAAGTTTCATGTATTTTAATAAAAAAAATGTGTTTCGTACACTAATTACTATTATCTAACACATTTAGCCCTCTTATCTCAAAGCCTTTAAAACAAAGACACTCAGATTATTTTTTTTATAATTTTGTGATTTTCACTATTTATAAGTTCCAACATTTTAACATGGTTGGTATTTCTCATAATGAACATTCACTAACAAAGATATACTGATCTTCTAGTTTTGCACACGTGATACATTTACGTTCATTTATTGGATATAATTGTGCATGTTTTATGGATCAAACGTCTGCTGATTAAAGACTTTTTACAAAGTGTTGTTCTGCATTCGTATTCCAAGGAAAATCTTTGAGTTACTAAAACATCTGAATACTGATATTGAATATTTTTTTATTTAAAATATTATTTTAGCAAATATCAGCAGATCTGATCTTTAATAGCTAAACAATTCTACTGTACAATTCTACTGTATAATTCTACTGTACAATTTGATAAGTTTAGTATAGGGTTTCGATCAACAATTGGATTTCTTGACGCAGCGCATTTTTTGTTAAATGCTTGCGCCATGAAATTGTATGGTTCTGTATAATTTAATGATAAAACTCGTATACGATTTTGTAACTTTTACGTACATTCGAATAATTTATTATTATAAATCATGACGTTCAAAGCATGATGAATCATTCAGTATATATACAAATCACCTTTAGGCAATCAAATTGATCAATTTTCCTAAAAACGCAGCGCATTTTTTGTTAAATGCTTGCGCCATAAAATTGTGTGGTTCTGTAAGTGATGAAACTCGTATACTATTTTGTAACTTTAACGTACATTCGAATAATTTATTATTATAAATCATGACGTACAAAGCATGATGAATCATTCAGTGTATATACAAATCACCTTTAGGCAATCAAATTGATCAGTTTTCCAAAAAAACGCAGCGCATTTTTTGTTAAATGCTTGCGCCATAAAAGTGTGTGGTTCTGTATAATTAAATGATAACCATATCACCATCGTTATCATTGAGTTTTACATACTATATCAAGATGTGTGGTAAAGTGTTTAGCTATAAGGTACGATTAAACGGTGCATTTGATGTGATCTGTACACTCACTTTCACTAACATCGTCTAATGATTAAAACAATGTCACCTTACTTCCGGCGATTAATATAGCGATTTAACGAACTGCGCAGACAAAATAGCTCTCTACAATAAGGTAAATATTGTTCTCTTCAATAAGGTATAGATAGATAGATATTTTATTCAAACATGACAAAATAGTTCTCTACAATAAGGTAAATATTGTTCTCTTCAATAAGGTATAGATAGATAGATATTTTATTCAAACATAAGGCATTACGCCCAACAGTTCACATGCGAATAGTACATACATATAAACATATATATGAAATACACACAATATTTTCCAGTTAATGACAATTTGTTTAATTTCTTAGGTGAGTTTCAAGATCATCTATATATGTTACTAGTTAAAAAGTATTTGATAACTATTAAGTATATTAGTGTTTAGTATATATTTTTAAATTAATAGTCCTAAGTACTGATCAGTACACATTTATATCTGTGGACAAATATAGGAAATAGGTAAGACGGAGGAGATCTGTTTTTGCATGTTCATTATCATGTGCATTGTATTTAATTTGGACGAAAGCATATACTTAAATAAGTTTGTGGTATTGGTTTTCTCTGTCATCACCATTAAGCTCTAGTATTACGCATTATAATACCTTAGATTTGCAACTGTCCCCTGTCGAAATAGGACGCCTTGGACGTTTTGACCCAAAAATGAGTATGAAACATCTTGGTAACTAAACGTCCAGGGTACGAAACGTCATGCATTCGGAATAAGTACCTAAACTGATACACCGACAGACGAGAATGACGTTTGCGATAAACTTAATTTCATTTCGATGGCGTTAAATTTCATCGTCTATTCATCACCTGTGGTCCATTGCTGCGTAGGCTCGACCAGTTTCGGACTGACCGCTATAATTTGCACAGCGGTGTCCCTTAAGCCATCGTCCTTAATGTACATTTGTCGAAAAAAGACACGGCCACCGATAGAAGACACACGCTGTTCCCAAAACAGTGGTCATTTATATCCTCACGTTTGATTTCACGGTCAAAATAAGTTTTCTGCTATTCTAGACCCGGGTGACCCTTCTGCCATGACATGAAAAGAAATTATATATGTACAATTTGACAAGTTTAGTATAGGGCGTAGATCAACAATTGAATTTCTTGACAAGTGCCCCTTTAGGGCGAAACTTTACAGTGGCGAAGAATGAAAACATTAACAAAATATGAGAATCCTATTCAGCTTTAAGGACGTTTTAGTGCAAATACAAACGTATACATTATAATTTTGACACGTTGGTGGTACATTCCATTGTTCCTTTTTAGTTCAAATGATCTTTGTCACAGTGAAATACATGCACAATTGGGAGGGAAACAGCTGTCTGAAGTTATTTAGGGTTATTTAGATTGAAGTAGAAATATGTTGATAAACATTTGAGAAACGACCGCCCCTACTGTGGGTAGAAGAGTAGGTCGAATCGAGCTGGTCAAACAACCCTTATCCAAACTACACGTCAGCCTCATACATCTGAACCAAGTAGACTGGTTCTCGGCACGCAGTAGACACGCTCATGATTGCGGGGTTAGAATCGGGCATGCTTTAGAGGATGCAGTCACGATAGCGGTACAATGATACGGTCAAAGCAATGTTGCGATAAACCAAACCCGTATTGCAATATATACTGAAAGGAAAAAGAAACGCATAATAAAAAAATTGCCTATACTACACCTAATTCCAAGTAATACATATCAACGTTTTTTGTACAAAAAGGGGCTACAGCTAATTACCGAAAGGACAACTCTGTCATGTAGTAGACCTTTTACTTAAAGTATACTTTGTTACACGAAATTCATAAATGTTGAAGTTTCGCTTGAAAAAGTCAAGCCATTTCAGTATTGTGTTTAATGTTAAGAGATTGCAACGTTTAAAGCCTAAGTTTGCTCACCAACTTGAGCCAAATGCGCATTCTGTCGATAGTGACACTTTAAAGGGGTAACCATTAGTGTGTTCGACGTTGTTTAAACCTTCTTTCCAAAAGGACAGGTCTAAATGTCGCCCTGTACCATTCGATTAGCAGTACCATATTAAACATACAATATATAGCGTAAATACTCATTAGGCGTTTCTTTTTCTTTTCAGTATATATTGCAACAGTGCTAAAGTAGTATACAAACAACGAAATATTTTAGTATTGACAACGTTGATTTACCTAAACATGATATAATATTATGAATTTAGAAATCTAGTCAGATTGCGTGGGAGGTGCAGCTAGAGGGCCTTTAACAATAGTTTTAAAATAAAATGTTTAACCTTTTCGCAGCCACAGTCGAAAATATCGATTTGCACGACCATTGTTAGGCCTAACCCACATCACATAATGTGCAGGCTGATTAGGTTTTACAATGTTCGTCACTCAAAAAGGATATTTTCTATAACATTTTATATTTAAAATAGCACTGGAAGGTTGAATTCAAATTTTAGCAGACAACAACAACAACAACAGGTGTTTCAGATTCCACGACCGCGGACAGGCCTAGGGCCACATTAGCTCGGCGGACAAGGTCAGCGACATATACCCCGCGTGGGTTGAAGTCAGGGTGGTAACCTACCCGATGAGAATTTGTCTGTCCTTCACCTTATGTCCCTCTGATGTCGCTGTACTGATATAACATTAAAGATACTTCCGGCAATCTGAAAGGATGATGGGTGCCAATCCAAACTATACGAGTAATATCATTATAATATTGTCAGTTGCATATTCAATGTACATACGCACTGAACTGGGCCCCATAAAAGAATCGATTCAATTATTGTTAATGAAATAGTTAGGTCGGGAAACTCGACGACTCGGCTAATTTTTGGTGCATAAGTCAGTAATATTAATTCATACGGTGTTTGAAGGCTATAATACATTCTTGTTTTGTGATCTGTCTACACTTTTATTTAATAATATGCACATAAACTGTTAGCAACATGAACCTCATATGTATTAAAATTGACGATTTAACAACAAAAATACACCGAGTCGTCGTGTTAACCACTCCAAACAAGTTCATAAATAATAATTCAACCTAATATTTATTGCATGTACTGAAATACATTATGAAACTGAAGCACATTATGAGAGTTTACTCTTATATTTGAATTGGCACCAACTACTCTTCTAGATTGCCTCCAGTGCCTTAAATGTGTTAAACGGGGCGTTTGCATTCATTTAATTGTATACACATCAAACCACACGCAGTTTAATCTAAAAAAAACGTAATAAAGGGTGTTTAATTTATTACGTACACGTCTATATTAATGAAACAATTTTATATTGAAGACATTATCTCAAAACCTAGTCATCGAAATTGAGTGGGTGTTGTATTATAAAAAAAATCGAACGTCGGTATAAACAATAAAAACTGCGCAAACATCGATCAAATTAAAGCGAATTTCAATACAGTACACTATAGTGAAATAAAGGAAAGTAAAGCCTATTGAAATAAAGAGTTTAATAGGCTTATAATCGATGACAATTTGTAATGCAAATATACTTTGCGCTGTTCTCATTTCACGCAGTCCGCATTAGGTACACTGCTTCAAATTTCAAAATGGTTCTTTTTCTGGAAACCTCATATAGTTTAGTTTTAACAAAATAAATCGAGTAACGGTGGGTCGTAGCAAATTTTTAAATGTTACCAATTAAGCTGTAGTTGTTGTAGGAAACAGAAATACTCGTATATAAATTGGACACTCGTTCAAGAGCATAGCAAGTTATATTTTCTCTGATTTGGTTTATGGCTTTTCTGTTCCAACTTGAGGTAATGTTTCCTTTGATTTGACGGATTCTCCTCGTATGCGTACCATATGTAAATCACCTGTGAAGAAATTGTGGTTTTCTGGAAGAACGCCGAGCAAACATTCGGCATGGAATAACTTGCATTTTTTGCCCAACTCGAGCAATATTATTTTAAGAAGTGTTTACTACTATTAAACTTTCGAAACATTTCTCAGTACGTAGATACACGAGGTTTACCAGAATTCTAATATATAACATAACATAACATATAGGAGAAGCATTCCGAGACCATACTCTATTTATTTTGTAGCATGTCCATTTCATACGTTTGCCATACTGTAACTTTCAATATCTGATAGTTATTGTACACCAGTTATTTTGACAGGTGTTATTGTCAGTTAAATGATTTAAAACTGTGCAAATATAAAGGAATTTTCAGCGACCATACCAGAATATATATTTGATATAATTCGTGTTTAGAAGCTTGTCTGCATTTTTAGCACATGTTAGGCCATACATGATGGTCGATTTGTTTGTGGTAGAGACAGACCACCCCATTTTTCCTGGGTAGAACCAGTACTGTATACCCCCGCCATCCTGGGTAGAACCAGTATTATTACCTGATCTCCTATATAAATGCTATATCGTCATTTCTTGCTAATTCACTAAGGAAAAGACTGTTCCCGGTGAAAACGAACTGTTACCGGGCTTTAGTTTCGACTGTTTCCCTCACGTGCTGGAATTTCGTTTGTGTGACGTCATGTTGCTTTTTTCACCATAGGTTCCCATTATAAAACAAATTTTTATTTTCACTGTTTCGTACAGTTACATTAATCAGGTAACAAAACAGTTATCAAATGTGTGTTTGGGGAACAGTCAAATCTGTTTTCCCTTGGTGTCGGGGGATGTCAGTGTGAACTGTTTCCCTCGGCCTTTCGGCCTCGGGAAACAGTTCACACTGCCATCCTCTCCACCTCTGGAAAACAGTTTTGACTGTTCCCAAACACGCATGTGATAACTGTATACTGTATACCGCACTTGACAAGTCGATCTCCCAGTGGGATTCGAACCTGATGTCGTATATACTCACTGTTCGTTTAAACATCTTATGTCGTTAACTGTGATTCCAGTATGACATGTGAACATCTTCCTATTTTAGTTGTATAAACACACTCTGGACTTTTCAAATGGACGTAAAAAAATGAAAGAAATCGGCGTGAATGAATGTGGTATGTATGCAGATGAAGTACACTTAACTCTGACGTTCAGGAAGATGTATGGGGGTACTTCTCATTTGCGGTTCTTTTTTATTTGAGCTGGATTATTTTATAATTATTTCCACGTTTTTAGTTTTGTAAGGCGATTTTTGCTCGTTTGACATTGCTCAATATTTAAATAGAATAACGACAATACGATTATATTGTTGTAATCTTAAGAAGTCTTTTGATAGTTACCGGAAACGGTGTAAATTTCAAAAGCGATGCTAATGAGGCGAACGTTTTGAAAAACACGACTGATTAAGGCCAAAATTCTCTCTATTATGTACAGCATACAAGATGCTTGAATTAAATTCAAAAGTTAAAGCGTAGCGAATCCTATCATCTAATGATTAAAGTATTTGGTATTATTTTTCAAAGTATAATTGAGCGTATGCAGAATATTTATTATGATTCGTTTATATGACCCAACTATTGAAATTATGTTATTACACATATACTGAAAGGAAAAAGAAATGCGACACGAGAATTTCCGCTATATATTGTATATACCGTTTTAATCAGAGTACACGTTGTAACAAGAAATTCATAAATGTTGAAGTTCATCTTTGAAAAATTGAGCCATTTCAGTACTTTATTTAACGCAAAGAGTTTGCAAAATTTTGCATCCTAAGTTTCCTCACATGCTTGAGCCAAACGCGTACTCTGTCAATAATGAAACTTTGCGGGAATACTAGTTGCTGTGTTACGTGTTGTTTTAGTCTTTTTTCCGAAAGGAAAGATCTTACGTAGCCATGTACCATTCGATTAACAGCAGCATATTGTACATGTATACAATATATATCGGAAATTCCCGTGTCGCGTTTCTTTTTCCTTTCAGTATACATATACACACATGTAAAAGAATCACAGATACACCGTGCCGTAAATTTATATAGTTTAATAAATTATTTTTTTGAAAGATGGCTACAAGAAAAAACCCAGCTGGTTTGCTTAGAGCTGTTACACTTCAAAAATGTGAATTGGTTTAATAATTATGTCTTTAGGTGCCTTTTTAAATTGGAAACACATGTTTGAAGAAATCAGATTTCAAATATAGAATATTAATTACAATAATAAATGTGGTTTATTACGTTATTATTACTTTGCATATGCTATTTTTAGAGTATCTAAGTAAGTACAGGTGCATGTTTGCTGATACCACGTGCCCAGTAATAAACACGAACAAGCTGCGTTATACTGTTCTTATATGTAATACTAAACAACTTCTAGTTACGTAGAAAAACTAAGGGACGCCTCTAGTTTTTGTTTGTTTGATTGTATGGTGTTTTACGTCAGTTGCAACACATACAAGGTTATATATGAATATCGATTTTTTGTGGTGGAGGCAGACCACCCACTTTTCCTGGGTAGAACCAGTACTGCACACCTAACGCCATCCGTAAGGCGCTAGTTTTTAAAAAATTCAAGATTGTCGTGTGTCCCTTTAACTTGTGTTATAAGTATACCCATAGTTCATACCTATCTTAGATATAAGTCACGGCATGACGCACATCATTATCTGGTATTACTTTTCAATTCAAGCTAACGTGTGTTGTTTGTAATATTTGCAGGCCTACAGAAAAAAAAAGATAGCGAATTAAATAAAGACATTATATTTAAAACCATAACACCAAGCAAAACAGTCGCGCATAGAACACCAATGTCCCAACGTTACTTTATGTTACCTCCCTGACTGAGATAGTAAAGACGCGGTATGCGTCTAACGTATTCTCGCCTCATACCGCTGCGAATTAGAATCCCACTGGAAGCTCGACTTGTCGGGGGTGAAAGAGTCGATTCTTACGAATGGCAGAAATGATATAGTACTGGTTCTTCCCAAGAAAAATGGGCTGGCTGCATCTACAACAAAAAATCGACCGTCAAATATGACCTAACATGTGCACAAACAAAATGTTCAAAAAAACACCATTCAGACAAAAAGACCCCAAAGCTGATTATGCGTAGCATAAAAAGAAAGTCATCTTTAACATTAAATTGCATAACACATTATGAATCATTACATCAGACTATTAGCTATATAGTTTACAAATGTACGTAAGTCCCCCCACCACACCCGCTCGACATAAACGATAATGAGGTCATACATAATAATGTATATGTAGAGACCCATTGTGCTTTGTTTATATACATTCTCTTTTACCATGTACTTACACACTGTTGAGAGGTGCTCCATTGTTCAAGACATTGGTCCTAAATTACATGGTACCCATAACAACAAATCAACTACCTGGTAAACCGCAGATAATTAGCTTACCATGCTAACTAATGTCGCCAAAATTGGATAACACTTCACGTTATTGTATTGTTGAGGATGCACTTACGGTGAATTGGCTAGCAATTGTCACCCTAAAGTGTTATGGCCTCAGGTAACCCATACATATATCTTCTCCAAATTGGCCAGCTCCTCGATATTGTAACCGACTTTCCTCTTGTTGTGACCTTACATCTTACTTAACAGAAGTAGTAACATCCATTTTGTTCATGGAGCGGATCTCTTTAAGGATTTTGCTTTCATTTTGTATGTAACATTTGTATAGAACGTTATCCTTGAAATAAAATATGCTTGAACTAACAGCCTTTTTTAAAATACAATCCGTAGAATTTTTAAAAACAATTCACTCTGACGTGTTTTAAAATTGATTGGAACGAAACATGTATAATCATATACACATCTAATTTTTAATCGTCAATTGTAAGTTAACAAATGCAAATGTAAAGTAGCTATCCCGCCAACAACAGCATACTAAGCCTGCTGATGGTGAGGTATACATATAACTGACATATCGAGAATCCAAACTCAATAGACACAATATAAGTGACTTTACCGTTCCTAAATCTACTACTGATGGCGAGGTATACATATAACTGACATATCGAGAATCCAAACTCAATAGACACAATATAAACAGCTTCAACATGGAATTGTTTCTGAATAGTAAATTACAATAATACTACTGTAACATGTATTCCGTCTTCATCCATAGGTATAGTAAAAACACTAAAGGCGGCACATATAAATAAATAGGCCATATACATTTTTACATTTTGCCTTTTATTTGGGATGAATTATTTATCATGTCGGCAAATCCACGAGGTTTCAAAGCAATATTTGGTTAGGTACAAGATTTTCATAACATATTCTGGTTTATAATAGAACTTTGGTTTATTTATGCATAACGTAAATGAATGATTGGAGGTTTGTTGTTGTTTTTTCTGAAAAAAGTTTGATATACGTATTATACTAAAATGAGTGATGAGGATAGACACTATAGGTCACAACTTATAAGAGTTTTATTTACGCATAATGTAAACGAGTGATCCGGGTCATCGTAGAGTATTTTGTTATACACGTTTATTTTAATTACGCATAATACAATGAGTTTTTAAATGATAACCAACCCAAACATATATATCTATTCGATCAGCTGCGTACTACGTGCCTTAAGTTTCAATGTGTTTTGGAATTTATGTAGTAGACCCATTATTCTGTACGATATATGTCTTATGTTGAGAGAAAAACTCTCAAGCATATGCATTTTCGCCTCAATATGCATCGCATACTTTTCGTAAATTGAATTTTCTGCGGCATGCTTGAAATTACCATATTTTTGCTTTTATGAGGAATGTCTTCAATTGATGGCAGTAGTTTGTATGTATGACAGCTTCACATTTATGTCGCTGTCGTCCTCAGAAACAAGCTATCATATCACTTTCAAACACCGTACAGTACTTTTAGTACTTTGATCCTAATAAAAAAAAAAACTACCCAGCCACATCATACATGATAATTTGCAAGACGTCCAATACATTCTCTATATGAAAATTGCAAATTATGATTTCAAATCTTACGACGAACCTTAAACAATGATATATTTCTTATACAGAAAGTCGTATGTTTAGATATAGTGAACACCTAACACAATCATGCTCAGATAGCTTGCAATGCGTGACACCCGACCGCATCGCGCGGTTGTAATAATTGTCGGCAGCATATCATGACCTTAAACATATTTAAACATCCCTCCTTTCATTTTAATGATTTAGTTGACAGTCTAAAATATCATCTTGTGGCTTTTTTTAATGATAACTTATGTGAGCTAGTAGAGGTTCGTTCGGATGAACAAGCAACGTAAAGTATGCTGTTTTCTTTTTAAAATTGATTGCGTTTTCGTTTTTATCTTATAACAAATCATTCAGATTTGGAAATTTGATTATATTATAAATGATATAATAAACCAGAACTATCTCCTTGAAGGCAATATGAGTGCAACAGGACACACCTTTACACTCTTAGTTTTCCCTAAAGGTAACAACACGTAAAGTCTAATAGCGGGAGTATCTGGTTCTGTTTTTCTTTTCTGAATAAAACACGCACGCACGACGCACGCACGCACGCACGCACGCACGCACACACACACACACACACACAGTCTATATAAGGTCTATATAAGTAAATGATGGATTCTGTTTCATTTATATAATTCAAATTTCACACAAAAATCTAGGTCAATTTACAAAAAGTAAGTCAATTAACTAACTACTTTTAAGGTTATTAGACCAGCTTTTGAGGAAACTGATCTCAAAATATATGTAATGTTATTTAAGAAATAGAACATCGTTTACAATTGAACGACAAACCGTGATATATTATAGATAATTCACCGTAAACGATGTTCTATTTCTATTCTAATACCCCTAAAATGTGAAAATAACGCACACATCTGAAATATTTCGCATTGCTTTGCTTGCTCTCCTAACGTTGCATACGTTACAATGCGGAATGCGCAATGCTTATTCTCCTAACGTTGCAAAAATTACAGTGATATATCGTTCAATATAACGAGATATTTTAAACTAGGCTATATAGTGCGGGTGTATTAGAATTGAAAATTGTCACCGAAGGATCACTTTTGAGATTTGACTTGAATTTTAACTTACCTTAAAACTGTTAAATGTTTAAATATTGTCTAATGTCGAGGACCAAGGATTAAAGACGAAATGTATTGACCGAATAACTCGACTAGTTTTCTCGAATTAGGTGTGGTAGGTAGAAATGGGAAACTTGAGGAAAATGAGGAAAAGTAAAAGCCGACAAAAACAATAGATGGTTCACATTGCTATCATAACAGTTTGCTTTTCAGATGTTTTTGGGTCTGATGAAAGCCAGTGTCAACTATTTGGGGCATTTTAGGTATTTTAAACGTGGTAAATTTAAGAGAAATAAGATAATGAGTTCGTGAAGTTCGAGAAGCCACGAAGAGTATACGAAAAGTAGAACACCTATGCATTTCAAGTCCGCAGCAACATGTACGTAAAAAGCTGCTTAGGTCTAAACGTAGTTTTGATTATTTTACATTAAAACAACAACAAATAGGAATATTAAGTGTGGTGGATAAGAGGTATTTCTCATATTCACTATAAATCATCTTGTAAACGATGATGAAAATAAGAGAGCACGAAACGGTGCACAACAGGATCTTATTCGACCTGTTCTGTTGTTTTTTTAACAACCAAAACAAATAAAGTTATTATAAACTTTTAATAAATTGTGACCAAACTGATGAAATGTTTTAGAAATATCTTGTCATAAATTATCTTCTGTTTTTTTAAAACACCTTTTGCTATCTTTTGAAGATCTTTATATTTTTAATAATGTTATGGATTAATAAACTCCACAGCTAAAAACATATCTTAAAATAGGTGCTCCGTATAGTGTTGCTGAGAGGTTAATAAGGATACTTGAAAATTGTAAAAATCTTAAATTTTGTAATATTGTCTACTTAAGTTGCTTTATGAATACGGGTCCTAATGATTGCATATGGTTTACACGAGACCTGGGAAGTTACTTTTGCATTTAAAAGAGATTTCGTTGATGATGTATCAATGTGATATATCAAATGTATACATCCACGTAAGCATAATGGTAAACAAGATCATTATACTAAATAAAAAAATAATCGACTAAATTGTGAAATTTATTATCCAGTTCACGAATACAATGTGGTTCGTTTAATATTCGACTAAATCGTGAAAATTCACGAGTGCAATGTGGTTCTTTTAGTATGCATTTTGGGAGAGTGACTTGTATCACTATAACTGCATAGACGTAAACACAACAGCATTATTGAAACATCAATCATTTACTAATGTAAATATAGTTGTAAACTGCTTTGTCTTTACTCGTTCGCGCATCTTATCTGTCTACCGTAATTGCTATTTTATTATTCTAGTGAAATAAAAACGAACACTTTCTCACTTTCAACCGTTTGTTCGGTAAACATTGTGGGCGCAGGGGTTGTATAATACGTATTTCTGGGCACTCATGTATACCTTTACAGCACTCATGATGATCAGTAAATGTTTGCATGTACCAGACATAGAACTATTTTTCCTCATTGAACTTTTTGCTTCAACCAAAACTCCATTCACAATTCCATAGCCGGTTAATCTAGAATTACTTGCACCGGTTCACGTCTCCGATAATATGTTTTTATTAAAGCACGTTTAAGAACCATAGGAATGTATTCGTTAGTAAGAGAAGCGCATGTTCCCTTTCTCTGGGGGCGGCTTTAAATAACCTATATTGTATTGAGCGGTTAAATAACATTCAATTCATTCTTTTTTCTTAATGGAGCAATCGTGTTAAAACTTTGCACATTTAATCATTTAAATGGAACACATTGGACTTCATTCTGGATCAACTCCCGTTACGTGTTATTTGTATGAGGTTATTCTTAACATATATTATTATATAGGATAACAGTCCACATATATCATGCCCTAGCGGGCGGGGAACTATTAACAAAAGGAACTCTCTTACGTTTTCTGCTGCTATTTATTTCACAGGTAGAAATTCAGTTTTCTGATGAAAAGGAAATGTGTAATTTAAAATGCAACATACTGGACGTTTATCACCACCCCTGATCGTGCATTTATTTTGACGAATGGCATGAATATACTTCTTTGAAGTCGTCTAGTACCTACTCTTTTTACATTACAGAGAGAGAGGTGTGACATAGTTTACGACTTGTATCGGGAAGGGAACCATTTGCAATAAAATATGTTTAAATCAAATTCAACGAACATAAAACTCATAAACTCGTATATATAGATGTCATGGTTGTGACCTTGCTTATCATCTCGCGATATATCGCAAAATCACGGAAGTTTTGCGGCAAGGAAAATGACCCGGATGTACTACAAGTCACGTGACCTACAAACGCCATTTTCTGGTTGTCTCCGTGTATTATAATCATTCAAAAGAAAAGTGAAAAAAAAATCATCATTACTTTAAGCAACACTATTTTGATCCGATAGCTCTGTTATTTCTTTTTTTTCAAAATAGATGTGAACGAAAACAGGGTATGAAAGCCTTTTAGCAGTTTTCCGTTGATGTTATAATCATATACCATGTTATACTATGATCATGTTTTAGCAAAACATGCATACTTGTAATACTAAGCATATTATATTGCTGGAAATAGTCCGAACTTCCCACTCTATTTTTATTCGGAAAAATCGCAAAGAAATACAAACCATATGAAACCATTTAAAAAAGGTGCAGTTTCCACATTACTGTACGTGCGTGAAAAGATTATCGCATTTTTTCATAAAGAAGTGTTTTTAAACATGTTTTATTGTCGAAATATCTGTTATAAAATCCTGCTAATATAAACTTTTCCATCGTTTAATGGAATTAAGGCGGAACCACGTAATGAATACGTTCATTAAGAATGGCAATTTCACTATGGTGGACGAAAACGTTATTTTTTCTTTAAACTTTTTTCAGTAAAGTATAAAATGAGATCTCATGTATTCAGACGTTTGAATACATCAAACAATTTTACCAACTGTTTTGACTGTGATTTAATAGCGTGTTCATTCATAAAAGTACGTATAGAATGCAGTTTCCAATTTCTTGGCTGTTGATATGAGATCTGTAAGATTTACGACTGTGGATGCAACTTGATTGTAAAAAACATTAGACATACCGCATAGTTAGCGAATATGCTTTATGGCATCTTTACGACATCATGTGTCATTCATTTGTAAAACGAGCGTTTCTAGCGATCCGTGGATCCATGCTTCTCAAATTTTAATTCCTCTGACTGTAAATCGAATTGTGGCGAACAATATTGCAATGTATGCGTGTTTTACGACATTAGGTTAAATATATTTCATAAACTGAATGACATGACATGTTAAATAAACCAATTTTGAAGTTAAGTGGGGTCTCATTTTTTTAGGTCTGTGCATCTCATCTTTCATTTTGAACGAGTTTAGGATTTATTCATTTTGGTTGCACTTTCTCAAGAATACAATTTACACATACACGCAACACAAGAGGAACTGTAAATACAATTGATGATGTAGTATTTAAAATCTCGCTCTCACACATATGTATAGGCTATGAAGAAAAGTCGTCACTGTAAAGAAATCGAAAGAAATCTTCACCATTAAGAAACCGAAAGGAGCGCAGCGACCGTCCGCGGTTTCTTAATAGTGAATAAGTCTCTATCCGGCTTAGTTTTTAGCACATATTTATAGATAGTCTCTATTTAGGTCAAACTCTTAATATAAGTAGATAGAATTTTCACTGTGTTTTAAAATGACTGATGATTCCGGCCTTGGTTGTATTGGTTCATACATTTTGTGGTTTTGTCTTTTTCTTCTGTATGTGTTGTGTCATATATAGGTTAATTCGCGTACTGTTGTTATGGTTCCCTCTCTGTTTGAGGCTTGTCTTCAGTCTACATACCTCTCCATCCTCCATGTGATGCATTCCCTTTTGGCTTGCATTACGAGTACTATCCTATGTATTGACTCCGGTAAAGGTACTCAAGAAAACCGTAGTCTTGATCATCTTCGACGCTTGATTGTAAGTACAGTACAAGCGTCTAGACCGCTTGTGCAGATCGGAAGCACGTGACCGTAATTATTATTTTTTGATTAAAGTATTTCTGACCATCCGCATTTAGTTCGTCGATATAATGATGAAGTTCCCCTCCTTGTTTAGTTATAAATGTATTGTCTTTCTGCCTTTATGTATATCTTGGATAGCAGGTGTTTCCGTCTCAGCCAATCAGAAACGATACCAGAATCTCGGAAAAAGTCAAACTTTGTTTAGAAGAACTGTTCTAGACGTTTGTCTTGAAAACAAGCAAGCGTCGCAGATGATCTAGACTAAAAAAAAACGTTGAATGCTAAAATAGGCACCGGTACCAATAAGAATGGATCGTTCTAATCGGCCCTTCTTGTTAAACCAAGGCCGGTCCAATTTTCGAAATAGCTTTGAAACGTCATGGATGCTATTGCATTTAATATTATTATTCAATGGTTGTTTTCATGAAACACATGTAGTTTTTATGTTAACTATACCGTTCATTATGACTATATGAGTAGATGTATTGCTATTAAATTGAAATAAACTAATATATATAGATTTGTCGATCTGATTTACCTTCGCTTAATGGATACTTCCATAAGGATACCGCAGTTGCCGGTGAAACAAATTTCCGTAATGGACGCGTCAACTTTTGCATTTGTTTGACACGTTGGTGTCAATATATAACACAAACAATCAATGTTTTTTCTCATGTCCATCCTAACAAGGCAATCCGTTCCTTTTAAAAGGAAACTTTATTTATATTAAATCTCTTCAGATAGATACGACCTCAATAGTACTGCTTCCTTCATCGTCATTGATGTTCTATTTTAAGCTAGATAATCAGACCATTTCATGGTTCAACTTTATTTTAGTATAAATCATCTTTGAAGCTATAATGTCATCAGCAAGCACCGCATGTGCAAATTAGTTTTATGACAGCGCTTTCTATCAATATTGAATTTGCTTCACCTTTGTAATTCTGTGCAATGCTTTAAAGTTTACCATCACCGACTAAACAGTGTTGCGCGTTGTATACATTTATATATGTCGTAAACAACTGTTGGCTTGTGGGTAAATATGCCGTTTTATTTATGGAACTACTCAGTGTTTCTTATTAACTTGACGTTTTGCAGCAATTCTTCCAGGAGAGTTGGAGCACTCTCTGACATAGAACCTCCATTAATAGTTGCCAATTTCTCTATGAAGCGTTGAATAATCGTCAGTAATTACCATGTGGTTGCGCTCTTTAATGGTCGTTATTTCAAAAATACGTCTTAAATTTAATTAAACGATTTTCTCAATAAATCATACCAACCTTTGGGGCGAGAAATTCACATATAAGATTGATGTCTGCTTTTTAAATGTGTAGACATACCTGTAAAGTGTACATTGTATATACGCGATTCTTGTTCATTCTGTGTGGTAGTTTCCGAGTTTTCTCTTAATCAGCATTGATCATATGCTATTTTCTTCAAAACATAAGTGTGAATCTCCGTGGTCGAAAGAGTAAAAACGCTGCGTTCGAAACCTTTTGGCCTCCCACTGCCTCGGGTTCAAATCCGGGACCCGACTTGTAAGTGAGAAAGTGTCTTTTCTTACGGATGGCGGGTGGTAAACTACCTGTTTTACTCTGGAATAAGTGGTTGTCTACCTCCACCACTTAAAATCGACCATCATACTTAGTATGATTTATTGAGAAATGTGGTAAATTAGAAGATGAATATCATTTTGTTATTGAATGCAGTTTATATAATCAGATAAGACAAGCATATATAAAGAACTATTATTGGAAAAGGCCAAGTATGTTTAATTTTTTAGCACTTATGCAAAGTCAAAACGAAAAAATTATTAAATGCCTTAGTGTTTTCGTTTTTAAAGCTTTTGAGATAAGGAAAAATGAAATATTCAGTTAAACACAACTTCCAATGAAAAGTTTCAAGTTTACATAACATATGAAATGTGAAACAACAATAATAATTTCAAATGCATCTTAATCCAGTTAATTGTATTAATAGTCAAAATGTTTGGAATATTTTCATCAGTAATACTAAATTATGATTGACATATATGTCACCTTCTCCACACAAATACTACGATAACTATTGTTCTGATTATATGACACTGACATGACAAAAACAATAATAATTGTTCTTGAGTACGTGTGTGTGTGTGTGTGTGTGTGTGTGTGTGTGTGCGTGCTTGCGTGCGTGTGTTGTATTTATTTGTACACATTTTACATGTAATCACTGCACCATTTGTTGTATCAATTTCAATTATGTATATCATGTTGTATCCTCACAGATCTCATGGCCTATTGGAATTTCTGAATAAACGATATCTCTCTATGATTTATTGAGAAATACATTAGTGTTTAAAGTGCTGAAAAATTACGTTAAACATCAAACACAAGAAGAACAACCGAAGGAGCAACAGCTGAAAAAGCAACAGTAACAAACAAACAACAATATAAGACTGTTTCAAACTGTGTAAGATAGTTCTGGGTTTAAAGTCAAGCAGACCAAAGCTCTCGATAAACACTTAGTTTTCCATATATCACACACTGACACACAGGCAGCTACTGAGGTCATTCAATGAGTATTTCACCAGAAGAGGTGTGCCATATATAATTCGAAAGGAAATGTTCAATGTAATGAAACATTCTATTTCAAGTTTTTCTCATAAACTCAATACTTATGGTTGAGTTTCTTGCGTCAGGGAACACTCGTCTTGTTTTGAAGTATCAGCTCTATTGGATAAATCGATTTTCCTGACGATCCAAGAGCGTACATTTGGCAATGTCAGTCATCGGATCTTCCCACAAAGAGAAAATGATTATAAAACATGGAAAACGCATTTTGTTTGCTTTGTAATGGTAGGAAAAAACACGTTGGGGCTTCTACTTGGGAAAAAAAGAGGACATTCTTTAACTTTCTTAACTTTCGGTTTTCTCAGGTAAAAGGGATTGAATTTAAAATGAGTTTTTATTAATGAGTGAAATGTCAAGACACTCACCTAAACATAGAAGGAAATTAGTGTGTCAGGGATGATACAAAAAACGGTAAATAAAGAGAAACACTTACAAAAAAAAATTGTTCGAACGTTTCAATCTTCTGAAAATCTGCCAATGAAATTAGTTTTGACACTAGCATCAAATGCATAAACTTATTTATATAAGTCAATTTAAACTAATGACAAACTATTAACCTATTATTTTTAAGTCGTATATATATCTGACTGTCTTGGTAAATGATGTTTACTGTAATTTAAACGTTTAACTATTTTTTTTTTTTTTATCATAAGTGGCATACAGTTTGGATTAAAATCTGAAATTAATAAATGGTTTGATTTGTTTTATAATTTGGGGCGTCCGTGACCGAGTGGTTAGATTCTGGCTTGAAATCACTTGCCCCCTCACCGCTATGGGTTGGATCCCTCAGGGGTCTAGGCATCTTAATGTGCGGAAGCTATCCAGCGGGCTTGCGGAACGTCGGTTCTACCCAGGTGCCCACCCGTACACGAAAATTGCACGGAAGGGCGCCTGTGGTCTTTTTTCACCAATGTAAGCTAGAAAGTCGCAGTATGACTTTAGCTATTGGTGCGACTATAAAGTCCAATTCAATTCAATTCAATTGTTATATAATTCACCGAAGATAATTCAACAATAATTCACTGAGGAATTGATATACTACGTATATATGTCATAAACACGTTTGTTTAAAGGGACACAAGACAATCTTGAAGTGTTTACCAAGCATTGAAATTACCATCTCCATTTGTCTATCCAGTATCATGTTGACTTCCATCCTGCGTGCATATTGTTGAGTTTTCATTATTTAATTATTGGTGCACTGTAATTACCAGTCAAAATAGTATGCAAAAAGAGTTTGCCTTATGCCATTCTTATAATTTATATTAATGACTGAACAAATGCAAGATAACCTAATTGGGTCACCCTCGATAACGGTATGTAGAAAAACTCACGGGACGCCGTGAGTTTAAAAATGAAAAAAAAACACAACAAGATTGCCATGTGTCCCTTTAACATAACCCTGCAATCATGAGTGTTTTCGGGTACCAGTTTACTGGAAACCGTATACCGAGGAAGCGTTTAATAATGCTGAACAGTAAAAGTCTCCCATAATTCAAATGTTGAATGGTTTTGCACAGAACGTATTATATTTTAAAGATGTCAATATTATGTATTGAACATTGATGAGACTAATTAAAATATATGTATGTATCTGTTTTATGTGGCTGAGGTAATGGATGAACAAAACTATATTTTTCGTTATTTTTGAAAATAAGTTCCTGGTTCTCAAAATGTACGCAATTTTCACAAAATTTGATTTGAATAATTATAATATTCATGTATTATTAACCATGGGATACATCTGTTAAATGTTTTATATAATAATTTATCCCATAACGTCCCTTGTTAGCAGTGTCGAACACCCATTTAATATTCTATTGTATGACACACGTGTAATACAACCTGGAACGATTTTGATTGGTTGAGTTAAACCTGTAACACTACGCAAGTTTATTAACTGAAACTATTTTATTTATTACAAATTCACCCAGATCTGAGTCATAAACTTATTATTTGTGACAGCTTATAAAAAATGATGCACGTTATACAAAGCATTGTTGTTGGTTTGTTAAAAAGCTGGCGTAAACTGCTATTTTGTAAAGAGGTAAACACTAACTCTTTTATACGCAACGTTATGTGTGAGACGCGACGTTACGACGTCACATATTTTATGACGTTTTGGCGCTTAAGTGTGTCCGACGTCGTGGCGGTTCTATGTCCATCTGAATTAATTTTTACTACTTTGATTGCAATGTTATGTGATAAAAAGGATCTTAAACTCGTTCCCATTCCATATAAGATTTATGAAACGAGTTATGAATTATTTTTAATTTTAACTCGCCAAAAGGCTCGTTAAAATTAAAATAATTCATAACTCGTTTCATAAATCTTATATGAAATGGGAACTCGTTTAAGATCCTCTATATAAGCGATTTATAAGTAGTAATAAAATACAGAGTATATATAGTCTTAAAGATTAAGTGTAATTTAATAGCGACATGCATTTTTTGTTTAATTCCAATTTCTACTGTATTCTAAATTTACCAAGTTCAGTGTTCAGGTTAATTCAAAGTACATAAATATATTTTAATTACTTCATCAAATAGCCATTAAAATGATCTATGTTTAACTATATAATGATACCAATTCAATGTAAGTTTTAAATAAAGCACGAACTTGGCGATTGCGTGAAATGAATATGCGTTCGCGTGAAATGAATACTACTGTGTGTTCATTCTTACTGCTACGGGAAGTTTGATCGAAATGTAAACCTGTCAGTAAAACATGTGTTCTTGATACACGGATGCCCCGCTTTTGCAGTTAGAATACATCTCGGTAGTGTTGTTTTAGTAGTAGATGTCACGGCGGTGTCTAGGTGGCAGGGCATGCCTCGCATGCAGGTTGTTGCGGTCACATCAAAGACGTCATACACATGGTACTAGTAGTTACCTTGCTTGATGTTCAGCATTAAAATGGTAGTTTGAATGTAATTTTACGCAATTTTAGCACATGTAAGGCTATATATGACGGTCGATCATCCCATTTCTCCTTGGTTAGAATCAGCAATCCATGCACCCCGCCATCCGTAAGAATCGATGGCAAAAAACCCGCAGCAGTGACAGGCGAGAACCCGCAGCGGTGAGAGGCGAGAACCCGCAACAGTGAGAGGCGAGAACCCGAAGCGGTGAGAGGCGAGAACCCACAGCGGTGACAGGCGAGAACCTGAAGCAGTGACAGGCGAGTACCCGCAGCGCTGAGAGGCGAGAACCCGCAGCAGTGACAGGCGAGAACCCGCAGCGGTGAGAGGCGAGAACCCGCAGCGGTGAGAGGCGAAAGTTTTAGACACAGAATATTAACAATCCCGGCCACGAATACAGTTGTGTCAGACTACTGACGTGTACCAAATCAATGATTGTAAAAAGTAGGTCAATTAAGATTTAACTGAAAAATAAGAAATTGAGAGACGAATTTCTGGTGAGGTGGGCTTGAGGTGGGGTGGTTGAGGTGTGTGTGTGTGGTGTGGGGCTGGGGGTATAAACCGGGTACAGTTAAATACAGAGTGATCGACTGCATACTGAACCATGTCCTTGATAGCTCAGAGGTTGTTTAAAATGCTGGCAATTTAAGTCCGAGTAGGGTGCACATTTCGGTTAATGTACGAAATGTTCATCACCTGTTAACTAATCCCAAAAACATGTAAAACGTTACAAATTGTATTACTTTTTAACACATTCATTAAATAGTTACTGAGCTGTCATGAACACTGCAAATCGAAGGACCTTTGAATCCAAAATGTAACCTTCGAGGTACGAACCCATGTCAGCTGATTTTGAGTGTGACATCTTTGCCAAACAATTTCGTTTACGACTCGTATGATCGCACTAGGCTCAACATTTGAAGGTGACTCTATTGTTAATTTAATTGTGACCACTAACGCACTACTTGTGAAGTAAGCTATGTCATTCTGGTCTCACGCTGACCGAGTTTTAAATGTGTGTGAAAGGTGTCTATTTGCCCACACAAAAGCGTAGGTGCTGAACCTGAACCTGGAACGTTGACCATGTTCTATGTTTTAACGTTGATTGGTGTCATCCATTGCACTTATAAGGGAATGCATTATAGAGTTTGAACCATTATCCCAACTCTTCATCAACATGCATGAACACTCATATGTTGGGGGATAATATCGTCTAATTGCTGCACATACAAGCCAAGTCTACTCATTGCACTGCAGACTAAAGAATATTTATTAGAAATCTGCTTCATATCACCTGCACCAACGGTTACGATTACATTTAAAACCAAACAACAACAAAACAAAAACACTTGACTGTGAAGTGAGGCCTTGAAACACCGTGACTGGGGTCGTAGTAAATTAACTCTTGGTGCTTTTTCAACATTATGCTTTCCCATCATTAACAGAAAATAGTAAAACTATACAAAATTGACGAAGTTCAATGGAACTTGGCATTTCTGTTTAGAAACGAGAGAAATCGAAGTTTGCTAAAGTGTTTCCCCTCCGCCGGGAGTACTTTAGCGAACTTGATTTCGATTTTGACCAACACTTTTAATGGATATTGATGCCAGTCAGACCAGTCAAACCAGATACACACTGCGAAAAGCTCAAGCGCACTCTTCAGTGTATAGAGAGTTCGTTTCACCTGGTTGACAGATTCCCATGTTGTCCAACATATGGGAACACATGAAGAGATTTTCCGCATTGTCGATACTTTCTGCTGATGCACACATAATCCTTGCCTTGCTTCTCTTTACAAATGATACTAAAAACACATTTAAACTAGATTCGATACCTATGTTGCGATTTGTAATAAGCTTTGAAATGTCTGGTGTTCACATCTATCGCGGACGGCCAACACACTTCGTTATGGGTATTTGATTAAACATTGAGGACGTGTGAAATACATTTATATCATACGTTTATCATAGAAAAATTACCAGAAGTTGTTTAATTGAAAGTTTTATAAACACATGTGTTTAAAGTTTAATGTGTAATGGTGGTGCGATAGGAATTCTTAAAAATCTCGGGAGCCAGTAAAACAGAAACGGTACCGTCCAAATTTCAACCATATCCCGCCCCACCCCTCACACCCACACACCTAGCCTACAAACCATGCATGATTATTAGAGAAGAACATGAGATCAGCGACATATTTGGAAAATATTGTTGACGTTCTAGTTCGATAAAACATTTGCTTCTAGGGATCCCCTTGGACGTTACCACGATTGAATACGGCTGGGCTGTGAGCTATCCATTTTCCTTCCACAATACATCAAGACCACACAATTGTTTTTCCCAAACAATATGTACACATTATGAATAACAAACACTTTTATTACTTTTTGATAATATTTGACATTCAAATATATTTGAAATGGTACATGGACTTGCTAATTGTGCAATAAACTCAGTTTTAATAATCCTACATTATGTTATAAACGCGCCAAGTCATTGTCACGGCGTGTTGTTCTCATATCTGCCTTTGAGATCAGATAAATCATATTTTTTTAATGTTTTTCTTTAGAAACCGATTTATTAATGTAAGCGATGAGAGAAGAAGATATTTAAGTATGCATAAAAGTTTTAATGTTTGCCTTCACGAAAACTTCATTGTATGGTGGAGTAAACGGATCATGGTTGTAAAACAGTATATATATAGACTTATATTGAGACTAAATAACAGTAGTTTAGAAGAATGGTTCATATGTCGTCGAGTTTCTATGTATATGTTTTCAATTTATGTCGAAATTAAATGCTTCATATGTCGTCGAGTTTCTGTGTATATATTTTTAAAACAATATATGTCGAAATTAAATGCTTCATATGTCGTTGAGTTTCTGTGTTTATATTTTTGAAACAATATATGTCGAAATTTAACATCATATGTCGTTGAGTTTCTATGTATATATTTTCAATTTATGTCGAAATTAAATGCTTCATATGTCGTCGAGTTTCTATGTATATATTTTCAATTTATGTCGAAATTAAATGCTTCATATGTCGTCGAGTTTCTATGTATTTATTTTCAATTTATGTCGAAATTAAATGCTTCATATGTCGTCGAGTTTCTATGTATATATTTTCAATTTATGTCGAAATTAAATGCTTCATATGTCGTCGAGTTTCTATGTATATATTTTCAATATATGTCGAAATTAAATGCTTCATATGTCGTCGAGTTTCTGTGTATATATTTTTAAAACAATATATGTCGAAATTAAATGCTTCATATGTCATCGAGTTTCTGTGTATATATTTTTAAAACAATATATGTCGAAATTAAATTCTTCATATGTCGTTGAGTTTCTGTGTATATATTTTTGAAACAATATATGTCGAAATTTAATGCTTCATATGTCGTTGAGTTTGTATGTATATATTTTTTTAAACAATATATGTCGAAATGTAATGCTTCATATGTCGTTGAGTTTCTATGTATAATTTTTTTCAAAACAATATATGTCGAAATTAAATGCTTTATATATCGTCGAGTTTCTATGTATATATTTTTAAAAAATATATGTCGAGATATAATAGGCAAAACTAACAAACACATTAGGGGACAGGCGACAATCTGGTTTTTGTTTAAAACAAATGTCATCTTAATGTTTTTTTTAAAGTTTCACATCATCATATGCTTTTTTTGCATGTTACATATGGCTGATTATATTGCATCAGTAATATAATAAAGGTTTAGGAAGAATAACAATTACAACTCCAAATGTCATTACGTGGTCCGAGTATTAACTTTCATACCCCATCCAACCCCTTCTCCAAGAAGCGAAAATGGAGTATCAAATAAAACCTTTATTTCGGCTTAAAAGGTTTGCGTATTGTAAAATTAAAACATTTAGGTAATTCTAAACATGTTGTCACATTTGTTCATTAAAAAATGTTTTTAAACGTGTTTTATTGTCGATATATCGGTTATAAAATCCTGCCAATATAAGATGTCCCATCGTTTAATGCAATTAAGGCGGGATCACGTAATCTTATAATCTTTTAATTTAAATCTATGCAAGCAGATTTAAAGTGAAAATGATACTGCATAAATAAATTGAAGTTCTAATTTTATGATTGATATCTACCTCGATAAGGCTGCGTGTCCCTTTAAATACGTCAATGTTAAGTGTTTCCCATTGCCATGCTTCGTTCTGATAGATTGTTAGGTGTTTTTATGTTAATCTTCATTACTCGCTGTTCTTCTCATTTGTCTTGATCATTTGCCTTGTTAACAGTATAGCCATATTTCTATTTTCACATATTTCGCACATGCGCGCTACTGTGTTCGACTTATTATTAAAGTAGCTATCCCGCCAACAACAGCCACATTTAAAAACAGATGTATACCGTTTCTAAACCCAATTACGACGAGGTATACATATAACTTACATATTTTGAGAACAAAAACTCTATAGATACAATATAAACGGCTTTAACCAGCCAGGGCAAAACCCCGAAACTGGTGCGTCGAATTAAAAGTTACCAACTCATCATTCATTTTACGCATATTTAGTCGCAGGTATTTTTAATCGGCACATATTTATTATTATATGACCTTGGATAGAGTTTTGATAAACGTTTTCTTTAGTTAGTTTTTTCCGTTATTTGGCGGGTTAGTTTCTTTAATAAATGTGTGTACTAAATTGTTCGTATTAAACAGCGAGTAATTTTGTTTTTTGTGCTAACCGTGTTCTCATCTGGATACAATGCATTGTGTTGACCTTATCTTGAATATAATGACTAATACTGTGTTCGATTTGGCTCTGTGTGCGTTCTAGTAGCACATAGCTAAACTAAGTTACATAGTACTTACACTGGGCTACACTTAATTACTCATAGTTAGACATAGCTACACTTAGTTACACATACTCACACTTAGTAACATAGTTATACATAGTTACACGTAGTTACACACAGTAACTCATAATTACATAGTTACACTTAGTTACAAATAGTTACACTTAGTTACACTTAGTTACACTTAGTTACACTTAGTTACACATAGCTACACTTAGTTACACATACTTACACTTAGTAACATAGTTATTCATAGTTACACTTAGTTACACACAGTAACTCATAATTACATAGTTACACTTAGTTATAAATAGTTACACTTAGTTACACTTAGTTACACATAGTTACACATAGCTACACTTAGTTACACATAGTTACACATATCTACACTTAGTTACACATACTCACGCTTAGTAACATAGTTATACATAGTTACGCGTAGTTACACACAGTAACTCATAATTACATAGTTACACTAAGTTACAAATAGTTACACTTAGTTACACATAGTTACACTTAGTTACACATAGTTACACATAGCTACACTTAGTTACACATACTTAAGACTTAGTAACATAGTTATACATAGTTACACGTAGTTACACACAGTAACTCATAATTACATAGTTACACTTAGTTACACATAGTTACACATAGCTACACTTAGTTGCACATACTTAGACTCAGTTACATAGTTATACATAGTTACACGTAGTTACACACAGTAACTCATAATTACATAGTTACACTTAGTTACACATACTTAGACTTAGTAACATAGTTATACATAGTTACACGTAGTTACACACAGTAACTCATAATTGTTGAGTTCGTTGTTTCCCAGGGGCCCATTTTTCAGGAGTTATTTCGATAGCACATACCGTAAAAAAATGATAAAATACATACATGCATAAAAGTACTGTTAGGAAGCGTAGATTCCAAAAGTCCTTTTATGTCAGTATACTTTTCAATTATATTACCTCTCTACTGCATTATGCCGATTCTTACGGATGACTGGAGGCATACAGTACTTGTTCTACCCATAAAAAATTGGGTGGTCAGCATCTACCACACAAAAATCGACCGTCAGATATGTCCTAAAATGTGCTAAAATGACGTAAAACCTCATTCAAATAAACGAATAAAAGCATTATGGTAGTATCTAGCAGGTGAGAAGGTTCTAGGCCCATTCTCCATATTTTATCTCGATGTACATGGAGGATGAGCCTGGCATTTTCATTCCTGTTAGGCGCCATATAACCTGTCTTGTGTTGGTGCGCCTTAAAACCCCAGTTCAATTCAATTCAGTAATACATTTCTATTTTAAGCGTCTGGCGTTTACGGTACACCATACATTCATGTACATTCACACATACATACATAAGTGTCACGCTTTAAATAACTTTAAAACAGTCTCGTAATAACTTCAAATACTCGCATCACATTATCGCCCGTTTATTATTTATGTATAACTATTTTAGGTTTCCATTGATAGTACACGATATCGACATATACGATGACCTAAATAGGATGTAGGACATGTATAATATAGAAGAAAGTGATTTATAACTTTAATTGACCATTGACTAAGGGGTTTAACTTAAAAAGCGGGAAAGTTAACAAAGCACATACTAGTTTAGGACGATTTAAGCTTATTATATATTAGGCAAATCTGGTCAGTGTAATAAAACCCCGATTTAGAGGGCCCCATGGAAGATTACTTATGAAAATGTATACATGAACTTCAATTCGCGGCCGAGGGGTTAACGACGTTGCGTTGTAAACCTTCTCGCCTCCCACCGCTGCGGGTTCGAATCTCACTGGGAGCTCGACTTGCAAGTGAGGAAGTGTAGATTTTTACGGATGGCGGGAGGTGTGCAGCACTGGTTCTACCCAGGAAAAGTGGATGGTCTGCGAACCTTACTTGTGTTGATCATCTACTGAATTAGAGAATGTCTGCACTTTAACTTGTCTTATCGTGTTCAATAATATAATCACAGAAAGCTCATAATTATTAAACGTACATCTACACAGTGGACAGTCTGGGGCTTGCGGTCTTGTACTGTTCACATATATATTTGAATCTGTTACAGTGTGCATATGTTGTTATAGCGTGGTATTTTGAGAGATAAAGTCATGGTATATATTGCTCTCTAATGCTTTTTCTTGGACCCATCAGTCCTTCGTCTATTGCTATTTGTTATTCTTTCTCCCATCCTTTTATTATTTCTTTAGTATCAAACTTTGTCATACAACACGTTTCAACTTTTCTTTTCCTTTTAACGTCATTGTATCTTTGTATAATATGTTTAACAATTTCGTTCGCATTTATCCAGAGAACAGCGTATATATCATACACTAGTAATTTTCCAATTATATACTTACATGCTTCGGTACATACATAATTTAACAAACTATCTTCATTTTATCTTCACCAATTACATTACCTGCTCCCGGTACACTCGACTGTTTAACGATCCGCCGCCAGCCTTTTTGTATAGACGTCCAACTGGGTGGGGTAACATCTGCGTTCATAGTAAGCCGCAGTATCACCGGGATCCCGTGAAAACGCATTCATGTGTTCTGGGCTGAACTCATTTAATGTAAATATTTGCTTTTATATGCGTTTATGATCAGAAAGTGAATATACGTTGAATAAAACGGCATGCCCCGTAAGTACGCATATAGGCATCCAAGTTGATACCCTTTCAATACATTTGAATACCAGGGCATGTTTATAGACTGCCGAGTTCAAGATTATTGTTTATGGTAGACAAGTTGTCAAATCTCCAGACTGTTTATATATTCATCGTATTAAAACTCTTGAGGCGAGATCGTTTTTTGGATAGGTTTAAATTGCTAAAACAAATTGTGTCTGCTAGCGAACTGATCTGATGACGAAAACGACGTGGTTGGTTCTGTTGAGTTAGTTCGAAAAAAAAAAAAGAGAAAAAAAAAAGAAATAAAGAAGAATAACTAAACATGTACTAAACCAGACAGGTCTGATTCTGAGTCCATAATTCCCTTTTAGACTTGGTCCAACAATAAGGAAGATAGAAAAAGCAATGCTCTGACCACGTTAAGGCAAATTTTTGAAAGTGTGTTTATAAACAAATAGAATCAAATCATGAATTCTCTAACTTATTTACATAGTGGCTAATTGTCTAAGTCAAGTATTGAATTGTGCTTATTTTATATAGCAGTCAAGTGCTAAAATTTAAGTAAATGTTTATAAATCTGATAGGTTAGGATAGGTGGAGGACATTGAACTCCATATGTACGGCTGCACATACTTTAAAGGGACTCACAGCAATCTTGAAGACTTTATCAATAACATTACAAAAATAACGGGACGTCCCGCGTTAAAAACGTCTTTAAAGGGACACACGGCACTCTCTACGAAGTTTGAATGAAGCCTCGAAGTTCGTATGAAGCATAACATTTTAATCTCGATGTATTAAACCTGATTGCATGTAATTATATACAATTTGCACAATGTGTGTGTAATTTTTTTCGTTATTCTACCAAATGTTTAAATATATTATTGGTGCAATATATTCAGCAGTTAGTAATATGTAAAGACAATTTGTTTTGATCACTTCTAATATTGACGATTGTAAATAGGCAAGTTATCTAGAAAAACTAACGAGACATCGCGAATGTTACACAAATCAAGATTGCTGTGTGCAATATGTCCACATACAGTTTGTATTGTATAATAAAAGATCATTCGCTGAGACTGCATCTACTGATAAGGCCAGTATGTTCAGTGACATACAATTTTAAACAATAGGTTGATAACACACACACGTTCAGATTGAGTCTTATAATTTACTTAATTAACTGATATCAATTAAAGGGTAAACGTATGAATAGCGTTAGCTCCTAAACTAAAAACTTTACTAGTATGCTACTTTTTACCTGAGCCACTTTTCGATTAAATATTATGCTGTTATAACTTGTTTTACCACACGGTCATTGGTCCTTTACATGAATTCAGTCCATCAGTTCGTTTATTAGCTAAATTGGCATTGAATGAAACCAGAACAAGCCCAATTTCACAAGATACGCGCATTTTACAGTTTCACATAAAGGTTAATTTGCCAACCCTTTGAGCAATTTGTTCCCATGTAAAAGCGATCAACGTTTGGCCTTCAAGCAAAAAGTCAACCTCCTCAAAATGAAAAATGACCCCATGTTACCTTTGAGACGGACTTCGGTAGTAATTATAGATATTCGTATACAAAAATCGCAAGTTTGACAGAGTTTGATAAATGGCTTTGCGGCCACATGTGGTCCAACATTGCCTGTCATGGTGGGGCTTAACGAGGGATGCTACGTAATTTGAGATCAACAACTAAGTGATCATGTAACACTACATGAAGTTGTAAATGTATTTGGGCATGACCAATGTTACTGGTAAGGTGAATGCACGCGTGTTTACAATGTATATGGATCTGTACACGAGTATACAATGCATATGGATCTGTACACGAGTATACAATGTATATGGATCTGTACACGTGTATACACTGTATATCGATATGTACACGAGTATACAATGCATATGGATCTGTACACGTGTATACACTGCATATGGATATGTACACGTGTATACAATGCATATGGATCTGTACACGTGTATATTATGAATATGGATATGTACACGAGTATAAAATGTATATGGATCTGTACACGTGTATACACTGTATATGGATCTGTACACGTGTATACAATGTATATGGATATGTACACGTGTATACATTGCATATGGATCTGTACACGTGTATACTATGCATATGGATATGTACACGAGTATACAATGTATATGGATCTGTACACGTGTATACACTGTATATGGATATGTACACGAGTATACAATGTATATGGATCTGTACACGTGTATACACTGTATATCGATATGTACACGTGTATACAATGTATCTGTACACAAGTATATAATGTATATGGATCTGTACACGTGTAAACAATGTATATGGATCTGTACACGAGTATACAATACTGTACAATGTACACGTGTATACAATGTAATCTGTACACAAGTATATAATGTATATGGATCTGTACACGTGTATACAATGTATATGGATCTGTACACGAGTATACAATGTATATGGATCTGTACACGAGTATACAATGTATATGGATCTGTACACGTGTATACACTGTATATGGATATGTACACGTGTATACAATGTATATGGATCTGTAGACGAGTATACAATGAATATATATCTGCACACGTGTATACAATGTATATGGATCTGTACACGAGTATATAATGTATATGGATCTGTACACGTGTATACAATGTATATAGCTCTGTACACGAGTATACACTGTATATGGATCTGTACACGTGTATACAATGTATATGGATCTGTACACGTGTATACAATGTGTATAGATCTGTACACGAGTATACACTGTATATGGATCTGTACACGAGTATACAATGTATATGTATCTGTACACGAGTATACAATGTATATGGATCTGTACACGAGTATACACTGTATATGGATCTGTACACGTGTATACAATGTATATAGATCTGTACACGAGTATACACTGTATATGGATCTGTACACGTGTATACAATGTATATGGATCTGTACACGAGTATACACTGTATATGGATCTGTACACGAGTATACAATGTATATGGATCTGTACACGAGTATACAATGTATATGGATCTGTACACAAGTATACAATGTATATGGATCTGTACACGAGTATACAATGTATATGGATATGCACACGTGTATACAATTCATATAGATATGCACACGTGTATACAATGCATATGGATCTGTACACGTGTATACAATGTATATGGATCTGCAGACGAGTATACAATGAATATATATCTGCACACGTGTATACAATGTATATAGATATGTACACGTGTATACACTGTATATCGATATGTACACGTGTATACAATGTATATGGATCTGTACACGAGTATATAATGTATATGGATATGTACACGTGTATACAATGTATATGGATCTGCACACGAGTATACAATGAATATATATCTGCACACGTGTATACAATGTATATAGATATGTACACGTGTATACACTGTATATCGATATGTACACGTGTATACAATGCATATGGATCTGTACACGAGTATACAATGTATATGGATATATACACGTGTATACAATGTATATAGATCTGTACACGAGTATACAATGTACATGGATCTGTACACGAGTATACAGTGTATATGGATATGTACACGTGTATACAATGCATATGGATCTGTACACGTGTATACAATGTATATGGATCCGTACACGAGTATACAATTCATATAGATATGCACACGTGTATACCCTGTATATGGATATGTACACGTGAATACAATGTATATGTATCTGTACACGTGTATATAATGTATATGGATCTTTACACGTGTATACAATGTATATGGATATGTACACGTGTGTACAATGCATATGGATCTGTACACGTGTATACAATGTATATGGATCTGTACACGAGTATACAATTCATATAGATATGCACACGCGTATACCCTGTATATGGATATGTACACGTGAATACAATGTATATGTATCTGTACACGTGTATACAATGTATATGGATCTTTACACGTGTATACAATGTATATGGATCTGTACACGTGTATACAATGCATATGGATCTGTACACGAGTATACTATGCATATGGATATGTACACGTGTATACAATGTATATGGATCTGTACACGAGTATACAATGCATATGGATCTGTACACGAGTATACAATGCATATGGATCTGTACACGAGTATACAATGCATATGGATATGTACACGTGTATACAATGTATATGGATCTGTACACGAGTATACAATGTATATGGATCTGTACTCGAGTATACAATGCATATGGATATGTACACGTGTATACTTACTCTCCTAACGTTGCATACGTTACAATGGGCAATGCGCAATGCTTATTCTCCTAACGTTGCAAATATCGTTCAATATAACGAGATATTTTAAACTAGGCTATATAGTGCGGGTGTATTAGAATAAGCTGCAACAACTGTTTTAACAGAAACTATTTGAATAGATACTGACAATGGGATCCCCCTAGCACCGGCTTAAGCGGTGATCTACTTAAAGCCACACAGATTGAGCTTGATGATCCCTTAGGACCAGTAAGTAATAACATTACTGATTTGTTGTCGGGGCGACCTTTTACAGCTGGCATACAGCGCGTAAGAAGCGCCAATGTAACGTCAGTAAATACTGAAAATGCGATCTCTTGGAAGCAACACATACAAACAAGAGAGAAAAGTAGCAGACTCGGTTGTATTGACTCTGTTCATGAGAGGTAATATAATTTGTAACACCTAACGCCCTCTAGCATCGGCTTAAGCGGTCTACTGAAGTTAAACTTCAGTCAACTTGTTTTCGTTTCATTCAGAGATGTAATGATAAAGTTCTTTGATCTCTGTTTCAGTAAATCTTAGTATTATAACAGACATAATCCTGCGTTTTCCAAATGTTTTTTTTCATTTTTGTAACTTTTTTTTCTATTTCTGGCAAAGTTGTTATTGTAGTATATACATACAATATAATACAGCATGTTACATTCATTATAGAGATAAACACTCAGGTTATATCATTATTCCAGGAAGTAAACGTATTAGAAACCTATCATTCGAAGAATTTCAACATGTAGTATTCGATATCGAATGCTTTTTTAAATCTTTGAAAATAACCTGGATAAGACGGCTTCTAAAAGTGAAAATAATTGCTTAAACATTGTCCAAGAAATGTACTCATGGATAAAACAGTTCACTTGCTTTGGAATAAACTATATGGATAAACATCTAAAGTACATTGGATAATCCTTTTTGGAAAGATGTCTTTGAAAGTTATAAATATTATCTCGTAACATTCCACCAACCTCATGGTATCAGTTTAATGGTGTTCCTTTATGGTACAATGAAGATATAAAGGTCGGACGCTCAACAATTTTTTTCAACCACTGGTTCTCGAAAGGAGTTATTTCCATCAATGACCTGATCGTTGATAACGGCAATTTATTACCTTTTCAGGTCTTTAAAGAAACTTATGGGATAAAATCCAACTTTTCGAATATGAAGGTGTTATAGCATGAGTTAAAAGGTTACTACTCTCGTATAAATTCCCCACAGTCTATAAGCAAGGGTAAAATCCCTATAATCCCATTTTATCTATCGATTATTTTAAAAGACATTAAAGGAAGCAGATCAATCTATGATGCAATGCTAATAACAAATATAATCCCATCGGCGGTAACAAAGTGGAACGAAGAACTTCGAGTAGACACCTGAATTGGTACACAACATTTGCTTCAACATTTAAAATAAATCAAGATGTAAGACACCAAAGGTTTCAATACAGGATCAGCCATAGGATTCTGGGTACCAATTATTTACTTAAGATTCAGATATGTGTACTTTTTGCAATAAAATTGTGAAAACAATTAAACATCTCTTCTATGACTGAGAAGTTTCAAAATTGTTTTGGTCAAACTTGTCTACTTTCATTAATAGAAAATGCACTGAGACTGTAACCAACTGGTCAGTCTCCGATATTTTATTAGGAAATGACAAAATAGATAGTATACTAAATAAGATTTTAGTATTAGGAAAACATCATATCATATAATCTATCATATATTTGTTCAAAAATAAAATAATTCTACACCATCCTGTACATATTTTATTTACTATTTAAAAACAGTTTATAAAACTGATAAATACATTGCTTATAAAAACTCAAAAGATACATACTTTCATAAAATATGGTGCCGATATAAGAACATCTTTGCTGAACCATAATATTATGAATATAGACACTTGCTGAAATATATAGCATTTACCTTTTGCCCTTCCATTTTCTACATTATCTTTTTCAAGTATGTTTATCCATTGTACAAATATTTCTTTTTCTTGAGTATAATTACCATGCCATTTTTTCTACCAAAAACCTTCACTATGTTTCTTTCAAAATATAGTCCATAAATGTTTGTGTAATAAAGGAGTATGACAAACAAAAAACACAAAAAACAACAACAAAACATGTATTTTCACCCAGAATATAAAAAACAACAACAAAAAAACACTATCCTAGAAAATGTCTTTGTCAAAAGTAAACATATGTTATAAATGATAAAGTACTTTTAATTGTTGTCCTTATCTTCTCAATATCCTTAATAACTTGTATTCATTTTAATAAAAATAAAAACAACTACGATGAAGACGCAAACTTTGGCACTTACAATTAATTAATATAACATATAAAAGATAATACATTACGAAAGATCTGTAATCATTAGTTATAATATGTGTAAATAAGACGACAATAAATGATTAAAGATGAATGGCCACCCTTTTTGTAGTATTATCAATTAATAAATTTAACTCTTAAGCATCATATGAACATTTCTTGATAGTCCTAGAGAGAAACATACATTTAAAACCGCTACTAAAAATGCATGACGTAGATACTACTTTTACCACTGCATGACTGCACGGGGAAATGAGGTAAATCTGAATTGTATAGCTTCACAACAATTGCCAGATAATTGATAAATATATTTACCTGTGGATCAATTTACCTGTTCAAAGCTTTCTACGTCATCAAATAAAATCTTATTCTCGCTTTTCACAGATATTGCAATGTGTGAATTGTAAATATCTATTGTTGTGAATTGATTTCGATTTCGATAAACATAAACAGGTTCATGAAACAAAACATGGCCAGAAAATGTTAAGCTCAATGGATTTTCGTCAACACAAACTTTAATGAAAATATAGTTTTGTATGTGGTAATATGCGGCGACTTTAATTCACACACGACACTCTTCGTGTATTTTGAGTTTGAAACCTTCTCGCTCCTCTTCGCTGTGGATTCGAATCCGACTGGGATTTCGTGTAAGTCAGAAAGTTTTGGCTGGAGGTATACTGTACTGGTTTTCCCAGGAATTAGTGGGTGGTTTGCCTCCACCACTAGATCATGATACATAGTCCAAACTATGCTGAAAAATGACGTGAAACGATAAACAAACAAACCTCATGTTGTTGTTTTTACAGCATTAAAACAAGTACATTGATTTAACGTTATTTTTTTAATGTTTAACTAATATTAACATATTTGGGAATAAAAAAATATGCGTATACAAAAATGTAAAATATGCAAACATCATGTGTTATGATATTTTTTGAAGTTATTAACTTAGTTCTGATTAATTTGAACAGCTAGCCTGACCCGAGTATATTTTAGAATGAAAATTGTTGTGTTCCTTTACATTATCAGTCTTTATTCGCTGCCGACTCTTATATGGTCATGGTAAGGTAGCAATGAACAGTTTCTTTGATTTTTTCGCTTTGATAACGCAATCTTATAATTACACATGGTAGCAGTGAACAGTTTATTTGTGTTGGGATGCACACGCACACGCATCCCTTACTAGGGAACAATTGTATTTCTGTGCTGATGTGTAATTCTAGCATGTTATGTTACAAAGGTGAATATATAATCGATATGTAACGCTTTCAAGGATTTGATCAGAACGAAGCGAGGTCGTCCATCTTGATTGAAAATGTTTGGTAGGAAGAACTGATGGTAAACATTGGAAGAAAGTGTCTGGTAAGAAAAAACGTTCATGGCATGTTTACGTCTTCGTGATTTTTTTTTAAAAAAAAGTTTTTTAATATTGTTTTAACAAACGTGACTTCTTCTGTTATTATGTTAAACTTTGTTCCCATTTCCTACCCAGATATAATGCTATTTTCTCCCGGCAGCTATTTTACGCTTGCGTAAAACCTTGCTTGTTTCATCATTGAGACGATTGTTTCACAAGCATTATGAATAATAAATAGCATTTAAGACAGCACTGTTTACTATAATTTATGATACGTCAGTGACGTCGTTGATTATCTTTGTCTTTTCCCTTTCTTAGTCATGGCGGTGTCCACTCTTAGCACTTGCACCGTGAGTACCTGAGCTCGTTACGTGTTACTTGATGATCATGTCTCGTGTCAACGTCCACACCTTTACCTGCGAAGTTACTTATATATTTCGGCTCATAAATCATTGACCTTAAATTTATTTCGTCAGCTGTCAATCAAAGAAGCAGTTATTTGACGTTTAGCGACATTGACAGTTGAAATTTACGACAATCCATGTAAGTTTTTGACACCTGGGTTTGATCACGTGGTGATTCCTTATGCAGTTTTATATCATGAACACGTCTATGTGTTTACTTTTGTTTCGTCTGCACATTAAACGAATCTGCATAATTCGCAAACGCTACTGCAAATGTTCACCCTCATGTCTCGTCGTAGTCAAATTTGACGTCTTGTTGGTACAGCAATGAGACAATTCTGCTTTGCGGAACGGACATGTCAAAGATTCACAGCTCCATGGGAAGCGAAACCTGGTACAACTCAAGGTTTGACGGCGCTGAATATGATTATAATATGTCATTGTAATATTCCATATTTAAATGTAAGCGCCCACTACATACATTAAACGCGTGGGATGCATAGCGTTATATAACTATGTCTCTTAATTGCTCTACATACTTGTATATGGTATATGTTTAATTTAATTAGATCCTGTTTGAAATGTTCAAAATGGCCGCCAAAACAAAGATGGCTGCCATTTTCTCATGGGTACCAAGGGTACTTTTAACTTTAATTTAGGAATCATGATATCACTACGAAAACTAAAATGTTGCGATTTTCAATCGTTCTTGTATGTATAACTTGCAATAAGAAGATTATGCTTAAAGATCTGATTTGTTAAAAAATAAGTCTTAAGCCATATATATTATTATGTTTCGACTTTTATATAACGCACATGTTTTGATAATCAGGATATAGTAAAAGAAAAGGCATATTGTTATGAGCGTATCATATGATAATTACATGTACAAAGTACAAACGATCGCTTCAATGTGAGAAAAAAAAATTACTGGATGGAACACATGGTCTTTTGTAATTTGTTTCTTTATTTTGTTTTGTAGTTGGTCAATGGACAACAATTCGTTATTGTGCGGTTCATAATAATCATAACATAAAAAAACATCTTAAAATTAAACAAAGCTTTCGGTAATAAGGTCAAAGCCACTGGAAACCATTAGAACGTGTTTGTATTAAGCCGCTTTTTTAAGAGGTTTTCTATTATGATCTATTACTAACATCTGAACTCCATCAGAAGGCGTCATTCACAAGCCTGAACATGTGCTTCATGGAAGATTCAGGTCCTAAAAGCAGTTATGTTTCTACGGAAATTTACAGCTTTTGCATAAGGACGCCAAAAAAATTTGGAACTGATGTTTGTTGATTACCTTACGATACGCGCGATGAGCGTAAAGCGGTTTTTAACTACTTGCTCAGACATTTGTGTAACACGAAACATTGCATTTTTATTACAATAACCTTAGAGGATACATTTTTGCTACACTGGAAATGGAGATTGCAGCATCTTAGCGTTATTTACTATGATTAATTTCTTTTTCTGCAAAATACAAGATGTTATTTACGAATTAAGGGTTCTCAAAGGGGCAAGTAATTTAGTACATTGATTACAATGAGTGGTAAATAACAAACAATGACAAAATAATCAGGGCACATACACTGAGCAGAGCCATCTACAGTCCCTTAAACTATAATCACACCAGTAATTGTATAGTACTTATAATGACTATTAATGTTATTTGTGTTTTTTAAAAGACTGCATTAAATAGGTACCCAATGCTTTCAGAATGTGTATATTTTCACAAGATAGTAGCCAAATAAGTTGATTATGCAAATCCAGGCTGGAAAAACTCGAACATTCTGAAGAGATGCATGCTAATAAAGTAGTTCCTTCATCTGAATAGTAAGGACATGTTAGGAGGAAATGCATCTCATCTTCTATAGAATTACTGGTACAATGTTCACATAATCTAGGTTCCACAGGAGTATTAGTAGATCTACAAATTAATGAGATGTTGAGCGTTGGCGTAGGCAACAGTGTGTTGTTGTAATACATGATTGTTTCTGTATTGTTCCGCACACTTATACAGACCCGGCGCTTGTCAGTAGAATCGCAATATAGAAATAGGGTAAAAAAGTCTATACTCAGTGTCACTCTGCATAACTGGGCAACACACGCCAATTACTCAATGTCGGACAGAGGTGCTAAACATTCCAAAACAGGATAATGTAAGTGTCTTTTATCTATGATATGCATATCTCATTCTGTATGCAGATGGAATATAACGACTATAAATTCCCCTCCCCATTGAGAGAAGCTCTCATAAACCTAATATTTATTTATTCTATACCATGATATAGCTGCCAAATCCAGTTATTGTATGTATTTCTAATTTGTAAGTGGCCTGGTCAATAGCTTACATGGGATCTCTAGTGACCATTATGGCCGTAATGACCGTAATAAAAGTTTACCATTCCATACATACGTATTGACCATGTCACATTAACCCCCTACTTGAAAGGATTATTGAACAAGCTTTGAGAAATACTTAGGATATTATAATATCTGCAGATAAAGATGGGTCGGGCATTAATGCTAAAGCCAGCTATATATACGTTTTACGGAAACTTATGAGGAGTATGTAAAGGAGATAAATCCGATATATTTCATAAATTGTATACATTTTAATCCAAAGCTTTTACAAGATGGATAAAACACATGTATTTCTGAGTTATCACATTGCATGAAATAGTTATCTGGTTTAAGACTTAGACAAGGGGGTAATGACATTAGTTAACAGCAGGTCAAGGTGGGTAACGTCGATCGGTTTTGATTTCCTCTTTATTTATATAGAATAGAGGTTATGCAGAGAAGTCTTCACCATTGTTGAAGATTTCTTTTCATAGCCTCTATCCGACTTAGTATTTGCCACAGGTTTATCGGCAATCTCGATATATGTCACGCTGTTAATTGTGAAGAACGCTCGTAGTAAAATCTTCATGAATAAATGGTGCAAGTAATTAAAAATCTCAGGGAAATGATTGGTTTAACAAGTTGGATAAACACGAAATGTAGTTGTGTACTAGTAAGCGTTTTAAATAATGTCTGTCTATCGATGACTTAGAAACGGAGGTATCTAAAAACTGTAAACAAGATGTGATTGACGGACGGAACGGACAAGAGTAATACTATAAGAATCTTTCATGGGTATCCGGTGAAGATAGGGAATTCCAACCGGAGGTATACGTGTTTTTATCAGAACCGAGGCTCTGCCGAGGTTCCGATTAAAACACTTATACCGAGGGTTGGAATATAAGAATCTTTCATGGGTATCAGGTGAAGATAGGGAATTCCAACCTGAGGTATAAGTGTTTTTATCGGAACCGAGGCTCTGCCGAGGATCTGATTAAAACACTTATACCGAGGTTTGGAATTCCCTATCTGAACCGAATACCCATGACAGATTCTTTTTCTTGCATATCAGAGACATGTTGTGCGTTGACACCGCCAGCTACTAACGTTTAACATATTTCCCTGCATACCGGATGTTGGCGCGCGTGGATTTTATCTCGACCCTAAGGTGAGATGGAAATATCTAGCCCCGGTAAAATGACGGATATCCTTGTCCGGTATGCAAGAATACCCTAACTGAACCGAATACCCATGGCAGATTCTTTTTCTTGCATATCAGAGACATGTTGTGCGTTGACGCCGCCAGCTACTAACATTTTGCAACCGGATTTTGGTGCGCGCGTGACTTTTATCTTTAAGACTTTCCATCCAATCTCCACGCAGAGTTATCGTTCCTTGCACTCACAACTACAAAATTACAAGATTTTGGTAAAACCTGTTAAATTGGAATATGTTTGCCTGAAACTTATTTATTTCTTGTGTAAATATAATTTTCAGAATATCTGCAAATTAGATGTTGCAAGATTTGAAATAATGCATGAAAACAATTTAGTTTTAATCGGGACTATTTTACTACAAAAATAATACGTCTCCTCAGTATGTTAACATTTCAAACCGAAGCTCGATAGCAGAAAATTACTAAAAAAAATTAACTCATAGAAATAAAAATTGAAATTATTTAATATAGGTCTATATTTTATCTTTGCAGATCACGCAAAAGGATTTATTATAAACATCGTTATAACTTTTTTGAATAATCACGTGACATAACCGTTCGCCCTTCTTCCTTTGACGTTGACAGACTCAAATGAGAACGAGTGTACTCTGGGTAGAATTGTTGTTGTTCTAAGGATTAGAGTGCCTCTACCATATGAGCCCCCGTGAAGAATCCCACGTTGACTCGGCATTATGTCTGCACTTTTCATCGATGTGGTGTGTAGGTTGTATCTGTGTGATGTGGTGTCTGCGTCGATTCTATTGTTGATGTGTTGATGGTTGTCGCTCTCGCTCTATGTTGTTGTCGCTGCGGCGGTGAAGTGCTGTTTGGAGTGGTGCTGGTCCTACATCCGCTAGGTGTTGCTGCCTACATCCGCTACTGGGCCGGGGTCCTGTCTTTGGGCCACCCCGCCTCTACAACCTGCGTCCCCTAAGTGCCCATATAGGTACGCAGGTTGCTGACTCCGTTGTTCCATGTACCTCGCCAGGCTTCCCCACGTTGGATCCGTTAAGCTGCTGAGTCGTCGACCACACATTTCATATTTACAGAGCCCACATATACCACACCAAACATTCGGGGGATTCCACATGCAGACTGTCGACGCTCAGCTAACTTCTTCACCTCGATGGTTGTTCCTGGCGATGTTCCATGGCTGGCGGGAAAAACGGAGACGACACCGATCTTGGTCATCAGCACTGACTGGGATAGTCGGTCCCAATCAATCTTGACGTGCCTTCTCCACGACGTGCACGTGTCGGTGTCCACAGAGAAGTCTGGGTAGAGATTGCTTTCCATCCCCTATGTAAAACGTGGATAGCCTTATCCGGCATGCAAGAATGTATGCTCCATCCAATTTGGGGATTAACACCTAATTTGGTATGTGTCTGTGTTGTGATGAGCTGAAGAAGTTATAGAAAATAATGCATATAACGATCTTAATATCGATAAAGGACAGGAGCTATCGTAGATCAAAATTATTGATAATATTGACAGTAAACATTAAATAAACACGAGTTCAACTAACCAAACACCTGTCATATACAGTGTGAAGTCAAAGTGACCACGCACTATTTACTTTTACGACATCTTGTTCGAAACGGAAATCACACCAATTGTTAGCATTCACGAGACCGGAAATGGATTAAATTGTTAGAGCCAGGCTAATATTAAATAAGATCATGCCTGATGAAATGTCCACTGTGTCCTTATATTTAACTCATACCTTGGTATAAGCAAATATGGGAACAGAATTGTAAAATTATTTAGATAATGCTTGTTTCGGAAGGAATTTATGTATAGATACCCTCGTCCTGTTTGAACTCGTCATAACTGACCTTAACGCCACTCCTTTTCAATTCACATATGACCTTAATGATGCTTATTGTTTATGAACACGACCAGTATTTATAAATCCACAACACTAAACAAATCTCTAAAATTCCTCTAAAATCTCGTACTACTTTACGACTTGCTTTTCACATAATCCATAAACGAAGGAAAGGAAAAACGCGCATTCTTATCAGTTCCTGGTTTAGCCCTTTAGATATGAAAACACTAATTATTTTCCCCAAAGACACCAATGTTAAAGTGTCACATATTAATGAGTTGCTGCAAATTCAACTCAAGTATGGATAATGCAGCAGTGTAATGTTCATATAGAAAACTAATTTGCCCCTTGAAAAAACACCAGAAAAGGTGGGTTCACATGTAAGATAGTTCTTGTTTGTTTTTCTAAACAGGTCAACGGTACAGCTGTTTTCATTGATTGTTGCTCACAAAGTGTAAGCATAGAGTCGACATTTCGAAATTGTTCATCAGTGATCCAGTAAAACCTATTAATACCATTCTTATACATACAACCACAAAATCGAATAGAAATGAGCAGTTTTCCCCTACTTATAATGCCCATTTCCATCAAAAAAGGAGCGATTACTTTTTATTATAATAGGAACTACATTCGACTACACCTCGGAGGTTTATATGTAATTAGTGGTGGTAAACCTTTAGAAAAATTGACACGAGGTCACTACTTCAGAGGACTCTGTAGTCTTCTGAAGTTGAAGTACGCCTTGTTGGCAAAAAATCGAACTTATAGGGTGTTTTCATCCAGTAATAACAAGAAACATCGTTTCCGTTTTATGTGTGGTTTTTGTGCGCATGTTTGAACTGGGGCCGAATCACCCAATCTTCGAAACGTTTAAGGTCGAACTGGTTTCTGACCGAAAACGCGGGAAGCCGAAATGGATTTGAGGTCAAAACGTCCCGAATATTAATCAAACAATGTTTTGACTATATATTTAGTTTGTCCTTAAACATATACACTGCATGGTTATGTTGATTTGATATAGTTTAACAGGGCCGGTTTAACAATATTTCATAACTTCCTTTACATATCCTTTCATATTCACGACGAGAATGATTGAATAGTTGACATTGTGATGCAACTGCCACTGTATTTGGGAAAAAATTGGCGACCATCTGGGCAGAAAATGGTTATTTTCCCGAGTAAAAATTGATAGCTAACTTAAATCAATGGCATGAAATGCATAGCAAGTTTGTAACTGAGAAGATGTAATAAAAAAATCCGAATTTATGTGGAAATATCAGACACACTATTTAGTTTTTCCTTTAACAATGATTTTCTGAATGTATCCGGTTTACAATGGAATGCTTCAGAAATAAATAACTGTATGAATAATATGAATGGAGAAGACGATCTTGTGTATAATACATGAGCCGAAACCATTTAGTATATTAAATATTATTACAATAAACTCGTCTCAAGATCTTCCAAAAGTAGGAATGTAGGTCGTAATTTTATACATAAAGTAAAACGTAGACGTTATTATATACATGCACATTGACTTGTTGTGACAAGGTACACCAACAACACACATAACAACAGTTACAACAACAATGACAGCAGCAGCAGTATCGGCAGCAGAAGTGATATCAGCAGCAACAACAATAGCAGCAGCAACAGCGACTACAACGACGACATTAATCAGGTAGCCGCACTGACCGATAACATTTAAAAAGGCGAGAGGAAAAACAGGAGGACTTGCGATATACAGAAGTGCGGACAAACGGACGAACGAACGACATACACCAAACGGATTAGCACAACACGGGCATATACGGAAACGGAGAGAAGATACTAAGAAGGATGGACAAATAGAAACAAATCACAGAAGTTTCAAACGAATGGACAAGCAGACGAACACAAGATGCACCGACCGAAAGGTGGACGGATGTAACTTAAATATAAAATATAACTTCACATCGGTGATCGCCACTCATGACGACTATAAGCACGCAGATAAGTATGAATTGAACTGAATGATGTTGAACGGCTCATCAAGACAGTATATGTCATTGAGGGCCGCCCAAGAGGTGACGGGAATACCCCAAACGAACCCCCCAACCTGCACTACTCTTAAAATCCAATAGCTCAGTTGTATGGTTATTTACCGTGCACGGAGATTTCTGATCCAATTAACACCCCCATCGGACGGACTGTGGCTAAGGGAAAGTGTATTGCCCGAGAATCCGCCGACGAAACTCACTGGCGTCAGTGAGGCTTAAACCCCGGTCTACCGAACTCCAAATACACCGCCATCAGACAAAGATAATGAAAGGTTGAATGAAAAATCGATGGTTTTGTTATATTATAAACTTTCATTGAGACATTTTACTAGAACTGTTTATTTATTCAAAACGATTTTTGTAAATAGTACTTTTTATGTTAGTAAATATTGCCATTTTCCCTCCAATTTCCGCATGTTTGATTCAATTATTTGAAAGAATCAGAAACAGAAGAGGAATTGTATTGTCATTCTTTATGTTTATTATCGTTTACTACCGCGTTGTTTCTAATACGATTTTATTTCCGCCAATGTTTAACACTTTCAAACCATGACGATTAAAAACAAACGTGACATGCCATTTTCTCATTTGTGTTTTATTAGTTTTAGGGTGGTAAGGACACTGTTTGACATAACGCCCAGGTAATTATTTACACTTCGTTCTAATTTTCAATATTAACACTGTCCCATTTCTATAAATTTAAATACGCGGATGCGCAATATGACATTTGAGATATTCAAAGAATTTCCACCGTCACGCTTCTTCAACTCTCGTTTAAACCGCGAAGCAGCGAGAGGTAGACTGGTTCTCGATACATTTCGCGTTGACGCTTATCGATGTCGTTTATTCATTGGCTAGGAGAACGGCCTAAGTGTCTATGTTACAGGGTTCAAAGCACAGATTTATTTACCATGCGATAAACGAAAAACTCAGGTATAGAAGTATAGAAGTATAATCACACGCGGAATAAAATTTGAAGCAAAACGGCGCAAGGATATTTCGTTGAATACTGTGTTACGTTTTGGGATTAGGATATTTTCGTTGTTTTTAGATTATCTATTAGGATTAAGGATTAATCTCTGCTTCCGATAAGATCCTAAAGTATATATTTTTTGTTTGTTTAACGAAATATTAAAAATTGATCCAAGGATAAGCGCTATAATATCCAGTTTTGGATTTTAAACAAACAGAAGTTGAGAGGCGCAAGCGATCGAGTGCGATTGAAGAATATTTTAAAATTTCCAAGTGCCCGTTTTTCCCCGGATTTTGGGATATATTCGTTTCGGATTAACCAAACAAGTGTGAATTGGGGGAAAATGTGAAACTTCTTTGGATTTACAAGAGCTAGATGGAATAATGTGCGATTAATTATATAAAGAGTATAACCAAAACATGTTAACGTTTTATTATATATGATATATAACGATTTTTGTTTTAAGGAATTTCGTAGACAACATTTTCAAAGTGCTTTTATCTAAAAACATTCGTGTTGGATAACAACTTCTTCAAATTATTTCAGAAATGATGGAGCGCCGTTTGTGGACATTTTTGGTGCTTTTAGTTTTATTCGGATTAGGATATGCCCAAACACCGTCGGAGTCTGGTGGGTACCCATGTATGTATGGCTGGTTTTGTTTCTAACATATATATTGTTTATAATTTATTAATAAACATCTAGATACGTACAAGTACTGTTAAATAGAAACTAGTATTAACTGATTAAGCATATTTTCATATAAGAGTTGTATACTTTACTCTTTTAATTTTAGTTTTATATTAATGAAGACGGTGTTTACTTAAGTTATATCATTATGAAAAACTATAACATACATGAAACTGAAATTTGATTAATTAAGTATTTCAATTGATAAAATTTTACACCGGTCGTAGTTTTTCTCAAGAGGCACTTGTACGGTCTTGAGCCCGGATGTTATAATCCTTTATATAGTTTATTTTTTATTTATTATAGGATCGTATAATATATACTAATAGCTATTATAGCATGCCTAATTGGAGAATGTAACCTATTATCGAACGATGTCACATTAACCGGTAATTGAATGCATGCATTTGCTTAATTACGACGAGATATGTTGGCGTTAATTAAACACTATGCTTGCAATTCATAAACTGTTTGTTTTTCGTATCCTGTGTAACAGTTTGTTAGATATGTTTGATGTGGGCTCGCTTGTCAGTGATATTATCAAATATTTTATTAAACGCGTTTTCCTGCCATATTTGTATAAAGTCTACTGATGCACGATGCTTTTGATTGAGACTTTATTCGTTGTAAAACTATTTAAATTGAAGATAAATAGCGTTGCAATCAGAGCAGCTCCCACTTCTAAAATAGTAGTTTACATATACAATTTGGCTTAAATGGACTTATTTTATTTTAATTTCCTGAGGCAAAACACACACATGTATGACAGCAGACATAACCGACCACACTTATTGTATACAAACACATACTTAACATTATCGCCATATATCAAGACTTTAAATTGTAGTATTTTCTTACCGCGTTCTGCTCACGTATTTTATTACTCCGAACAGCGTATCTTACCTAAGTTAACTGGTATTTTAGAGAGACGAATCGTTTGACAGCTGAGGAGATATCGCGTCTTACCTTAACGTTTTAAACCTGAATATCGCGGTTTAAATCATATGCTAACGCGTTAGATATAAAACCACTTCTACTTGAACCTGTTCAACAAAAAAATCGTGTCGATATAACAAATTTAAAAACGCATGTGCGACACGAGATGAAATTGCAAAACAATAAAATAATAAATGGGACATAACTTTGTATGTAAATAATCTAAAATATTAAAATACACTTCAGTTTTCTAATCTGTTAGAAGTGAAATACTTGAAAGTTAATTGAAACCCATGTATGGTCCTTGGATGGATAGAGCCAAACTCGGAGCTGTTTAAATACCGGCAAATCAAGACAAATCCGCTCTAACTGTTCAAATAAGGCCAACGTTAAAATGATCTTTAATTAAACGTGTACCAACATTATTGATTTAAGTATAGGGTTTGAAATGGATGTATTGACTATGGCTGTTTGAGAAGCTTGAAGGTCATTGGCAACCTAGGAGAATTAAATTTACACCTTACTGAGAGATTTTTTCGTGCTGTCTGAGAGTTGTTCTGCTTCCCCCACCCGCTTCAACCTCCCCCCACCACTCACACATACACTCACATATTAAAAGTATCCCATCGGGGAGTATGGTGTCGCGTATATAGAGATGAATTCCCGAACCTTTCTTTTCAATAGCAAATGTTGGGGTGATTTTCTTTTCCACAAAATTTAATTTTCACGAAATCCGAGTCATCGTTGTTTTATGAATGGAAGTCATGGTATTTGGATGGAATGAATCACGTGTTTAGCAGTTTAGGGTGTGTATTTGAACTGCAACTAGGTTCGCGACAAAAAGGCAGCAGACATAAACAAACGATGACACGTTAACTGTACACTGTTCACACAAAAAATATGATTTGACCTTTAATAACTATAAACACGTGTTTAGACACAGTGGCAGGTGTAGGAACATGTGAACAAATGTAACCTTCCCGAGATGAACATGCTTGTCAATACTCTGCTTCCGCTTGTCCCCGCTGTTTTTTTTTTTTGCCATTTGTAACACTTTGCAGCATTTATTTCATTTTCGATTGGAAACTGAAATCCACAATACTTTGTCAATCGATTGTGTGCAAAGTGCCTTAACAACTCTACAAAGTACGACAAACGTGTAGCACAATACTAATGGGACCCGTATATGATGGCCTCTCACCGCTGCGGGTTCGAATCCCACTGGAGCTCGACTTGTAAGTGAGAAAGTGTCGATTCCTACGGATGGCGGGAGGTGTACTGTACTGGTTTTACCCAGGAAACGTGGGTGGTCAGCCTCCAGTCCACCATAAAAAAAATCGACTGTCATATATAACCTATACGTGTTGCAAATGACGTTAAACACCATACAAACAAACAAATTAATATACCTTATTTTCTTTAATGTTAAGCGATTTTATGGCATTTGGGTATGAAAGAGTTGTTCCCCTTGAAATGAATCCTTAATGCGTGTGCAACATCTTGAGTACATAATTGCATGTGTTGTGCTCGTAATTGATTTGTTTATTATCTGTAATTGAATACGACATGTTATCGAGTCAAGAAGGAAATGTAAAGGACATTCTAATCAGCCCTTATAAGATTTCTTTGTTTAAGTTCACAATTAGTTAACCAAACCTGATCCTTAAACTCTATACAGGCGTGTTTACAACTGTAATGTCTTTTGATTGACGAAACCATATCGCTGTTTCCTATCCGATACATTTAATTAGCTTCAGTAAAAAGATCCACATATTTTGCGGTATGACATACAACCCATGGTTGCGTGGCATAACACCACGCCCTTTTATTCGGAAGACAAAGCGACATTTGCGACGGATTCAAGTTCCCAGACCTCACATCAGTCATTCACACGATAGAAAATTGATTACTCGAGAAAAAACTACACTTGTTTAAAGGTCCCAATACTTGCACGCAATGCATTCAAAACGGTACTTGACTTTCTATTAATTAGTGTAACGTAATATAACCAAAACATGTTATCCATTTGACATCGGGTGAACTTTCTGTGGTTTTAAAGCTATAGGTTGCGTGCACAGAATGCTTTTATTGTTCAAAAAAGTGCGTGTGTTATCACTTTTTTAAAACCTATACTGCCATTGATTTGAACAGGTCTAGCTGCCGAGTATAGGGCACCATTTATTGTTTAAGTTCATAAACTACATCATTTGCTAAACCCACAATTCTGCAGGTAAATATAGTGCGAAAGAGAGAGACAGTTACTAAAAGATAAGCATAAAATACGTTTCACCACTAGTTTAAATTCAAATTTAGTTATTTACCCCGTTCTTGTGATTAATTAATGATTATATGTATTGAAAATTGAACTATAAGCATGATAAGAGAGTGTGTAGAAATATGTGTAACCTATCACGTGATTATAATTTTGTATTTCATGATGTAATGATGAGAAATTGTAAACGTTTAAATCAATAAAAAATATCTATCTATCAATATAACCAAACTTAAGTTTATATAAGAATGACGTAATATTCGATTTATATTTTGTTTAATTTAACCGTTAATTCGCAAATCGTTCCAACTGAACAGTTATACACTTTTCACAGCTTTCATTTTATTTCAATATTTAAAAATGTTCTGCCAATACCTGAATACCCACTGATACTGCACTCATTTATAAGTCAAAGTCAGCGACATTCAAGGTCGCATCTATACCTTTTACAAAACATGTTCGTAAGTCAGAGAATGATAGCATTATGCATATACAAGATTGTAAATATACTTAACACGATCTGTGTGTACACTTTATTATAAACCATACACATTAAATCAAGAAAATCACACATACTCCTTTGTCAAATCGAAATACTCTTCTTTTACCTTATAACTCGTACAGATAGCGTCCCTGTTTGCTTGCGTTCACACTTTACAAAAAAGCTTTGTTTACTCTTGTAAGTGCATCCATTTAAATTTTACGAATTTAGATAAATTGTGAAATAATTTGGTATCATTTGTGAATCACCGTCACTTTTGCATTTCCCTAACAACGTTACAATGGTGGGAGTACTTGATTACCTGTTGGTCGTCAAACAACTTAACATGTTCCCTTTGTTCGCGTAAGAAACTGCACAAATTGAACTTTATTGATTCGGTAAGCATTTGAATAAAAGAACACTGACAGATGTGACGACGTTTTGCTCTGTAATTAAGCCAAATATCAAACACTATATTCTCAATGTTCCCACCCCAGTGTTCCGAAGGAGAACAACACTTTATCTAACAGTTAGTTACATTCCTGTACAACCGTGTAACACCAATGTAAACATAATGTTAACATCTTCAATTATTTGCGACAAGACAAGGTTCATTGTATCTCTTTCAAGTGCCATGCATTTTAATATGGCTAATTTGTAGGCATATCTTCCTGTATTATTGCATTATCGGGAATGGTAAATAAAACGTGTCATAGTACAAATTGTTCGGATATTAAACTATATAACTTTAATAGTTTACATAATATAATCACAGTGATATAATTATCTTGAATTATAAATCTAAATGTTATTGACATAAATATGTTAAGAAACATGTATTGTTAGACCATTTTAAAGGTGGTTTGTCACATGGTTGAGCAGTTTTACTTGTAAGTAACACGTGGTATCAAACAGGTAACTTATGGTGTCAGACCGGTGAAAATCAGCCCATTGAACACAATGGGCTATATTTGGAGATGCCACAAGTTCCACAACATTCGTTCGCTTAAATACACTTTTATTCTGTGTATTAAACTCATTTGGCTAGCAAACGGTCCCATATCTGGAATAAAACACCGATTCAGTTTTTCAACATTTCGCGTCATTCATTCACACTATGCGTATCTGTCAAAACCACATCTCTACCTAACCTCTGTGCTTATACTCTCCAAAGAAATAATCCTGACAAACACAGTAAAATACTTTCTATTCATGACAACAGACATACTACTTTAACCTCAGATTAGATTTAACAATGAAATAGAAACTAATCTTGGGAAAAACACATGCAAACTAGAAACGTTGGATTCTTTGAAGGAACTATTTCAGCACCCTACGACACGGAAGTACTTCCTGACTGGTCTGACACCTTATGCAGCAGACTGTTTCTAGTACAGCCTTTACGGCATGGTTAAACGCTATTATACGCTATATAACAGTATTCTGTAATGTATTGTTTATAAACATGTTTCCGTGTTATATGATGTGTTATATTATTCAATATTTTATTTTAAAGCTTTCACTTTTTCTAAAAAAATAGTTTCTAAAAAAATAGAAAAGAAAAGACTTGTCAAGTGAGAAAACGTCGATTCTTACGGATGGCGGGAGGTTTACAGTACTGGTTCTACCCAGGAAAAATGTGGTGGTCTGCCTCTACCACAAACAAACCGACCGTCATATATGGCCTAACACGTGCTAAAAATGACGTAAAATAACATTCAAATAAGCAAATGAAAAAATCACTATTTTTTGTAAAGTATGGAAGGGGAAACAACTCATTTTTGGATAAAGTTTCAGTATCGCATGGGGTTTATCCATTACGTTTTATCGAGACATTTTTTCCATTAATCATTGCATATTACGCACAAGCGTAGCAATATTTTCGTTTTATTCTACCTAAAATACTTAACACAGACAATGCTTCAACATGATCTATGGGTATATTGCATCTCGATAGCTAATAACGAGAAGTGCACTCATCATGCACTCATCTAAATCATCCAGATCATGGTATAAATTTATTGATGATAGTGCAACCGAATATAATCTTACACTAAATAATTTTGACATCAAATCATGCTGATATAATATTAAACAACAAAATATAGAATCTGCTGTATCACATATGAACAGTTTAAAACATGTTACAGAGAGTAAACATCATTTTCTCTCTGATATAAGCCAAGATTTTGGTTTGAAAAAATATTTAGATTTTAATATTCCAAAAGCAAAAGTTTAAATAAAAAACTTAAACGATTAAGAATTAGCTTGCATACTCTAAAATTGAAAGGGGAAGACCAAAAACTAAACGCGAAGACAGACTTTGTAACAACTGCAACATGGTTGAAGATGAATTACACTTCCCGCTACATTGCCATACGTTTAAACAATATAGAGACAATTTCACCCTAATAAATTCTCTTAATTAAGTTAAACAAGCATGATGATATACAGATATCAAAAATAATACTTAACCCAGAGTCAAACAAGAATGTGAAAATATATGTGCATTTATTTAAAACCCCCACTAGTCTCTAATTAAAACATGGAAGAACATAATGCCAGTTTGATAATTCATAGAGACAACTTATAACTATACTGCAATATATATTTATTCATAATAATTTACTGTTTATATGTATTCTTCTGTTCCAGGATCACAAGTGTACTCCTATCATATGTAAACTGTTTTTCCTAATAAAAATTGAAATCAATCCTGCTTCCGTACACACACACACACACACACACACACAACTACAGTAACAATTATGACATTTATCCGCCCTTTCTATAAATCATCTGCAGATACGTTAGTTAGTTGTCACCATGTTTTTTTTCTTCTTAAAATTGTAAGCCTCTGCTCATTTTAATTTTAATACATTCAGTCGAGGTAGCAAACATCTTTTATATATCTATAGTGTGATCAGGGCTTTTTTTTTTCGAGAAAATTGGGAAAAGGCCAAGGCCTGCTGATTTTGGGAAAAAGAAACACGTATATTAAAATGTATGCTTTAGGTATAATATGTCAAGTATTGAAGTTAGCAATGATTTTAACGTACGTTTGTTTGCCTCTGATTTTACATTTTTTGATTGCCTCTGATTTTTTGATTGCCTCTGATTACTTGTTTTCTGAAACACCCATTAGCTGAAATCAATTTTTTTGAAATAGTTCCATAGTTGTTAACAAGCAATTTACAAATGTTTCTTCAAAGGCATTATCAGCGCGACTAGCTCTCAGTAGTTTTGAGCAATCGGGAGCCAATCGTTTGTACGATCAAGACCTATCTGTGGGATTGATAATAATAATATCAAAATCACTCAAGAGCTTCTAAAGCACCGTTATTAGCCGGGTTTACCAATTGCTCGGGAGTCGTAAACTTCGCGTTATCAGGGGAGCGGGGTATATAGTCAAGCACTTTTGCAGGTATTAAAGATAGATGTAATGATGAAAACGATCGAAGCATCGGTGATATACCGATACGCGGCACTATTCAATTGGAAGATAGTAAATGCACCGGAAATTGAGTTTTATCATTAAAAAAAAAGAGAGAAAAAAAAAGCCAGTCGAGGTGTTATTTATACATGTAGCATTACTGCACATAAACCGCACCGATCGGCACAGTTCACACACTGAAAGCATTAAGGCATACCACCTAGCTAGCATTTTAGGCTTCTCTAATTTGTTGACTATAATTTCTAAAGTAAAACCACCCGGTAGGTCATGTGCAACACGAATGACCACATCAAAGATATATACTTATAAAAAAAATCTTTCCAGGATTACACTTTAAATTTACAGGAGTGACACACAATTTGATAAAAAAAACAGAGCGGCGAGCATAATGATAGAGAATAACAGTATTCCCTATCAAAGGAATATAAACAATCTAACTCGATTTTATGAATGAAATGGTGTTTTACGTCCGTTTAACAAAACATAGTAGATTATTGGGATAGCAACCTCAGAGTGGGGTGAGATAAAGGTTGACCTATTAGACATGCCTCTGTCAGGGCGCGAACCCACGCGGGACAGAGGTCTGTAGCTCCAAAGACAAAGCTACCGATGCCGAGATGTCATAGAATGGGCGGATACTATGTCATTACGTTTGTAAAGGTTGAAGGGCAGATGGAAGCAGTTTTGCTTGAAATGAGTTCATGATAAATTGGCATCTAGCCATTATGACATTATTACGTTGCAGATTCCATTGCTGTTTGCTATATATGTAAACCATGGTGAAAATAAATATATACTATATAAAATATACAATATATAATATATAAAATATACAATATATACTATATAAAATATACAATATATAATATATAAAATATACAATATATACATGATAGATGCTCTTAGTGTTCCAGTATAGGCATATGTGTACGTATTATCCTTATCATGGCCTGTCTATTTGATAATTAACGCAGTATGCAGCTTTTTCAAGTATGGATTTAATTTTACCAGAATATGAACAAATACCATAACCCCATTTTTTCTACACACGAATCTTAAATTACATTCAAATACTCAGGTTAATTTAATTACTCTCAGCTTGAATACTCGGCATGTATATGTACACGGTTGAGAAAAAGTCCACGCTTTTCAAGTTTAGCTACTTTAAAGTAGCAGTTGTGAAAAAGTCCATACTTATTTCTTTTATAAAGAAAGTACAATGACCACCCTGAGTTTGCACATGACCCCACACACTATAATGAAACGGTAAATCTTATATCTATGCCCATTTTGACGAACATTTTCTGAATTTACATGTTTTCTGAGTGTTCACCACAAAGAATACCTTGTTGATATTGAAAGACACCACTACAGTCGGCATTCAAAACTAGATCGGGTCCTTCGGCATTCCCAGGCAATTTTTGTTACCTGAGAGGCGTTACCTAGGGGTCACAAAGGCTATACAAACTTACCTTTACATTTTATCGTCTGCTTTATTAAACTTTCCACTATCTAACAAGTTTTCAACAATTTAAAATCACATTTTGTATCGTTTTATTTCACCCGCGGAATGCCGCCATAAAGGGAATATAACAAAGACACATGAGATAGCAGTTTCTGGATTTTATGATTCTGTTATTGTCATACGCAAAAATGTGGTTCTTCGGCCTTTTTACGTGATTCTATATGTTTATGTCATAACTTATGTAATGTCGTTCTGTAACCTACACAATATTTTTTTATCATAAATCTAAACATTCATTTAGTTTATTCAAATGCAACATTGTTGCTAAACATTATCTGTTTTCTTTGACATTTAAAACTTATTTTACACTTGCAAGGCATACTATATTTCTGTACATTTTAATGGGGGTAAGTTGTAAATAATTTAAAGGTTCCCCGTCACCATGTTGTTTATTTCATTATTGTATAACTAACTTTTAACAGTTATACAAAACCAGATTTTTATTATAGCACCGGGTCACGGTGAAATTAAACTATGTCCGTACATATAAGGTCAGAGTCATCAAAAGCTAAAAGACGGTACCCGAGTAATTAAGGTTCATCATATTCATGAATATGCCTCATTTTGACCGATAATATTCATGACCACGAGCAAATAAGACAGTAACGTACCCATTCAATTACCATTTGAACCACTTCTATACACATAAAATAAGTTGCTTACAGGCTCCAATAGATGAGGGTCATTTCAAAGGTTCTTCATCTGCAATGAAATTAATTGTGCGCCTTTGATCTAGTAAAGCATAAGGCGTGGAGACAGTTTTATAGGAAAGAATGAAAATTTAACAGTTGTTTCTCTTTTGCATTGCAGAAAGCAGTATCTGCTGTGGTTTAATGGCAGAACAAATATTTACCCTTAAGTTGCTCTAACCCACTCTATACTAGCAGGTTCATGCCGTACACATCTTTCACGATGACAGCTATATAGAACGAATGTCAATAAAACTTCTACAACCGAAATATCAAATTCATTATGTTTTTACAATGAAAAAAAATGTTTTGTAAAGTTATCTTATCGTATTTAATAATAATAAAAAACAACAACGTATCATACATTAAAAAAAACAGCCAGCACAATCACAATGATGAAGCAATTAAAAACCAGTCTAAAACAGTCTATGCCTCAAGTGGGAGCAAAAATAAAGGTAAAATAATTGATCGAAGGAATTCGTTCGAGGCACATTAAGAAAGATTGATTTTTCGTCACATGGATTGTCTGTTGTCTTAAAGGGACACACGGCAATCTGGATTCTGAAAAAAACAACAAATTCACATCGTTACTGAATATTTGCAAATCAAATAGTTTCTCACACAGATTTGTGACATATTATTAATTGTTCAGTACAACATACATTGAAGAGAAAACATAAATTATATATTGTTTTATTTACACGGTATTTTTCAACATGCAGCTTTAATAAAAAAAGAAAGAAGAGATTATCTTACTGAATCAATGTATACATTTTAAAGGGGCAGGATGCACTTTCGATGTCATTTTTATGACCAAGTATTCCCCCCGCCCCCACGGATATCCGTAGGTATACAATACTGTTCTACCCGGGAAAACGTGTGTGGGTTGCCTCCACCACTTTTAATCGACTGTCATATACAGGCTAAATCTGCTGAAATGACGTAAAACGCCTTTCAGGCAAAGCTTAATATAACAACCATTTCAGTATCTTAAACGCGTGATAAATACCAAATATTACAGTGTGTCTCTTTAAACACTATTGTGTTTAGGTAAACCACGTATGCGACGGTTGTGAGACACCTTGTTTATCTTTAACATCTAAGCAATTACATATTCGTGATCACGTTATGTTAATGTACCTGTGACGAGTATCACTGTTTTTATAATGGGCGTAACTTTCATTAATTGTTTTAAATTATTCTATAAATCAGAACATTTCTTTAAATTATGAATAGCCATATGCATTGCTTCTAAATCAGAAAAGCGCAATGGATAACGACGTTGCGTTGTAAACCTTCTCGCCTCTCACCGCTGCGGGTTCGAATCCCACTGGGTGCTCAACTTGTAAGTGAGAAAGCACGGATGGCGGAAGATGTACAGTACTGTTTCTACTGAGGAATAAGTGGGTGGTCTGCCTCCGACACAACAATTTTACCGTCATACATAGCCTTTAATGTCCTGAAAAATGACGTTAAACACCAAATAAACGAACAAATCTAAATTAGAAAACATGCATGTATACACTTATTAATTACCTTAACCGTATTCTCTTTAGTTAAAAAGCATTTTGTCTGCAGTAAAACAAAGACCACACAAACACGTTTGTTAGTATAGTACGCACACAATTTAATTTCAAACTCAAACACTCTTTGGCATAATTCTCTCAAATATTGAGGAAACACGTCAGAAAACTATCAAACACACATGGATAAACTCCGTATTTACTGCCTCTACTCCATACCTACAGCAAACCTGTAAATCCACTGCCGTTCACTTTGATAGTTATTGTTACCTAGCTCACGTTGGAAAATCTATTAACTTTAAACAGACCATTGAGGCCAGCGCACATGCGGCTTCAAAGAGGACCCCTGAAATGTTTGGCTGCGTTTTTTTACGTGTGTTTAGTATAATTAGCTTGATAAACATGCACTTAAACCTCTCATTTTACAACTGTTTGACATAGTATAAAACAAAATTACATTTTCTTTGACATTTACTTTCTTAAAATACATACAAGCGATATAGTTAATTAAATGTATGAATATTTTGTGCAGTAACTACGTCCAATTTAGAAATAAAAGCGACAGTTTGAGCTAATGTGTATAAATATCACTCATCTGGAATGAAAACATATGCACATGTTTTAATTTATAAATGTTTTTATATTTTAGTGATATAAAGATTGTGATTATGATAAACACATAGATAAATAACTCAAAATCTCTTTTGACTGTATCCCGCTGGCATCATCAAACGAGGGTTGCTGGAAAGTGAACACATCCGCGTAGCTCTGTAATGGGGAAAACATATATAAACATACATATAAACATAATGTATATATACAGACAATTAAAAAAAAATACACAGGACTTTTTATATTTAAAAAAAGGATGAACGTCACAGTTATTTGACAATTTTATTGTAATATGTTCCTACAAAAGTAGGTATTAAAGTATATAAGGAAACAAACGTAGCATTCACAGAAGACAGTCAGCCAAAACCACGCATACAAAACAAACAACAATTACAAGGAAATGGCAAAATAAGTGACACCACAAACATAAAGGTTTTGATAATAGGGATACTACATTGGGGTACCGATTGGAAACGTATTTTTCACAACCAACAGTGTTTGTGCTTTTGCACTCATATATATCTGGAGAGAATGACATAATTACCAATTTCTAAGGTACCAAGAGCGAGCAACCCTACATAGACTGGACTTAAGAGACCCCAGACCACCCATCTTAAACAGGTTGTTGCCGATAGATGAGCAAGGGATACATGCACATTTATATGTTCTGATAACGAATGTTTCAAATGCAGCTGATCTGTCTTCGAAACAGTTATTGGGATTATATATTCTACTCAAAATTTGATAAGGATCACTTTTATTCTTCCATATATTTTATTAGAAATTAATTCACAATAACGATTTTAATTTCATTGATACTTCAACAATTCCACAATTTGAATCAAAAATTTAGACAGCAAAAAAATGATCCTTAGCAAATTTTGAGTAGTACATATATATAATACGTTCATTCTTTTATTTATACCTTATTCTATCATGATGTTTTTGTATGCATTTAACTATTCATTGGTTACGTAACACAGTGTAAAAACTATGCCATAACCATTACTATGTAAATTAAACGAACAGAAAACACGCATCTGACATGCATCATTTACATTTTATACATTTGTCCAAATTAATTTACATCCAATTATTAACTCGTGCATATATTACTAGCAACATTACATTACATTACATTACATTACATAAGAATGTACTACACTTTATAAATATATAAATATATACCAGAACAAATATAAGTTGATAATATATCACCCCTGGTATTCTGGAATTAGAATTAAGCTTTTATGCATTTACATATTTTGTTTTAGTGACAGTTGCAATGTGCATATGACAGGATATGTTGAGACCCAAATCAAAAGTCTCCATTAAATAAGCCAAACCTTATTACCCATGTTATCTCATTACGTCAAACACTCTTTCCAGTACATCAGGACCCATGCCGAAGCAGATGCACATTTTCCTATTTCCCGAGAACAGTTCCACCGTGGAACACAGTCTCCCCTATATAACGTTTCCTCCAGTTTTGTATACGGATTTGAGAATCAGGTCAGAGGCATATCACTTGACATGACTCAGACAGTCATATTTATATATTTCTATATGTGGCTTAGTCAGACGTTTTATTATTATTATTTAATCAAGTCACCACCTGCAGTTATAGTCAGATGCAGACTGAGGCAGTGTTGAACGTAGGAAAAGTCTACATGCAATTCTCAAATTTAGTTTGAAATTTGAAAGCATGTGGAATACAAAATTGAGCCCATATACACACACATAATCTTGTACCCAGTGGAGTGCTTTTCCTATTTAATATTATTTATCCTGCAAGAGGTAAGCTTTCAAATATCATATATACCGTCCAAGCTGCCTTAATGATCAACATAAACATAATATTGGGTTTAGTAATACTACATGTCCACACCGCATTTATCTTGCTTTACAAACACGAAGAATAAATATTGATACCGCCGTTCAAGAACACTTCCATCATTTATTGACGCTATTAAAGGCGCACGAGAGCGCCACAAGAGTCATTTATTGCCGTGCTATTGGCTATCACCATAACTCGTGATTTGCTATAATTTTCTGATGGGAGAAATATTAGAGAGTGAACAAAACGAAGTTGGCAGCTAGACTAATGAATAGATGAGTTTATAGGCAATCTGGTTGAATTAGCACGTCGCGATAAAGGAACCTCTTGACGAGTTAGTATTTGTTTATCATTCCCCCATTGACTTTTGTTTGCTTAGCTATTTATTATGCTTATAAAACGAAAATGAAGAAATTACTACGTAATACATGCATACGAATGTCATAAAATCTACAAAAGAACGGCCATAAAAAGTAATATTGTCCTATTTCATGTGCACACACGTACTTGTAACGTGTTTAGATGTAACTGACTTTAACATACATAGGTTTATGTTTATATTTAGTATATACACAGTATATATGCACGTTTATGTATTCAAATTCAAGTCACATGCCCCAATTTAGAGACATCTTGCAATTTCAAATAATGGGTGCCAGTAACTGAAGAACACACTCCTAAACATGTTCTCAGATTCGTTGTTGTAGACACTTGTTCATTAAGATAAGACGCCAGTAACCTTAGACCATGTGATTGGGTGTCAGCCAATTATTAAAATGAAAACGCACACTTTTCCTGAGCTCATTTAAATATATTTACATTTTAACACATTGTGTGTGTAACACAACAGTTTGTGTTGACATGTGTGACACATACATTATTTAAATTCACATCTTTCTTTTCTTTCTTTTTTTTCTGTAGACGACCTACTTCTCTCATTATACAAGTATTTTAAAGGAACACTCGTCAAATTTGAATCTTTGAAAACATGCATATTTACGCGTGCTTATCTGCACAATTTCAATTTTGCGTAAAACCAAGCTGCATTATTTCTCATAAAGTGCAAACAGACCATGAGGGCACATTCCTACTCGTTGTTCATAATATTTCATTCATTTACTTCGCTGTAGAACCTATGTAATCCGAGACTTCTCTGACCTTGCCAGCCCTTTTTACGATGTTGATGTTTCATCTAGCTGTGTGCAAGCCACACATCCAGATGTTTTTTTGTCGATATTTAAATATAAATGCAGCCTTACATTGTACATATAAATCAGTGTAGGCATTTTAACACTTTATAATACTTCAAGGTTTCCGTGTGATCTTTTTAAAAGCAATGTGTTTGTGGTAGTATGTTAATTTTTTTCTCACCTCCTTCATCGTAACCCTTTAATGATCTTTTAGAAGCAGTATGTTCTTTTTTCTGTTTCCTGCACCTTATTCAGCATCTGTTTCTCTCGTTTACACATGACGATGTATACACGTTCAAATGTTTAATCTTTGTAATATTTGGAACTTCGTTCAGCTTATCTTTGTGTGGCTTATCTCCAGAATCTTTTCATAAAAAAAGAACACTTCCTTGGTGCAACTTGGAGAACTATATCATCCAATCATATGCACTTACATCTGAAAAAGACATATACCATCAATGTATTTTTTTTTACATGAGACAATATGCCACACACAGTTGGGATGTTTATGTTACCCCCAATGACATCAGATACAATTTATAATCTATACTCATTCATTGTGAATTAAGTCTGTAATAAATTATTCAGTGCTCTGTACTTTATGGCTTGTGTTTATCTTGCGAATAAGGATTAGTAACGAACCTAACAGGTTCTGTATGTTTACTATCGCATCGGGCATTGTTCCCGAGTCGTCGTTATATTTTTGGGAGGTTGGACATTCTTACATAGGGATACCGCATCCATAACAATGTCATAGTTTCCCTAAATTTGAAGGAGGGGGACTTAGTAAAGACAACTTGTACTTTTATGCGTTTTCCCCCCACAATTTCCCCTTATATTTTTAATGCTTAAGTGCACCTGTTTTGCACCATTTACGAAAGTCTAATATGACGTTTGCAATTGACAGTTTATTATCTGTCATAGGCTAGTGTTACGGATTGCCTTTCACCTTTTTGAAATCCAATTCATTCAGACTAAACACCATTTTGGCCTATGTGCTTATATATCCCATAACACAATAGATGCAATAACTGTACAGAAAATTATGTTCATATCACGTCAACAAGCTTGACAAATAAAGACACACCGTCCAAACATTCACGATCTAGTTCAATAACTTATTTGAACGATACAAAGTTTTCACATTCTTGTTCAGCGATATAAATGAAGGGGTAAAAAAAACGTATTGGTTCGAAACAAACTCTATGTTTTGAAATGGCTTGATTGACATGTGATTAAAACCGTCGCGACAGGATTAACCACTATCTGTAGTAAAGTTCTCTGTCAGTGATTTGATATTATCAAAGACAATATTCACTTTAACAAGTAATGTAAATGAACTGCGAGATTACCATGCAATCAATGCACGTTCAGTAACATAATACGACTCAATGTCGTACAAGTTTAAATATTTGATCAAAGCTAAACTAAATATTAATTATATCGAGCGTAATAACATAATTTGAAGTGTCTGCAAAATACTTAAAAGATTTGTAAACCTTTATAAAAAAAAGTCTCGCCTTTGTTGAAGATATCGCCAATGACAAGTTGAGCAGAATATCATGTAAGTTTAATTTAAGATTACCTACATCTTTTTTTTCTGTTATTCATTTCAGAGTATAATTTGACGAATCAAATTTAATTATGTCCGAAGGACTCAGATTCTTTGACTGGTGCGTGATTTGGCAAAGCCTACGCATCAATAAATTAATGAATAAAAAACACATACAACTTAATATAATATATGCATTAACGCCAAATTTTCAAAACATGACGATTTAATTGCAGGAAAGAGTCGTTAATCAATTAGGGAGACACAACTTATCGCTTGTACAACTAATTTAGATTATTTGATACACAACATTTGATACTTGAGGTAAACATTTTCCTGGCAAGTTAACAAATATTCTGTTTTAAATGAGAAATTGAGCGATTAAACGTACGTATACTGTAAATCAAAATGTAGATGGTTAAAAAGTAAATCGTAAGCAAGAAATACAGTCTAACATGTATCTAAGATGCACAAGAACACAGTATAATATGTAACTAAGATACAGTATAACATGTGACTAAGATACACACGAACACCGTATAAAATGCACCTAAGATACACAAGAAGTTAGAACACAGTATAAAGTGTACTAAAGATACAGTATAAAATATACCTGAGATATACAAGAACACAGCATAACAAGTAAATAAGATACAGTATAGCATGCACCTAAGATACACAAGAACACAGGTGATACACAAGAACACAATAACACAATATTACATCTACAAAGACACAGTATAACGGGCATCATACGCCATCTTCAACATTCACCTAAGATACACAAGAAAAACAGTATTACATGGAAGTTTCCGAAAAACGAAAACAACAATAAGCTTCATATAGTGTACCGTTTTATTTCACAAACAGGAAGCAAATGGAATTTAATTAGAGTGACTTTCAAAAATTTCAGACATTATAACATTTTATAGACAGCATAACTATTTTTTTTCCTATTTAATACTGACAACGGTGACCCGGCATAGAATGGTTTCCGATCGCGAGATATAACTCGAGTACCTTTCAATCTAAGATCATGAAACTTCATAGATAAAAGTGCCTCCTTATAAGAAATACCTTTAAATATGAACACTTCCTTTTAAACTTGCCAGAATTTCTATCACATATAAAAAATGAAACATGCATTGTTGAAGACCCAAAATAATGTATCTACAAAGTTTCAAATTACTTCATGTATGCTTTAGCAGGGTCCAACAAATGCAGATTATACATAAAATTGATTATTTCAACAGTTTTAAGCATTTTGGCACGTTGATTAAATTTAAACTGATATTAAAATAAATATTGTACTGATAACGGAGCACTACAAACACATACAGATGTTCGACCAGAAACACCCGTTGTATATACTCAACATGATCCGAGGTTTATGTAAATAAATAGTAACTTTATTAACTGCAGTTCGATTGTAATTAATTATTTGCTATTGGCTCGTGTGACGAAATATTCCGATAGTCTATCTTTATAGTTCTTACCCAAGTTGTTATTTAATCAGCTTGGTTTTTGTGCTGTCTGACATATTGACTATGAAATGGAGAGAAAGGAAAAACAAAAAATGTATGATTAATTGGACAAAAAAGCAAAGCAAAGCAAAGAATAGTTGCATGTGCTTTTCATTATAATCCGTTTGACCCACATGGCAAAGGATGAATGGCACAAACTCTTCCTGGCAGCTGCTGATGGTGTAGTAAATTGTGCAAAGAAATTTGGCAATCTGTTATCAACAAAAACGGTACGCACTCATCAAATGTCGTTACATATTAACTACTGCATGGCCCTCTATTGGAATGCATAGAAGGGGACCTACAGTTTTATGAAGATTAATTTAGCAGAGAAGTTTTGTGAAGTACGCGTTCGTTCATTCATGACCGGCTGGCACCTATGTTTATATGCAACTAGTTAAAAACTGCAGACGACGTATCCTAGTCAAATTCTTAATGAAAGATTGATGGTAATCGTGGGCAATTGGGCTTATAAAAACAAGCAAACCTGTTTCGACACGTTTGATATCTAAATAAATGTAATAAATAAATAATAATAGCAATTATTCTTTACTATCATAAAAAATGTCCTCGGAGTAAAACTATTAATATTTTGACAAACATACATAAATAGTGAATGCACTTTTTTTCCTAAGTATATATGGCTTGAACATGTTTCTCCTTTCGCTTAAAAAAACACTTTTTTTCTTATTAAACGAATAATTTGCTGCTTTTGAATTAAGCAAAATTTCATTTTAACTTGAAGCAACTTACATAATTTTATGCATATTTGAATTTTAACAAAATACATTTTCTTACACTTCTGAAACATTCGTAAAGCAATTCCCATCCAGATCGTATCATATAATAGGTATACGAGTTTGTCATATTATCAACAAAGATCACTGCACAGTTCCCCTGTTATCTTCCACAGCGTGAAAGACTCCCCAAGATCAACAATAAATCCCAGTCGAGTTATCTTCCCGCTCATGTTCAACAGCATTAAAACCGAAATAAATGCTAACTGATATCAAACAAATTTGTACCCACTGACGATAAGGTAAACGATATTGTAAAAGACGACCACGAACTTTAATGCGGATTTATTCTTTGATAAAAAGAGCGATGCAGTCGATGTTCTTCTAAATGCAACTTTTTTTCTTTTGATGGCATGCCATGGTTTTGTTTTACATTGAATATTTAATAATGCTTGTTTCGGCGCCTTGTTATTTATATATGTGCAAGGATTTTAACACTAAGCCAGATGTGAAATGTTTGACTTTAATTCGTGTTAATTTTCCAATACAGGACAGTCTTGTATAAAAAACTAATAAAGTAGTTCCTTTATTCTGTATAAAGTAGTTCATGTATTCTGTATTCTTACACCATCGCTTTTTACTAGGTCGATGTTGACGTGACGTGCATGCCATACTTTGTTTTACATTATATATTTACTAATACTTGTTTCGGCGCTTTTTTATTTTTTATGTTCAAGGATGTTAACACTATCAAAGACAGATGTGAAATCTTTTGATTTTAAAATTTCGTGTTAATGTCATATTCAGTACAGCTCCTTTTGGGGAGGTCTTGAATAAAAAATAATAAAGTAGTTAATGTATTCTGTATAAAGTAGTTTATACTGTATGCTTACACCATCTCTTTTTCTTAATTTTATTAAGTGCGGTCACTATTTTATTTAGTGTTCAAGGCGCATTGCACATGCGTCATAATACAATGGTACAATGCACTTGCGGGAATGTTCATTTGCATATCAATGCCGTCGTTCATTGAAATGTTGAAAAGTAGATTAAAACATTAAGTAAGTGTTTATTAAGTGGAATTTTAGCAAAATAAAGACCCAGTATTCGCTTCCTACGGTCGCTACATTTGGGTTTCTATTTTGTTTAATATTAAAACACTAACTAATACTAGTGCATATTATTGCGGACTTGTGAAAAGGCTGGTTACCTACAAGCTTTATAAGCAGAGCCAAAAATTAAGTTGACGCATACCGTAATGCATATGACATATATCAAAGATACTATTATCAACCGCTGTAGGTTACACGATCTTTAACTAACACACCGCCTGGTTTTAATGACAACTTTGTTTTTATCTGTATTGTCTTGGCGTTAAATAGTTTCCGAACAATTCTTTAGTCTAGACAACCTTTGAACTGACAGTAAATCATGTAAACACGTAAACTTGCTTGTGCTACTACACCGAAACACATGTTAACAATGTCATTACGTAACCACATTCCTTAGATACAATTCTAAGCTATGCCAAATACACATGTGATCGATAGTGGACATAAACTTTGCAATTTTATGACCTCATTTTATTTTATAGCCATCAAACACATTTTTTACATTATATAATACAATCATAGCTTTAAGCGACATTTGCTATCAGACACATAATTCAATAATAACAAAATTAATTGAAGTCTGATTTTTTTTTTATAGAAAATGTTTGTACACACACTGTCTCACAGATCAACACGACAAAGCTAGCCACCATAAGAAATTAGCTCGTTAACAACAGACGCTAAATCTTCAATAGTTCTTCTTCATTTTCTTTCTAACAGGGACGTTCAAACTCTCTTAAGATAGTTTTTTAAAACACATTCTCTACGAGTGAATCACAGAGAGAAAATAAAATCCTGTTTGGCCATTTGCCAGACGACATATTTTTCTTCATCTTTTTTTTAACTGACATTAAAATATAACGATATGCCAACGTTCCAATGTTTATTGATCAAACATTATTATATTGTTTTACCATTTGCAGTATGTCGAACGACGGGTCCACTAGGCATGATCACGGGCGAAATTAAGGACTGGCAAATTACGGCCTCATCGGCGTACCCATACGAATGGGACAACAAGTGTAGAGAAAAATACGCCCGTGTGTATCTGGAGAACAAGTATGGGTGGTGTGCAAAATACAAGTCCTCCTCCGAATGGCTTCAGGTGGACCTTGGTGTGTCATCACGGGTAAGTAATTGTATAAACTATCGTATAAGGAAACGGTAATGTTTGCTGGGCAAATATTCTCACTCGTAAGTTGTCGAAACAAAGAACTAGAACGTTAAGCAGTGCTGGACACAGGGAACTCGTAGCAAACGTATATGATATGACATGACAGAAAGCGCTTATGGAACGTCGTTGTCTGCTTTGGTGACCAATGAATTGGCTTCTTGGAGCAAACTATCTGCTTTGGCAACTGATTAGCTGGCTCCATAAAAGTGTAACATCTGTCGTATGCATTCTTTAGGTAGTTCCTGGATTTGAAACAAGTGGTTTCCTTTTAGAATGGACCTACGTTCCTATGAAGCTTTTCACTTGTTATGGTATAAAAGTAGATAACGGGAGATATAGTATTCACGGACCACAGTCAAACAAACACATGCACAGAAGCAAACAACACTTACAAAGATGAATAAAGGTCGAGATATGACATCACAAACATAAAAGGGTTGACAATAGGCTACCGCAATGAAACGGTCAATGGCAAAACAAGGCAGCGTTGGTTTAAATCAGGTTCTAGGGTGCACCATACCTTATTCTTACCCTATTATCATCCCAGTAAAACGGGATAGTGTAAATAAAGAAATCCCCGCCAGGTTATACTCTTTAACAAACAAGGCAGCATTATAAGGCAATGTAAGTATAACATATAAATGATCACGTATATATCTATATAAAAAGAAAGCCAAAAAGCAAATACTCAATGACTTGGCAGAAGCCAGAGCAACAAGAGAACACCGTTAAGGGTACTACCAGGCAATATTTAAGACAAACATCAAACGCTGCCGTCCTTTAAAGATTAATAGGTAGACGTCATCACAGGGTTCACAATCTGTCCGGTCATCGCACAGTCAAAGAGCAAAGCATAATGGCGAACTGTAAATGGGGCAGGCACATGCCGTGCGTTGCAAAATGATAGGGCCATAATTTATTTTGAAAAACTTTTTAACATGTATAAACCTGTTTTCAAAGCAAATGTTCGTCCTAAGGATCTGTGAAAAGCATATTAATAGTAGATAAAAACAAATGGAACATAAAACGTAGCATTTACCGAATTTAGCCAATCAAAACTCACAACAACTATCACGTGGCATTTTAAAAATAAGTATTAAAAGTTGACAGTAGGTTTGACCTTAGAACGGTCGGTAGCAAAATGAGCCACTAGATGTTTAAACAGTGTTCTAGGTTACACTATAGCTCACTCTAAACCCTATTCCCAACTAGACTACATCAGAACGATCAGCGGAAACCACTGAGGTCGAAACTGTATTGTCTTGAAAAAAAATCACAGGAAAGCCTTGAACAATTGTACAAGGCAAAGCTGTTCTCTTCTCGCTACATCACTGATTTGCATTAGACTAACTTCAAATAAAAGTTACAAACATCATGTTCTACAGCAATATATATCCAGAATTTGAGTTTCTTTTATTAATACAAGCTGCTAAAGTATTACCAATTCGACCCTAGTCCAATTTTACTATAATTTATATTCATTTATCTTTTGATTTATTAGCAAAACATGTTTTACATTGAGCCTATTCAAATGTTTTATAATTAAGTTGTCTTACGGCATCAATAAACATTAAAGCGTATCAATAAATAAATGAATAATTTTTTATAATTTCGTTAAAATTTACGGACATTAACCGATTATGAAAACTAGGCAATAAGAGCATACACGCGTGTGTTTCTGCACGTTGGTTTTGGCCTCATGTGATACAATCTTTGAAATTGTTTCAGGTGCAACTCTTTCAGATGTATGCAAATAGACCGTAGTCGCGAAGTCTGTATATACCTATACAAGTTGACATTCATTTGTTTTTACATGTATCCACATTATACATTCTTAACGTTAATGTTCTCATTTAAAGATATGTAGATGCATATTGCCGTAGACATTAAAGCATGTTTATATTTGTTTTTCGCTCTCTGTGCTAATTACGCTTCATATTATTTGTTTTATATCAAACGGATGTTTTTAGGATGTTTTCAAATGCGTTTACCGGTATAAGAAGTACATTTGAATACTAGTTATAATTAAAATAGCATCGTTATACAGATGTCTATACACGTACTACTTAAAGATGCAATTTTGTACTTGAATATTTTTTTTCACTGGAGCAACTGGGCTTCTTCGTTGCTTTCGTTGGAGGTTGAGTGGTTGATGGGTTTTCGTGTGTGTGTGTGGGGTGGGGGTGTGGGGCTGGGGTTGCGGCACTAGGGGACGTATTAATATTAACATAATGTGACTAAGCGATAGCCAGTACTACTTGTCCATGCATTACGTTCTTCAATTAAGTGAGTTAATGAGATAGAAAGTTATTAGTGTGCGCATCGTACTTGCTTGGAAGCTTCTCTGCCTTGCAACTTTAAGAATACTAAGTGCATTGCGTTTCGTTAACCACAGACAATGATTGTGTTGAATATATATATATATATATATATAACGTATGCTTCTTCTTTTAATTAAAGTGGGAAGCCCACGTTAAATGTAGTGTTTTTAACTTGTGTTATATATAGCTACTGGAGGAAAAATCTCGCTAACCAAATACAAACCAAGCCGATTATAAACCAGTGAGACCCGTTGTGCGGACAATTACTAAATGAGTCCTATAAACCTGTACTTGGCTAATATATATGCTTGAACTATTGGTAAAATGACAAATTGATAGATAGAAGATCTTACACGAGCCTTCGTTTCATATTAAGTTTTATATTTTACGACCCTGGCGAGTAAAAATATCAACAATCATTTTGAAGAAAAGTAGGGTCGACGTCAAGAATATGGTCTGTCTGGCTGGAAGAAAAGTAGGGTCGACGTCAAGAATATGGTCTGTCTGGCTGGAAGAATAGTAGGGTCGACGTCAAGTATGGTCTGTCTGGCTGGAAGAAGAGTAGGGTCGACGTCAAGAATATGGTCTGTCTGGCTGGAAGAAAAGTAGGGTCGACGTCAAGAATATGGTCTGTCTGGCTGGAAGAATAGTAGGGTCGACGTCAAGTATGGTCTGTCTGGCTGGAAGAAGAGTAGGGTCGACGTCAAGAATATGGTCTGTCTGGCTGGAAGAAGAGTAGGGTCGACGTCAAGAATATGGTCTGTCTGGCTGGAAGAATAGTAGGGTCGACGTCAAGTATGGTCTGTCTGGCTGGAAGAAGAGTAGGGTCGACGTCAAGAATATGGTCTGTCTGGCTGGAAGAAGAGTAGGGTCGACGTCAAGAATATGGTCTGTCTGGCTGGAAGAATAGTAGGGTCGACGTCAAGAATATGGTCTGTCTGGCTGGAAGAAAAGTAGGGTCAACGTCAAGTATGGTCTGTCTAGCTGGAAGAGAAGTAGGGTCGACGTCAAGTATAGTCTGTCTAGCTGGAAGAGAAGTAGGGTCGACGTCAAGTATAGTCTGGCTGGAAGAAAAAAAGAAAAAAACTAATAGCACAAAAACCAACAATATCAGACTCACTGTCAAGCCCCGTAACATTATACTTTTAAGAAACACATTCACACATTGTATATACTGTATAACTATTAATAGTTAAATATTATCGATCTGTCAATACAATTTGTTCAGTTCTAGAGGTATATTCTATTGTTTTTGACGAACACCGAGATTTTCGAACCGTTGCATTCAAATGCCGGAATACAATATATTATGTCTTCTATCCAAACTGCTACATAATTGAAAATAAAAAAGACTCAAACTTACACAAGTTGTTTTAATTATATAACAGTGAAGTGGAGTGAACTGTTTTTGGAGCCATCTAGCTTGTAACAGATATCTCTGATCTTTGGATAATAAGGAGTAAGGGCGATACGTGTACCGCAGGAAACCATTAATCAAAATTATATAAACATGATAAAAGACGAAATTTAAACTGAGCTGTTTAAACGTATTTGTTCGCTTTATTATCATTAATTCATTTTCAACACATTTAATTTGTGACATATTTTGTATTATTATATAACCTATAAATAGACGCGTTTTCATTGGCTAAAAAGTAATTTTTTAGAAAAAATATCTAGCGATATTGACCTGTTTTTTTCTGATATTGACCAGTTTTATAAAACTGTCCCGAGATGTGATATTATTGAAAAAATCTATTGTTTAATTGTTATAAACTGTCAAATTCAAATTGAGGGTTATATAATAAAACAGTTATGGACTTTTCAGCGGTTATACATGATGTTGATATGTACCAAAAAATCATTATTGACCTCGGCTATCGCCTCGGTCAATAATGATTTTTTTGGTGCATATCACATCATGTATAACAGCTGAAAAGTCCATAATTGTATAATGTTTTACAACAAGGCTGGCACAGTGCTATAAGATATTGCCCTACTTTATCAGTCAAGTGTAGGTTTAATGGTTTAAGAGTGTCTTAGGAAACTAAGACACATGAAGGCACTCTGAAATATATCTAATCCATTTTGACCGCATGCAAAGCATGGTCCTGTGTTCAGTTTGAAGGACCGGGTTCTCGTGCGAGCACTTGCGTTTTTGTCTTTAAAGCAAGACAAAGCTTAGTTAATAGACTGGAATACAATGCTTGTCCAATTATTTCCAGTTTATTTATAGATCTAAGAAAGTTCTGCACCCTTAAGAAAGCATCTACAGAAATAACAAATAGAATAGAACATGGGATTTTAATTACTGACCTTGTGGAACCAAATGAGCCAAATTAAAGTAGGTCAGTATCTAATGAAACAGGTGACTATATAGTCAAAGTAGGTCAACATATTATGAAAATAGACACACGTAGGTGAACAGCTAATGGAAATAATTGAAAGTAGGTCAATATATAATTAAAATGTATGAAAGTAGGTCAAAAATGTCTAGCAAAGTAGGTCATCTTCCCTAAGCCGATTATAAACCATTGAGACCAGTTGTGCGGACAATTACTAAATGAGTCATATAAACCTGTATCTTACTAATATATACATTTATGATTGGAAAACATCGTGACGTCTAAAAGAAAGTAAATATGATCTATATATACCTAATTTATTTTCTGCCATCAGTATCTGTAAAAACATGTTGTTCCTCGTGTTCTGTTTATGCATTAGCATTGGCAGAGGTTTTGTTATCCACTGATTTTGCCTCCACTTTTCTGCTACCTTTTATAGAGTACTAGCATCGGACATCAATGTTAGCGTGCTTGCATCATGACCGAAATAGTGTGTAAAAGAGAAGAAAACCACGGACATATATTCGATATTAAGAGAAGCGCATTGTTCACATCCCTGTCTTATATAGCGAGTCTTTATAACCTTATTATGTTTAATCTCAGTTCAGAATGTTGGTATAGATGAAGCATATACGATGTAAATTAAAGCAACTACAATACTTTCGCGGTATGGTACTGTAATTGATTTAAGGCCGTCATTAATAGCCACGACTTGAGTTTAACAAACACGGCGGACACCCAATCTTACCACCCCAGGATACTGTCACATCATATAGTATGCATGAACGATTTGACATTTAATTCGTACATCCTACAGGAGAGAGCGTTTTTACACTACGTGTATTTTTGGAGTTATATGTATGTTTGCAGATTTTGTTTGTGTTTAAGAATGCTCTATATTTATGACTGAAACAAATCTTATAATGCTTCAAGATCAAGTTTAAATGTTAGTTAAAAGTTCATTTCTTGTTTTTCGATATCTGCAAATATATATTTGTTTATCTTTGAGTATAAGTTAAATTAATTTCCCAGATAGTGCATTAAATCATTAAATCATTCTACTTATATAGGTTTGAAGGTTACTTATGAAACAAATCAATATTTGCACATTCATTTAAAATCTCTCTATATTCACAACCTACGTTTCTATCATATCATGTTCAGTTATGGTACAGTATTCATTTTAAAGGTCATTATTTGGCAATGGATACCACGTCATGCAAGACGCATCCCCCTTCTAATCAAATCAGTAATTCTAAAAAAAAGCCTTTTAATTCGAATAAAATTAAATAATTACATTGCATTAAATGCCGCACTGGCTCATTTATAATCAATCGTGAAAGGCTTTGTATCGGGAGCATGTTTATATGTCAATACGTTTGAAGTCGTATAGGCGCATTTGCAAGACCAAAGGGTAAGTGTGTAAGTTTGATAACATTCCACAAACGCGCCTTTTTACCTTGCATGCCTACGCATAGACTGTAAAGATATGTTACCTGCCTAATTGATAACATTCAAAACTGAAATTGAAATAACAATGACTTTTGGATAAGACACGTTTTGCATGTTTGTTTGAATGCAAAATCCATTTCGACACCATATCATGAATTTCTTACTTTAACAAAAATGGTTCTGGAATGTCAAACGTATTTATTAATTAGTTCACATTGTGCACGTGTAGTGTATTGCATCCATGTTTTATTTAGTTCTTTAAAATGCTGAATTTAAAGAAAAGTTGCAGACACAATCTGGCATATACAAATTACACTGTCTGATAATGACATGCTTGCCGTAAGCACTCCACTTCCTTATCATACGCTTCACTCATTGTGTTAATCTTTTGAAAACGTACAAGAACTAAAAAAACACAAAAAAAACACGAGATCATATCATGCATTTTAGTAATCCGCGTTTGCATGTACACCGTTATGTACTTAAAACCTTTACATTTAATTTCTAGTTCCCAGACAATAAGGAGACTCCTGGCAGGTCGGGATATAAATCTGTCACATACTTTCCTTATGCAAGCTGAAGAATGCATATAAAGCTCGGATTAAAATATACTGAAAGGAAAAAGAAACGCGACACAGGAATTTCCGCTATATACTGTATGTACAATATGCTGCTGTTAATCGAATGGTACAAGGCTACGTAAGATCGTTCCTTTCGGAAAAAAGACTAAAACAACAAGTAACACAGCAAACAGTATTCCTGCAAAGTTTCATTATTGACAGAGTACGCGTTTGGCGCAAACTTAGGATGCAACATTTTGCAAACTCTTTACGTTAAATACAGTACTGAACTGGCTCAATTTTTCAAAGAAGAACTTCAACATTTACGAATTTCTTGTTACAATGTGTACTGTGATTAAAACGTGTACAACATCACATTTGTGTCCTTTCTCTAACTAACTGCGACTTTTTTTTCCAAAACATCTTGGGATTTCCTTGGAATATATATATGGAATTAAGTGTGCAGTATATACAATATATAGTGGAAATTCCCGTGTCGCGTTTCTTTTTCCTTTCAGTATACATAGTTGCATAAGAGGGTTAGTATATGTACAAATAGCTGGGATAATAGGGTTACAAAGACGCTGGATTATAGTTTTAAATGATGCATCTCTTTAAGCGTGCGTACACTAGTTACATACAAGACTGTTGCAAAACGTTCTATAAGTCGGTATATGATCGGTACGGATTACAAGGTCATAGAGAACATAACTTCTGAGAATTTCAAAACTCGTAAAACAACATAAATGGCGGTGATACACGGTGACGTAAGGTGCTGCTGTTTTCTAAAATACGATGTCCCCAACAAAAGCACTTAGTCTGTGTGAAAAAGCCTTTTATTTGTACTGTAGTAGTAAGTTTGAGAAATAAAATACTCTTTATTTGCACTTGTACACACCGAAATAAAAACAAAACGAAAAACAAAGCTTATCGATGACTACGGTTCAACGGCTACCCATTTACCAATCGCACGCTCCTCTGAAACGTCCGATAATGGTGATAAGCCAATATTACAGGAAAACAATAGAAAATGGAATCTAAAGTCCGCACTGTTCCACAAACTAAGAGTAAATTATATATTCAAGGAAAATGACAATACACAGCACAAAAAGTGGTGAAGACGGAGGTACCGTCTTGAAACGGTCAGTAGCCAATACGGCTTACTAATCGATGTTATGTATGCGCATTCCCGCTATAACCCTGTTTTCAGCGCCCCAAGACAGTGTAAATAAAAGTACGCCCCACCAAAAGGCAATCTCTACCAATAAAGTCCTCATCCAGAGAAATTCTTAAATATTGGGGCCATTGTAAAGTAAGAGATCCAGCAGTATAATCTTATCAGTATAAGAGATTCACAAATAGAAATAATGCTTATCCTGTCGATGTCTTGAACCCAAGACTAGCGTGTTAAACTGAGTTGCTGGATAGATGCAACTACTTCTATGTTGTTTCGGCCAATAACCTGTCCTAACACAACGTATATTGAGCTTGGGCCAAATTACCTGTCCTGATATTTCACCCATCAAAGAACCCACTCTTTCTTTGAGGTTCTTTAATTAGACAATGACTAAATAAACCACCTGCGGTAACTTGATAAAGACAATGTTCTTACGCTAGTGTGTGTAAGTGTAAGGGGCAGTTACAATTTACACGACACCTTAAAGGGCGAACTGTCGTTGTTCACACAATATATTTTATTTGACTTATTGAAATGATATGATGGTAATGTATACATTCGAATAGGAACGTTTTCGAATTTGGATCATTGAGAACTTTGTTGTGTAACTATTACCTTTGAAGACATCTTTCGTCAATGAGTCGTTTAAGTCAACCGACCTTAATAAAGGGACACATACAATGTAGTATCGATGCGTAACGTAATCCTGATTCTTATGAATGGCATTCATTTTCATAGCGCACATGCCAGTTGTATCAATGTTAAGCATTTTATGTATATCTTCTCTTAAAATCGGGCTAATGCATACGATATTTTATTAAAACACATTGCATTAAGAAAATGATTAAATGTTAAGACAAATTCAATATCAAAAGCAAACGTGCGCTACGAAATTAGTTTTAAAAGTTGCGTAAATTCTCAAATCATCTTAAATAAATCATTTTGTTCAAAAAAAAAATCACGTGTGCACTACTTAAAAATACATCAACGATGTTATTTAAAACTTCAAAGAAATTACCCAGTTTAGTAATCATACTTAGGCAATTAATGCATCATTACTTGTGCAATTAACGATAAAACTAATCACACTTTGTAATAGAGATAGAATTCATCCGTATTAAAGTAAACGATTGTTTTTAAACCGGTAATTGGTATATAACAACACCAAGCATCTGATTGCAAAGTAACCAGTCAAGTTTTAAAGTAAACTGTATGAACCAGTCAATTTAATACATCAACGTCCAGCATCTGATTTTTTAAAATTTAAAACGGTCAATTTCATATAGCTACATCAGGCATTTGATTGCATATTAGCTAGTCAATATGTTTATAAAACAATTTAATAAACCAGTCAGTTTTATACAACCACGTCCAGCCTCTGATTGCATGTTTACCAGTCAATCTGTTGATAAAAACAATCTATAAACCAGTCAGTCTTTATATAAGAATATCAAGCATCTGATTGCATACTAACCAGTCAATTGCTGAATACCAATCAATTTTTATATAACAAATATATAAACCAGTCATTTATATAACAAACTCAAGCAAAGTAATTGAGTATACACTGAAATAACCTTTAGAGTAATCGAAAGAAATCAGAATCAATTTGAAATCGCTATTTCATTTCTGAATTATTGCGACCTCAGGTCATTTTGTTTATACGCTATACGCCGTCAGATCGCATCAAGCTAGGCATGTGTTTCTATTTCGTCGATTACCTGTGTTAATGCCTTTCTTGAACTAAGGTACGTTCTGAATCTTCGTTGGTATCGTCAGACTCCTCCCGGGGCTTACATCAGCTGTGTCTATAAATCAGTTTACGGGTCATTAAATAGACAATTATTTTGTACAAATTATGACAAATCGTTTTTCTCTGTATATGTAAAAAATTTAAAAGACTATAAACGAAATTGAATATTAGATGTAAGTCAAACGGTACATTGAAGTTGATAACTCTCATTAATTTAAGGCAAATAGGTTGTGAGTCCATTTCTACATAAAGGGAGTGTGGCTATTAATAAATTATTAAAAAATATACATTTCCCTTTTTTATTTAGTAGGAATATGAAATATATATCTCTTTTTTATCATTTAACTTTTATATGCATACTAAACACGAATTGAAAGACGTGTTAACCATTTAAACATATTTAATACATAAACTGTATAAGCTATATACGCCCGAGATACGTTACGTAACCTTGGTAAGACATCCTTCGCATTGGAACTAAAATGACCTGAGTGCACGGCATTACCGCTATTCCTATAAGCCTTATTTATTGCTTCGATTAATCTTTTTGTAAGCATTTATAATAAATTTATAATGTTTATGGTGTCTGAGTTGATGTTATTTATTAAAAATGCACTCACTGGTACTTTGGGATCATCAAACCAAATATGTGTGGATTTAAAGTAGAATGCCGCTTAAGCCGGTGCTAGGGAGCGTGATGAGTACAGTAAACTATATTATATTTACTAAAATCTGCTATTCTTCTCTGTTGTTTATGATTTTGCTTCCAATGGATCCCTTTTTCAGTATTATTTAACAGAAAAAAAACACACACAAAAAAACTTGAAATTTGACAGTCGGTTACAAATTGAAAGGATGGATTATCATTAAATTATACTCACCCTCTAAGTAATATAGGGGGTTAACATGAGTCCATTCTCAATCAACAAATTTGCAATAATATTCCTAGAATTTGGTGTGGAACACTAATAGTAGCGAAATGTATCGTTATTGATATATTTACAATATAAATAAAAGATTTACATAGATATTTTGCCTCTGCCCGTTCCAAGGCGGTACCCATATTGTCAATTAATACTGAAAAGGGAATCCATTGGAAGCAACAAAACAAACAAGAGATAAACGTATCAGACTCTGTTTTATTTAGTGTATTCAACCCTTTTATGTTTCTGGAGTCGCATACCGTACTACTATTTGTCCTGCGGCTTTTGTTTGTTTTGAGTTCGTTTGTTTTGGTTGACTGTACTATAATTGCTACATTTCATGTTTGACTTTTATGTTTTTATGCGTTTTCTTGTGGCAGCGCGTTCTGTTCGACTTTTGCATCTACTGTTTGAATAGAGTGCCATTGCTTACTATCATTACAATACCAATTATTCCCGTTTATTTGGACATTTCAACGATCTTTGCTCATATGTTACTTTTGCCATTGTCATTTCTAGGTAACGGGCGTGATGACTCAAGGTCGTGCTGACGGTAACGAATGGGTGACCGCGTTCATGGTGTCTTATAGCATGAACGCGTTTAATTGGTACTATGTCAAAGACCAATATGGAAATCAAAAGGTAAAATATTTTCCTCATATAAAAGTCTTTCAATATCAAATACAAAAAGTAAAAAAAAAAAGAAGTAAAACTTAGTTTTGCTATACAATGTTGCCAGTGTTGGTACTGAAATCAATACAAAGCAAAACAATTTATCCAACCTTCGCTCAGCGAAAAGTGATTTGAGCCCCGAGTAGATGGAGTATAGTTTATTTTACATTTGACTTTAAGTGCATAGCAAAGTACTGTTGTGAAGTGACATTAATCTGTTCCTTGTGTTCTGTTATACAATACATGTTTGCCTAAATAGTGTTTTGACAATAATCCAGAGTTATAATTGTTTTAGTTTTGCAATACTGTATTAGGTTTAATTTAGAAAGAAATACTTATTAAATTGGCAATGCAACATTACTACTTATCTTAACCACGACCTTAACAACATAACACACGTATTGATTAGTCTAGATCATCTGCGACGCTTGCTTGTTTTCAAGACAAACGTCTAGACAAGACCTCCTGAAAAAGTTTGATTTTTGCCGATACACTGGTAAGGTTTCTGATTGGCTGAGACAGGAACACCTGCTATCCAAGATATACAGAATAGCAGAAAGACAATAAATTTATATATACAAAGACGGAAACTTCATCATTATATCGACGAACTAAATGCGGATGGTAAGAAATACTTTAATAAACAAAAATAAATTGCGGTCACGTGTTTCCAGTTTCAAATTTGTTTCAGCACAACTTGTCAAGACGTTTGTATTTACAAGCAAGCGTCAAAGATGATCAAGACTACGTGTAAATATCCTAGTGATAATTATAAAATGTGACTCTCACATCTTCAGCGTTTTATTCTATTTTTAGGTTTTCGAAGGTAACACGGAATCCTACTCCGTGAAGCACTCATATCTTGACGAACCAATCGTAGCGCGGTTTATAAAGTTTCACACTGTCCAATGGAATAGACATCCCAGTATGAGAGTCGAAATCATTGGCTGTCAATGTAAGTCATTTATCACGTGATATTTTTAAAATCTTGAAACTGTTATAATTTATCAAAGTATTAATGTAGATGCTTAAAAAAAATAAAAACATCATTAACACTTAATACTTTTATTCAAACAGAATTAAACTAAATACTTGTATTAACTATGGTTTGTTTTCCTCTATGATTTCAATTAAAGCATTATCTCCGATTTGTGCACCATCATAATGTCAATTTATTCGACTTATGTTAGAGGTGTTGCATCTAATATTACCTCTCATGAACAGGCAGTCTGCTGCTTTCCTCTGTTGTTTGTGTTCGTTGCTTCCAAGCAATCCTATTTTCTGTATTAAAAACATTCCATATTGTTTCCAGTATGTAAAGAACCATTAGGACTACCGCCATATGGCAAGTTAACTGCATCCTCGTATAAGAAAAGTACAGATTCCTGCCAACCTGAGGACGGTACCATACTCAGCCATAAAGGATGGTGTGCTAAGAAAAAGAAAGGTAAAGGAACGTGGTAATGCGAGATAGGAGCGCCCTTTTATTACAGCTAAATTTGTTTTAAATGTGTTTTTCTTTTCAATATTGGCATCAAATTATTTAACGTATTTCTAAGGACAAGAATAAACTGAACAGATCTTTTTTTTAAAATAAATATTTACCAAAATAAAAAGAAAGAACAAAGTAAGAGTTTGGTGTGTGTATATGTTTGTAAGCGACTAGGAATAACTTGGTTGTTGGCTAAAGTGAAATTAAGTCTCAGAAAAAAAGACTAGAGTTTTCCGTATGCAGGGCGTCGGGTTCGATTTTAGAAGGTAAATTACTGGACAAGCAAGATACGTTGCGAGTGGGACAAGGCAGACCCCAACACTCTGTTTCTATGACAAGGTTCATCGTTATAATTATGTTCAATGACTCATGCACGCGTCGTGTCTACTCCTGTCTATACAATAAACACTATAGGAGTATAATTCAGAACTTTCGAAAGTTGTTTACAAAAAGATAAGTAATAAATATTTAATAGTTCAACGTTCTCATCGCTAACATCGCGCAAAGTTTTCCAAAAATATTCATTTCATAAGATATGAATACGGGTCGATGAATGTAATTTCATCTAATTTATTTCGCTCGGTAATGCGATGCTTATTGCTTTCTTTAGAGGTCGTCGTTTTTTACCGGGTTATGGCAAAATAAATATATTTAAAGGATATGGGGACTAACAATGACGAGTCTTCATACGCTAACTCGCTCTCTGTATATCCTTTATAAACCGTCAATTTTGATAGACACATTTTCAAATTGGTATACCATCCAAAACAGTGAGGGTCTTTGTACGAAATCACGTGAGCTGAAATGATGATATTAACCTTTTGAATATATTTATCTAATGTCTACCAGACTAGCGGGGCATATCATTTTCCGGGCTACTGAGCGGAAACTATTCGGTAACGTTGCCTAAAGTATCAGTGGATCATCTAGAGGGTTCATTGCAACACTGTAGTAACTACATATACATAAACATGAAGATACAGCAGTGTTGCAATGAGCCCGCGAATTATACAAGTTAGTGAGAATTTAAAGTAACACGTTTGTCTAAAGTAGTCTGTGTAAAGTGGAATACGATTTCAACGTAACTGAGTCGGCGTAGTGTTCGCATTATAATACGAAATAGGGGATTTTTTCGTATATATTTAGGAAATAAAATTTCGAGTGTTTAGGTCAGCATTTTAATTGTTATCCATGTTTAAAGGGTATATGTATCATTGTTAAGCTGAAATAAAAGATATTTCCATCGAACACCTTTTGATTTTTAAAAAAACAACAAAAAACAATATAGTTTAACGAGTAAAATCTACAATTTACTTAATTCGGCTAATGAGACTACAGAAATGTTAAAAATCAATTATTTGAAATGAGGTTGATGGTATAAGTTAAAACAATAAGATACATTGTAACGCTATTCTAACACAATGGTCGGTATGAGGTTAGCTCAATGAAAACTTTATTGACAACTGTGTATGTTTCTCTGCTGATAAAGCAGCTAATGATGTAATTATTGTTTGACGCCTTTTGACGCCTACCGCCTACATTGCGTCAATGTTTTATCTCTCTCTGGAACTCGGTAGCACTAATTCGTATACTCCAGTTCAATCTACTGAGGATGATGTTGTTTCCACAAATATCACTCGGTGCACTACTTTCAAGGCTGGGGTAGACGAAAGACAGAACAAATGCCAACATTGTACTGGATTCCTAAATTAAATTGCTACTTTTCTATATTAAACCATTCGAAAGAATGATGATAAATCAAAAGTCTGCTCGTTTACGATACTTCTTTCTTTCGATACCAGCATATTGTCAAAAACTGTTCAATGACAGTTGGTCATCCAGTCAGTTGGTCATCCAGTCGCTACCGATAATAAAATGAACTTCTATTTCGAATGTGTCGTTTTCGGCCATTTCCAAAGGTCCATTAAAATACTCTTTTTTTATAGCACAGTAGCATTGCTTGTGCAGTGTGGCGGCAGTAAAACGTCTCCCCGCGCTTGCAATCAGTACTGTTATTCATTCGATCTTTGGAGATTGCTGAGATTGCTGAGCCCGATACTTATATTTAATTATCGGTGGTACTTTTTCATTTTTTTATGTTTTCTTTCTTAATTTTCGATTCAGTGGTTCCACTACTCCAGCCGATTAAAGGCTCTGGGTATTGTTTAACCACTTATAGGATATGTTGTCTGCTTTTTAATTGAGTCTTTTGACTGTTACTTGTGATATGCAGGCTTCATCACCGCTGCTCCCAATTAAATTCCATTATGTTTATTTCGCTCTTCGGGGCATTTAATTTTATTAGATACTGGGACCATACGCCGTACGACATGGAGATGCGTTACACTCCATGTCCACCGCCATATGCATGCCGGGATGTTTTAAATTGTTGTACTGTTGATTTTATTAATATTGTGTTCTGCTCAACCCGGGGCTAGAGGGCGTGAGCGGTAGCTAGCATATTTCACGACCGCTCATGAACAGTCTCAATCAAACCGAGACTGCAATATTTCGTATGTGTCGTTTTCGGCCATTTCCAAAGGTCCATTATCACACTCTTTTCTACAGTTAAGTTGCTAGTGTGAAAACACCCCATTGAACGTTCCATGTTCACCGTCACATGCATACCATCTTCGGGATGGGTCAAATGTATGTACTATTGACATTTTAAATATTGAGTTCTGCTCAACCCGGGGCTATAGGGTAGCGAGCACTTTTCACTACCGCTCATGAACAGTCTCAATCAAACCGAGACTGCAATATTTCGTATGTGTCGTTTTCGGCCATTTCATACTCCTTTCTACAGTAAGGTTGCTAGTGTGAAAACACCCCATTGAACGTTCCATGTTCACCGTCATATGCATACCATCATCGGGATGAGTCAAATTTATGTACTATTGACATTTTAAATATTGAGTTCTGCTCAACCCGGGGCTATAGGGTAGCGAGCACTTTTCACTACCGTTCATGAACAGTCTCAATCAAACCGAGACTGCAATATGTTTTGTATTTATCGTGTTCTACGATTTCCAAATTTATCCTTTTATATTTTTTGCTACTGATAACGAAATGAATAACCACCGATGACAAGTTTATGTTTTAAATCATTCGGTTAAATCTTGATATAATCTCATTGCTGTTAAGGCACTACACGCTTATGTATGAAACAACTGTAGATGGCATTAACCACACTATGTCAAAGATTTGACCTCGGCCATTCTATGTAATCGATACGGTACTTCAGTGCAATTAATCCGACCATATATTATAATTACCATTGAAGAGTTAATACCTAAACCGTATCGTATTTCGGATGGAACCAATAACTGTCTAAATAACGGGTATCTAAAAAAACTATTACCTTCGTAGGGGAGGTCTTCTGCATAAACAAAGGCCACGAGCCTTTTAGTTCCTAATAATTGTATTGGTAATTAAAGAGCAGTATATTATTGCTGTCTTTGAAGGAGATGGTATCGATATTGCTAAAGAAGTTATAGTGTTTGAGAATATTGCATTTGCCCAAAATGACAGACTGCCAACATATTTTAAATACCATGTCTATTGTTTCCATTAGTTGTTTGTTTTGATTGATGGCAGTGTTGATTTGAAAACAGTGTAGTTGTTATTTTGAGTGACAATTTGTACTTTAAACGGTAATCCGTCTTCAAACTATTTTGAACTATTTTGTTCTGTAAAGTTTGAAAATATTTATAGGTAGTAAACATACTGGATATGGGTTTAACCTTAGTGCTGATGAACAGATATGCAAAGTAGGCATACATTACTGTCTCTAAAATGTGAAAATAAAGTATTAGCTTCTATAATGTTTTGCCTATTAGTTTAACATATTAGCATATAAGGTCGGTAAAAAATGACATTTTTCTCCCGCTCAAAAGATATATTTTAAGGATCATTATACAGTAATCGATAAATAAATAAAATGAACATAGCGTTACAAAACCGAAACGGAAAGCTATAGCCATTTATAGATGACCAAATATCATAGAGAGATATCGGGCTACCTATAAACATGTAAATAATAGACATTTATAGATGACCAAATATCATAGAGAAATATCGGGCTACATATAAACATGTACATTAGATCATCATACACATGTATAGATGGCCGACGTTAACATTGCGACAGAATTATTAGTTCATTGATACTCGCCGACTGGTATCAGACCACATATGCACAGTTTGAGATCGCTGTTGGTTGCAGAGCTATTTCAAAGGTATATGTCTACATAGCGACATCGGACTATATAATTATACGCTTGAATAGATGGCCGATGCTTACAAATCGAAAACGGACCGCCTTGTTTTATAAGCAATCTTGAGTCATAATCAAATGAGATGATGACTTGAGAAAGTATATCTCAGCTGAAATATCCTTTTGTTTAAACTAAATTGGTGAACAATTAAGAAACTCTGTTTCAATATTTGCAGATAGCCAGTGGTTGCAGATCGACATCGGACCGCCCACTGTAGTAACAGGAGTGATAACCAAAGGCAGGGGCGACTCCAAGAGAGCCCACTGGGTGAAGAGATTCATGGTGTCCTACAGTAATGACACCGTGGTTTGGTATAAATACAAAGATGCTCATCATCTCGACCCAAAGGTATGTGAAATGTAACTTTGCTTCACATAACCATAGTAACGATATAGCATTTAAATGTATTATGTATCTAGATGATGGTGTTTTATTTTCATGAACTACTTCAATAAAATATGACAATTACCAAAACGTGTTTAATATGGATCTATATTTTGATAATTGGCATGTCATATTAAATTTGCTTTTTACAAATAGTGCAATGTTTGTATTAATAAAAAAGGCCAAGAAAGGGATCAACTCGTGCTGTAAGGTTGAAGAAAAAAATCATTATCTAAAATAAAACAAACGCAGCGTTGTTTTATTGTATATACATATATGTAGTTATTTGAATTAGAATCACCATTGTCTAGAATTGAGTACAGAACAGAGTTCAACTGTTTGAAAACTAAAACATATAAATAATTAATGGATCTTTCTCAAGAAATATAGACATAGACCTAAACGGCTTTTGTGTGATTTTCATAGATGTGTAAGTTACATTAGAAATGCGGGAGCGGGTTGTTTGAAGCATAGAGTGTGATTCGTCTATCAACCAAAAGCTTTGCGACAACAACAACACGTAGTCACAGTGTAGTATTTAAGATGTGTAAGTGTGTAATTGATTACTAGTATATTGCCTGACAATCATGAACTATCGGGGTCATATCTTTTTAGCATATACATTAAGGTCATGACTCAAAATATAGGGGTCAAATTTGATTAGCTTATTTATTAATTACGATCATGACCTTAAATATCGTGGTCATATTTCAGTAGCATGTAAAAGGTAATGTCCCAAAATATAGGGGTAACATTTGATTAGCATATTCATTAACAGTTATATTGGGGACACATTTCATTAGCTTATGGTATTACCCCGTTTAAGAAAATATGGATAAACGGATTTTTGAGTTAGTTCTTACCACAAGTCGACTATAGGCCCGTTCATTTATTATTAACAGATATAAGGCCCACAGAAAAAAGCAATGGCGAGGATAATAATAAACTGTTACCTCTTTTTGAAATATTGTAACCGATATTATTATATCCGACCTTCCCTTTATGTATGCAAATAAAGTTGAGTACGACAGTTCATGCTTGGTCAGCAATACAATTGGTCACAAGTATACAGGTATATACGTATGTCTATATTAGTAAACATGTATTACTATGTAATAATACTATCGACTATTTAGATTTGTAAATACATATCAAATCACCGCTTTAGACAGGACCGCACAATGCAGCCTTATATATAAATAAGAGGGCTTCAAGTCGACACTATCAGATTTGCGACACATTAATACATATTGCCATAATAATAATAACAACAACTTCAGCTTTTAAGTTATAAATAATGAATAATGTTGTGTAAAACAATAATGGGGTACCAGTATGCAAAATGATCAGCAAAACAATATATTTTACTGAAATTAACACCATGTTGGTAATGTACAGTATGTCTACCGTTTAAAATGCTAATTGTCGTTCAAATAGTCAATGGCTACTAAATCTTCAAAAATTTCTAATTTGCTTGGTGGACCATTTATTTAATTTGAGTATATTTTCGCAATGTTGGACATTTTGCCTACTATTTTTCAAACCTTAGTGCACACGTATAATATGTATGTAATACAGTTATATTTGAAATATATTCAAGATCATTTTGCATACTACAAACATACTAAACAAAAGCTTAAGCAGTAAAACACTTACATAATTACGTAATATGTTGTAAACGGCGTGATATTTCTGGTTATAATACATAACACAACATAGTGGTTTGATATAAATAAAACATTAAAATGCTGATTTCCATTGCAGAAGAGTTGACACATCGCTTAGCTTTATCCCTTACCGGGACTGAAATCGGGCTATATTTTGAATTGTCAACTTGTCCATATTGTTCAGGCCATTTGCGCGCTCGATGTTGTCATTTACGTTAACTTTTGCAGTGTTCGTGTATTCTGTACATATTTACGTTGTAACCATTATGGTATTGTGGAAACTAACACGTTGTTCATATCGCCTTATATTGTATCCCACCCCATATCAGCATTTAATAAAATGTCTATTGGTGTATTATTTAAATCTCCCCATCAATATTTCTACACTGGGTATAGGCTTTTTACTCTCCAATTTTATAATACGACCGATCAAATGTTTATTTTATTTTTTGTTCTAAAGAAACGGCTACTATGCATTTAGCACAAGCACGGTATCACGCCTCCAACTTAAAAGTCTTTCCTTAAAAACAAGCACTGTTGAAATATTTTCTCGTCTCTGATTGGTGGTTGTGACTGTCGCGTGATATAAATGGTGGTTAAATTATATATGTATACGTATTGTTTTTGTGGGGACGAGGTCCTTGAGTGCAAACATAGTTTGACATGTTGACATTTTTTTTTGACGAAATATATTATAATTACATAATTTAAATTTCACCTGAACCTTGGGTGAGGTGATCTGTTCGCATCGCGGAAAATAAATGTTCTTTTTCATTTTACTAACAACCCAAACAAATGATCTGTTTATATCCTGTTTGTTAATCTGACTGAAACAAAAGTAAATATATCTAAATAAGTGACTTTAACCTCTTGGATAACTGCAACCCGTCCTAACCCCGTTAACAAACGATCCTTGTTTGTCCAGTCCATGTTTTTTTTATTACTAACAAATACGACGTTCATTTGTACAACCTCCTTTTGTTACCTGATAACGGCAACGAGTTTAAGACGCCATTTTTTTGGGGTACGGTTACTGGTGCAAGTGTTTGGAGTTGGGTTTGTTTGTGCGATGTTTTATGATATGTATATACTGTTATGCAATGGAGTGGTGATAGGCTGGTCGTTTGTTCATCACTATGTGGAGGGAGATTTTCATGCCTGACGACTCTTGATTTTTCTAGAACGAATGGTTGTGGACACCGACGTATAATGCGTCAGCATCTCAATTAATTCCCGACCAGTATACGGATGAGGGCCTGGTAAGACTAACGCATTAATGGGTGCGGTATATACTCATTATTATACTACTACCATCACCGCATTGCACGACCAGGGACAGCTACATAATACATTTTGTTTGTCACAAAAATAAACCACAAAAAATATGGTATTACACCGCAAATGCAACTCATATAGTTGATTTGTAACGAAGAAGAACATAAAGAAATGTAATATGATGCAATATCTCTGGTCAAATTATAAAAAGGTTGCCTTCTTTCAGATATACGTGCTGATTATCATTGTTCCTGGAATCAAAACAGAGGACACATTGCTATATAATTTTGGGACATTCAGGTTTAACGTTAGGTTAACCTTCAAATTCGGCGTTCGAAATTCGCAATGGTTAGGGTTAAGGTTAATCTAACCATTGCGAATTTCGGACGCCGAATTTGACACTTGTTTTCTATACCCTTTCTAATTTTGGCATTGCCAATATTCAAAACTACTATTAGTTTAACTCTGCAAATTGCAGTCTAAGCATGTTTAAATCGTTTTCCAATGGTGATCATTAAGAGGTTATTCCGAAAGAAGGCATTCATTTTGACATTACACCCTGACTAACCCCGCTTGATATGAGCAGTTAGATATTCAGTGCGAGGGTCAACAATCCAGGTCCAATACTAGGGCTTTTAGCAATAATATACGAGGTAATAGTAGATTCTCCAACAGACGCTAATGCAAACTCTGAAGATGAACTTCAGTTCAAGATATTCAGATCTTGTTTATCAAGTTGAATTACATTAGTGTGAGTAATTGTGAAAACAAATACGCCAACTATGCTATTATATGATAAAAAGTACCATTATAAACAAATCAGATTTCTTTAAAAAAAAAATGCAGTAAAACACATGAATTACTTTGAAATCCGGAAAACAGAATTCTAATGATAATATGAATAATACCGATTAAGTCGAGCCAGTATTTTAGTTTCATTATGTTGTATTAGTTTTGATTCCAGCGAGAGAACTATTAAGCAATACAGAGGCATGAAAAAGTGTCATATAAGATAAAAATAGAAATTCAAAGAACATATCTAAGAACAATGATTCCACCTATATATAATGACTCACAGTCAGAAATAATATTATTTTTTTTAATCTGATGAATTATTAACATACCACTGTACACCGTTTGGAAACAATTGACTTTAATCATATGGTAAAACGATAATTGATATACTTCGAGAATTTGATGTTCTGCTGTAATATTTGATATTTTCCATGTTATTTTTTTAATAACAAAAGAACAGCGAGTCTTGACACTAAAAAGGCACAGTCCTGGACACAATATTCGATTACAAGCCACAGTCCTGGACACACTATTTGATTACAAGTTCTTTACATAATGAAATAAAAGTAAATGTTAAAAAGCTTAATGTTGGAGAATCGCCATACTTAATTGATAAACACTATAGTATCTAGTATTTAACTATCGGTGGTACTTTAGATTCTGGTATAGAACAGTTATCTGTTGCTTTTGGGATAGCTTTTAGTTCATATTTTGAAATATCTGGACCTAAGCTTTGGTCGTCGGTGAAATAAACTATAACTTCTGTAGTACGGATATTTGAACTATTGGGCCCTTTGCTTTGGACGGAGGTAGAATATTTTTATAATTTCTTTAGTCGAATGGGATTTGCAACCGTTGCATTATTGATATACTCTTTTAAATAATCTAAGATAGTTTCAAGTAATTGTAGAGTTTATAGTAAAATATTGGTGCACGAACAGTTTGTAAGTAAGTATAAAGCATTTCATTTATTAATATTCAAGACTTTCGCCCTGAATATTTAACTTGCGTGTTTGAGAGATCTCTTCTTTTCTTTGCATGCCATTTTTGCGCACATTTAATTATATTTCAAATTAATACTTAGTTTTTTATTTTAACAAGAAAGACGTTTTTTTCTTCATACGGGACTTTATGAGCATTTTATGAGCAAATTAATATACTTTATATATTATAATTAAAAACAACAACACTAAATAACAAATGCATTTTGGAAAAACTTTTGATACCGTAAGTACATAGCAAAAACGTCTTTCTTGATATAAATATGTGGGCCAAAGTTTGGCAAACAATTCACCAAATGATGCATGTAGCATGCGCATGAATTATGCTTAGGAACTAATATGTCGCATGATCCCTAACACAAAGCAAAGTACTAAACAGCTTATCTGCGCACTTATGTATCCAGAACAAGGCAACACATATGCACTTTTTACTCTAGATTCAAGTGTGATGCTCTTTCCCTCCAAAATGGAAAGCAGTTATAGACGCATGGAGTAGACTGGATATAGCTCTTCACACATGCGCACAAAACCCTTTAGTTTTTTTTCACAAAACCACCTTGCACTTTGCGAGCGATGCTTATGTCTAAGACTAATATCAATTTCTATACAATTTGTAGATTTTCGGTGGAAACAGTGATAAGACTACAGAAAGAATCCACTATCTCAATTCCCCATTTGTCGCACGTTTTGTGCGATTCTATCCTATAGAATGGAATAAGAAGATAGCCATGCGAGTGGGCCTAGTTGGATGCTCGTTCAAAGGTAAGGCTTCGTCGTTTTTTTTGTGGTTGATGATACAACCTGGTATCTCATTTAAATTCCAGTGCTAACGTTTGTCGTAAACAACTTGGTGTTAATGAATACACAGCTTGATCATTATTAGTAATGTATCATTTTTATTTAAAATAGATTATTCATGGTCATTGACCTCTTTACCATTATAAATGTTACAGTAACAACAATCCTCTTTGTTTAGCATAAGTCTTCTTATGCACTCCAGTAAAACTGAAAATTTCGTATGTAAAAGGAGTAAGACAAGGTTATCCGGTGTTGTCGTAGCTATTTATGATAATTCGTTTGCAAATTCAAAGCATATCTTCCAATAATGCAGGTTGATATATGGTAAACTGTTTACATAACATATGTAAGAGGTAGGATCGGGAACAAATTAAAGCATGACGGGCAGATTTGTATAGAGGATTCGAAACCTATTCATAACCTTTATTTAAAGTTTTAATAAGTAAATATTAACTTTATAAATACGCTTAACAAATCAGCATGAATAAAATCTTATATCTGAACTTGCTCTATATTTCAAAATGCATCTCAATGCTACTGAAGAATGGTGATACGTATTTTTAAAGTTTGGACATTTTATTCCCATTTTTTGAAACTAAAGTAATTGATAAGGTCTAAGTGCATTTTTCAAATTTAATATCGAGTCATTGCTCAACGGGCCAGTACCTGGAACATACAGTAACCATAAGCTATAGGTTATAGGAAAACCTTTGCCAGACATAATGCTTAACAAATAATATTAACATATTTTTTTTAAAGACAGAATATGATTATTAAAACGTAAAATGAAAGAATGTGTGAAGTTTCTACGTAAGACTTATATTAACTTGCAAAATTGTGCAACCTTTTCAATAGAATAGCAAAAAACCGTTGCAGACTATGCCAATTTAATATGTTCAATACCTCAGCGTGATAATGCATTATTACTTTGTGACAAATTCAACACCGTTCTTTATAAAACCATGCTGGTAGATGCCAGTTTAAAATGGGATATTTATAGTACAGGTAGCGTTAAGAAAACAAACAGATGTAAACATATCCCCGTCGCATACTACGACTGCGTCGCATACTAAGATTTTCGAATCAAGGTTTTAATTAATATGTGGGGGAATCGGTGAAATAAGAAGAACATGCGTTAATCTTATAAACGTACACACGGCACATGTATTTTTTTTTTCAAGTCAGTTGTAGTTGAGTTTAACAATCTCTTATTTTCAGCGTCTCCGTAGCCTAATGGTTAACGACGTTGCGTTGTAAACCTTCACCTCTCACCGTTGCGGGTTCGAATCCCACTGGGAGCTCGACTTGTAAGTGAGGAAGTGTCGATTCTTAGGGATGGCGGGAGGTGTACAGTACTGGTTCTACCCAGGAAAAGTGGGTGGTCTGCGTCCACCACAAAAAAAATCGACCGTCATATATAACCTTACATGTGTTGAAAATGACGTAAAACACCATACAAACAAACAAACAAATCATTTGTGATAGTTCTCTTTTCGATAAAAGTCGATGAAGTAGAATGTAACAAAAACAAAACATGTTACACATTATAATTATTTTTGGATTTACTAAACATTATTCATGTATCACATTATGCAGTAATGCTTTTGGAGTCCCATATTTATCAACTCGGGGTCGTTTATCGTTGAGATGTTTCATATTACGCAAGTGTAGTTATATACCTTACCATGTCAACAGCGTTCGTTCATTATAAAGTGTCGTGTAATAAATTAAAATGCCGTGGTTAATTTGAATACCACGTATCTCATATTTGCACTGAAGCATAACACCGATGCGCATTAACTACATTCTGTCAATTTGGAACAACCATATGCTAACATTTTCATTAAAGACTTTGCAATTAATATACAAACAATAACTTGGAGACAATTTATGAATAGAGTTAATGTCAATGCACAACTTCATAAATTTTAAAGCATTATAATACATGTATGAGCTCATTATAGCCGATTTAAGATAATTGCATCAGCATTCATATACGTATTTCCTTGATTTTCAAAAACTTTTATGTGTGTACAGGGTTGAGCATAATGTAAAGTATTGTTTTACTAATTGACACATTGGTAATGTTCCTAAATATGTTAACACTGTTTTTCAAAAATGAATTTCAAATTTCTCCTATTTAAAATAGTTTTACAACATGGCGCCAAAGGGTAAATTATTTTACGCTAACAATAAAGGAGAGCCATTTGTCATCTGTATACCAATAAAGAATTCCTTTGAATACTATTTAGACCAGTAAACAATGTCTTTTAAGATAAATAGTCTACGTGGTATCTTAATTGCTGTGTTATGATTATGTCTGAAATCATTACAAATATGTTTAAAATCAGCGTTTTATGTATGATCACGATCTTGGCGCTATAATGCAACAAAACAGTATTTGGAACGTCTCTGTCAAAATGCAATTTAGGACGTTTATGTATACCAAAGATAGAAAGAAAAACAATTATGAAGTAAATATGACACATATACTAGCTAAGATATACAAGACCTCGGTCTGAGGGTGTCTTGCCCACCGCGGCAAATCACATATGAAATATTTGATTAAATTTGTGCTTAAATAATGTCCACCAAAGACAACACTTCATATGACCACGTATCAAACAAATAAAAGCGAAGTAATCATAAGAAGTTGTTACTGAGGCTAAGTGTTTTAACCAGGATGTAGTTTTTGGAAAATAACGCAAAACATGACCTTGACCTTGGCATTTTTGTCGTTCAGCGATGTCCACCAGTGCCAACAATACATATGACCAAGTATCAGACATCAAGTGAGGCAATCACATAAAGATAACTGAGGTTATGTTACCTAACCAAGGTTACGTTTGGGAAAAAAAGCAAAATATGACCTTGGCCTTGGTAATGTTTGTCGTTCAGTGATATCCACCAATGCCAACAATACATATGACCAAGTATCAAACAAAGAAAATGAAGCAATTACATACAGTTAACTGAGGTTAAGTTACCTAACCAAGGTTACATTTTGGGAAAATAACGCAAACATTGACCTTGGTAAATTTGGCATTACGTGATGTCCCTTGACCCAAGAAAGTTTCAGAAAAATGTGAGCAGCGGTTGTTGAGATGTAGTGGATTTAAAATGTGGCCGCCGCCGGAAAATTGACTGCTATGTCACGCTACACACTATCGTGGGCGAGTCAAAAAATAGGTATAAAAGTAGAACAGGAAATGTAGCTTTCACAGTCGAAGATGATGGTGCTTTTAATCACATGCCTTTTAACGACCTCCCACTCGCTCGTCAGCATATAAACTTGTCATAACCTTCGCCATCACATTCTATCCGAAAATAATTATGAAAGAAGTTGAGCTCCATATTCAATATTAGCTACTAAGCTATGTGTTTGGTTTAATGAAGGATAAATTGCATTTAATGGTTTGAATTTACAGCGTATACAAATACTGAAAAGGTGATTCATTGGAAGGAAAGGCTCCTGTGACGGTACATTAATTGGTTAAATGGGGGAAAAGCGAGCCAGCTTCATTTATTATTGCATATTACCCGATTTAACCACAATGTTTGTATGTTGTTCGGCAAGTTTCAATAGTATTTCAAGTGTTATGTATGGGTATTAAAAAACTTAACCGACGTTTAGACAAGAGGGTAGAGCAAGGTCATTTCAGAATAAGCTTATATGTCTTCAACGGAGTAAGGTATTCGGAAAGCAAGCTACCTTCCTTAAAATAATGAGATCTTAAAATAAATTATTATATTAGTTTTTATTTAGAGAAGGAAAACGAAATTAGTAATGTCAGACAACCTTGATCATTAAAAACACCCCATAATAAAACAGTATCAACATATATATTAGAAACAACACAACGTAATAATATGGCAGTGATTTACGAAGCTTAAGTATTTTCATAACCTCTTAGACACTTTAAGAAGATAAGTGTATGCTTGTTAATAGAACAAAGATAACATATTGGTATTTCCTTATAGAATCAAAAACAAAAGGAGGGTAAACTCAGGTTGACATTTTGTTTTAATGAATAACAAGGAAGTTGTATGTACACTGTAAATCAGAGCAAAGTGACAACAGTTTATTCAACTTTATTTTATGTCATTTCACAATATATCACCAATAGATTGACACATTTTCTGACGCACTGATATAGTGCATGCTAAAATATACGAAATTTCAAATATGATTGGATTGACATGTGTAATAAATTATAGGCAATGTTATCGTATCGCTTATGTGTGGGCATTAACGTTCACTGGCAAGAATAATAAATAATAAAGTAACATTCGACATGTTTTACTTAGAAGCTGCTTGTAAATATTTAAATGTAAGGCAAATCAATTGATTATTTTCCTTCGTTTTTATACGTCTCTACCATTATGTCGTGGCGTTGTCTGTCCGTTTTTCCGTAAAAATTTACCTAAAACAGGTTTAACCTGGAACATTTGCCTTTTGCAAGTGGTTGTGACTAATATCTTTCAAACTATTAGGTGTACAACAATGAAACTTTTTTTGAACCCATCTTCAACATGATCTAATGAATGCATCTTATAAAGGCCCATAACTCTCTGAATTATATTTTGAATTATTTCCTTTTGAAAAAGGTTTAACCTGGAACTTAACCTTGCCAACGACGGGCGTATATGCCCCGTTAGGCTGCTGTCCGCCGTTGTCCTACGTCGTAATACATAGACGGTGTGTCGCGCACTTAATTCGTCTTCATATTTTCAAGGTCAAGGTGACTGGCCTTGGGCATGCAGGGTTCGTGTCATGTCCATTGCTCAAGATATGTATATCCCATAAGCCGCTTAAGATAATGAGTGATAGTGTATGTATGTATACAGTTTATAATTCGGGATCGCATGTTACATTTCACGGGTCAGTGTCATGAAATGATCGTGACCGCTCCAACACTCCTATAAACCAGCTTCCGATAATTGCGTGTAACTCTGTGCGTGTATGCGGTGTGTCTAGTACAAAATGCAGGGTCACACAAGTTCAAGGCTACAATTCAAATTCTTAACGACTTTAGATAACGGGATGGAACTGTATACTGTATATGTATGTATCAGCAATATATGATGTGTTGCGCGCCAAAATGAAGGTCTTTATTTAAAATAAGTATAAAAGTCGAACAGGAAATGCAGCTTTCATTGCTTTAAGGTCATTGTCACGGATGAAGGTCATGCACGTTTCATGTCTAAATCGTAACTCTTATACCACTTGAAATAATGGCAATGTATTTCGAATGTGTCGCGCACAACAATCTAAGTTCATTTCTTAAGAAATGTAAAACATCGGAAATAGAAAAAGCACTATTCGTCTCTGATACTGCTTTACAGAATACAAATAGTAATTTCGCTTACAATTGGCAGAATATGAAAGAATACATACGTCTCCTTTAGGTTGTTATTAGAGTCATGTTAACCAATAGAGCATACTTTATCTTTATGTCCAATTGGGTATTTCTTTAACATAAGCTCCTACTAAATCATTAATGTATTCAATTATTTTATTTGTCAACGAGTGAAATAAGTTTAATATCAATAAATGTCACGGATTATACATAAAATAAGCCAAGGGCATATCATTGGAATTGTTAGAAAATATTACCCTCCAACTTGTTTTACAGGACTGATTAAAATTCGCCAACTCATCTTCCTTTGACTAAATGTCTATTATCACTTATTTGTGAGAAACTTAAACAGACTTAAAAAGACATTAATATCATTGTTACGCTGATACACAATAAGATTTATGACGAAATATAATTAGAGGGATCTCCTTCGATAAAAAGTCGGTAAAATATACGACAACGTATATTGCCTAAATTTACTATACAATATGGTTTAAAATAATCTTGATTTTCATTGACAATGCATTCTGAATGTGATTTAACTTTAATAACAATAAAGAAATATAAAAAGATCAGACAGGGAAAGTAGCATTCAAGGAGGACAGTCAACCACAAAACACAGAAACAAACACGCAAACAGACAAACAAGAAGGCAAAAGTAATAATAAATGCAAACGACATCACAAACACAAAAAGGGTTGACAATAGGGCTACCGCATTAGAACGGTCAGTGGCAGAGTAGGCCAAACATGTGCTGTGCTTGCTTATGACTTGCTCGGCGTACATGAGTGTTAGAAAAAGTGAGATATAATAGTCTAACCTATTAGAGAAGAAAACCTGGCATTTAATTAGTGATGAACAGAAAAATGTGAAATCTTTGCCTCAAACATATAAATCATCAATGTTAGAACTCTTATTTTGCAAACGATATTTGATAAACTAATAAAGTTCATTCATACGAAGAGAATAATGAATTACACTTACTGTCTGTCTACACATAAATATCAGAGACAATACCAAAATCACCATACAAATACTTATCTCGAGGAATATACATACGCAGTACCATTCAACAGTATTATAGATTTACCCTTGTTACCCACAAATAAAATGTTTAAACTAAAAGGAACTTATTTGTGTGACATTATTTAATGTAATTTGTCAAATTTTGGTTCATTCACCGAGATACTTAACAATGGTTGTTTATGAACACGTGAAAAACAGACTCGCACAATAAGAGGCACAGGTGAGATAAAAACTCGACAATGACAAATTGGACGATTGTTTTGCAAAGCAAAACATTCATATTCAAGGCATAAGTATGCTTTGATATGCATTAATGAATGGTATATGCTAATGTGCAATAATATCGTCTCCTAATGTTCTTCTTGAGAATGCGTTACAATTCATGTGTTATAAAATAATGTTTATATATGTGAATATATTTGTTGGTAAACAATGAGACGGAAACAAACTATATAACTACTCGTGTATATTCACAAAATAACTTGTGTTAAAAAGTAGGCAATCCTTACACACATAGTATGAAATGGTTTTCAAATACCGGATGTCAACATTTACCGAAAACTTTCTGTTTATAGCATGTTCTGATATATTTGTACATACGAGTATGAGTCATACTAACGCTTTAACCACGTACATTCTGGTCAAATCCAGTATATTCGTTACCTTAGAAAAATAGAAATAGAAATTAGATAAATAGAACACACGAGGTCTATCTACGACTCTGACGCAGAGTCCAAAGAAACAAAATCAAACCAATTTATAAAGATAGGCATACACGTCGTCGAACAGGAAATAAAGCTTACATAGAACTCGGTCAACCCAAAACACGCATGATACGCAAGGCATGTGTCATCACCAACACAAACAGGTTGACAATAGAGCTGTCGCCTTGGAACGGTCAGTGGCAAAAAGTCCTCTTGGTGTAAAAAATAGGCTCTAGGGTACACATTACAATTTGAATTTCTGTTATTACAGGAGCATGCCCAGAACAATTCATGCGTGTTAACGAAGACTCACCTTGTGGTAAGTTAACCCTTTGATATTTTCACAATCTGATATTTTTGTAAAAACAAAACAATATCAGAATGATATATTATGAACCAAAGGTTTTTGTTTGGTACATGCGCACCAGTTTACTTTAACGTGTCTTTAAAAGAAACAATACTATTTAAGTTCTTTCTTCCTCGACTCGGTTGTTCATTCAACAATACACTGAGAGAACTAAAATATATGAATTCGTAGTTCTCTTCGAAAGAAACATGTCACAAGATAGTGACACTTGTATTTCTAAACTGAACTATATAACAATCTAAATACAGACCACACCCATTGACATACCATACTTGTATTTTACCAGTTGAGAATCTTGCTTTCAACAAACGGGCACTTATCAGCACGAGTTCCCGGCACAGTAAACGTCACATCACGAACACACATGTGGGACAAGATCGTGCCAGTCAAGCAGTGGATGGTCGCTTAGAGCAAGGATTACGATTTTGTACAATTTTGGATAACCTATATGGAGACGTGTTTACTGTAGACCTCGGAAGGAGACAAAAGGTTTCCGGGGTCCTCATATACACGTGGCAAGGAGAAGGAGAAGGTATGAAGCATTTCTTAATTTAAAGTGAATAAACAATATAACAAGACCCATTTTATTATTATTATTATTAATATCTTTTGGCAAAACATTGGATGGTAAGACTGTGTCAAAATGACAACCCAAGTATGTTATCATTTCATATGAGCGATGCATACACAGGTCATACATAAGAACCGTAAGACATATACAAAAATGCACAGTTCTGGCTAGTAAATATAAAATAACACATCAATCTCGTCCTCACTTGTCCGACTATCACCCTTCTTCCGCCCGCTACAAGTCTCAGATCACTGATTACATTAATAGGCATTCGATTATAATCATCATCGAGTACTTTTTTCTGTTTCAGATGGCGTTAGCGCATATAAAGATTACATGAATAACCTTGATAAACTGTTAGTTTACGTGGATGACACCGGTGGCAAAGATGACACAGAAGACCCTAATTCAACATCACAGTTATGTGCATATACTTCAAGAACTAATGATGCTTTATTTAAACCCCACCTTCATTTCCCTTGTATGCGTCCGCTTGAAGGTCGCAAGGTCTTAATTGAGGCGTGGAACGTGGAGAACAGCTGGAATAGAATCTTCAGCGCCGTCTTGTGTGAGGTTCAAATTTACGAGTAAAGATTGAGGAAAACATAGAAAAAGAAAATATAAACAATTTGACCTCATCAAAGACGTTAATCTGTGATTCATTTACATTTTAAGTTTGTAGTTATTTTGATTCTATCCAGACATTAGTTTGAAACTTATTTGTGAATGTGAGAAAGCAGACATATTATTCTACCCTTAAAGCTCTGCTTTCGAAGGGTTTAAAAATTAAAAAAGCCGCTACTTCAGGGTAAACTCGTTGGGTTATTTCATCGGATGGGATCAGAGTAATATAGAGGACGCACTTTCTAATCGTATAGAATAGTTCGCGTTAAATGTTAGCAATGTGTTCATAGAGAAACGTCATTAAAAACTGGACCAAACAGTCCTTAAGGCCAGGGGTATTCATATTACACCTGCAAGGTTTGATGGCAGTCCATCGGTATATACTATTGATATTACTCTTATAGACCGCGAATCTATAAACTTTGTATAAGACCTCTGCACGTGAGTTCTTAAAGTTATAGACGGGTTCTATTAACAAGCATGAGTGGATTACAAATAGAACTATGCGTATGAAGGCAAATGGCTGTGTAACACTACCTTCTGAGAGGAAAAAAGACAGAACAAGGAACAAAACGGTTCGAAGAAGCTTAGTAAATGCTAAGTGTGATATAACGTGTACTCTACGACCGAAAAGGGAAACCTCATTTGGAATGTAAAAAACGGTTAACGTGTCAGTCATTTGTCAAAATATTGTATTAAACATGTCACGTGTTAATTGTTGGTTAAGGCTATTGACATATAAAGCCAGCTGTTGTTGAAGGGGAGCTTATGGACTCAAAGAGCCGAATACAAACGGAATACTATAGTATTCGAGCGAATGAAATTAGTGCGATTTCGAAGATGGCAAAAACATTAGAAGATGTTAAATGTTTGATAGAGATTAGAAACTGTATATTTGTATTTTACATGTACATATATGGTGTATTAAATGACTATGTTCTGTTATTCAAATTATTAAGAGTAATAGAGTATCAACGCTTGCATATATTATCACGTGTTTCGAATGAGGTAGATTTAAAGGATGGTGTTAGTAATGCAGTTAGGTTTTGAACGTTGTTAATTATATGATCAGCGCAAACCATTATTGTACGATTGTCATGGACAATTGCCAGCAAGATGTTACTGTTATAGAAATTATACTTAATCATTATTTTTTTCAATAAAATTTTGGGATTCGAATATAACCACAAAATAAAACAACAGATGTGTACTATTATATAACAGTCCTGTTATAATTATACCAATAAGTGAACTGAAAACAAATGTTCTTTATGAATCTCATGTAAGAGATAACGTGCAAGAATCTCAATTGTCTTATGACGATTTCGTCATAAAATTCAAGTAATGAATATATCAAATAAACATAAACCAGAACATTGGAAAGCATTGCCAACTTTCCACGATGTAAATCTGCCACTTGTCTGTTGTTAAAATATAAAATCACGTTTTCAAGACACGTACATCATTAACTTTCAATCACTGTATAAAGTAACATGTCTAAAACAGAAACATGCATTTGAACTCATGCAATATGTAATATCGGTGACCTTAGTGCATTCATTTTCATACCGACTTATTTATGTAAATAAGTTGTAAAACTTCCATGACATACTGTATGTTCATAATATACGACAATACATTACAATGGTTCGAACGTCTTTTCTTGAGTTTTCACCATTTTACACTGTTAACCGTTTAATCGTTGTTTGAAAAATGAGAATAATGGGAAACCACAGCACCTGTGAATACTGTTTTTAATGTGAGATTCACAGGTTGTGGTGAAATTGAGAACAAAATGACATTTTGAACAATATGCGAATATTATAAGGAAATGTTGAACAATATGTGCAGGTTATGGCGAAATTGAGAACAACATGCGCTGAGTTTTGGCTAAATTGAAAACAATATGCTCAGATTATGACATTTTGAACAATATGCGAATGTTATAAGGAAATGTTGAACAATATATGCAAGTTGTGGCGAAATAGATAAAACAATATGCACATGTTGTGACAAAAGAAATTTAAGCTACTGGCAAATCATACACGTTTTGAATTATGTTATGCAAATGTTCTGAAAACTAATGCAGAAAACATGGCCTTCTTGCGTTTTTGTCCGATATCGTACATATTGTTTAGCGACATTCATTTCACACATCATTGCCATTTTAATAACATTTCATTGTGATACAAAATAAAATTCTAAACTAAGTACAGGGTGTTCAGTATATCAGTTTTCGCAGGCATAATGAATCGTCGTTTTACCCGTGAATGTAAATCAAATGAATTGGTGAAACTCAGACGCGCCCATCCCTTTTACATGTAATGTGTATTATTTCATTGCTTATTATGCTGTAAACGCAAGAAGCATATTTACTCTCTTAAAACGAACAGTTGTGTACTCTATGTAGTATTAATGATGTTGTATTATAAGAGATTTATTCACAGACATAACTATATTTTGGCTCGTATCTTCACATAATTTCATTGTAGATATAATCTATCAACTGTTATATTAACCTATTCAAAAATAACGGTATGAACTTAAAACTCATATTAAAATTAACGCTTACTACACACGAACACAAAACAAATACGAAATGCGTATATGAACAGTAATTTTAATTACGAACTACGTCAGTTATGACGTATAGTTGATTTATGTGGCTAAGAGCAAAACTACAGACGTGTGGACGTGTAGTAAAGACATTTGAGTTTTATATGATATTGTTTAAATTATAATTTATATACCTCTGTTCGTCCTTTTATGCGCCAGTATCCTGAACTCGATTCACAGGAAGCAAACACTATACACATGCCACTATGATCGTTAAGTTATGTGAAACAATCTTCATTTTTTATATTATTTTATAAAAAAAAAGCAAATTTCATATATCTTGCAATTCATATTTTCTGTCTATATTTCATTTATTATTTACGCTGTAAACTATTTTCATGAGAACAATCTAGGCATGTTGTTATCTTTGAAAACAACATTGAAAAGGTCATGACCTCTTATTAGAAATATTTAAGAAACACTTATTTAACAATTTTAGTCGTATGTATAGTTGTTGTTTTTGTGGTTTAGAATAGTGAGGCAATTTGTTGTAGTCTTCTGCATATTGAAAACGGTTCATTACATTACCATACTATGCAATTGCTGCAGCGGCTGTTTTAGGCGTTTAGCGACATCACATAAAGATAGATAAATAAAATCCTGTGCACTTATCATTGAACCTTAGAATTTGCAGCAACTCTGCAGTTCAGGGTGAGAAGGTTCTAGGCCCATTTTCCATATTTTATCTCGATGTTCATGAAGGATGAGCCTGGCATGTACATGCCTGTTAGGCGCCATATAAACTCTCATGTGTTGGTGGGCCTTAAAACCCAATTCAATTCAATTAATTATCGGATAGTAGCAAGTCGTCATTATTGGCGACTTTAATGCGCGAGTAGGTGCATTACCTATAATCGATGGAAAGGGTTTTATAATTCAGGTTTTACTGCTATTTCAGCCTTATGCCAAAGATTACAGGATCGTATATCATATTGCATACATATTAGTGCATGTACAATGAAATGATTAGGGATGCTAAATGGCGTTGTATATACAGAGTGAATAATAAACTGCCAGTCTTTTCATATGTATATACCCATACATTCATTATTGCTGTAAAAGTGCTAAACTGGGAAGTGTTTTGTACACTTTTCTCGTTAATACCTTTTCGATTTCTTTAAAACATTCAACATCTTGCCGTTGTATCTTCGTATTAGAAGAACGAATGTATTACGGAAGGGATTTTATATGGCAGACTATTGTATAGACTCATTTGTATTCGTCAAAGCATGAATATCCAACAAAGTGATTCGCTCTTATATGATGAATATGACAGTAAAGATTGTTATTCTTTGCTGTCTTGTTCACTTTTATTTTAGGTTTTATATTATTTGTAAATGAAGTAATCGTGTGTATGTACCGTAACGCTTGTAGAACGTGCTTGTCCTACATAGTCTTGACTATGTACATGTTTGTACTATGTGTTTCCCGTTTGTTTTCTATAAAGCTTGGTTTGCCTCTTTGCTTCGACGATAGACATTTTCCTTTACAAAAAAGTTTAGAGTTTATCTTTACAAACAGTCTGTGGTCTTGTTTAAAGACGTTAATTTGTTATGTAAAAAAATGTTCAGTACCTCATGTGTTTGTGTGAGTCTTTTTGTTTATCTTAATATATTTGTGAACTATTTATTGTCTTAAACCATAAAACGTCATGCATATACTAGGGGAAATATACTGGCCCTTCTTTTCTTAAAAATGCATTCTTGTCAATTTTTATCACCACGTGATACTTAATTATCTAAACAACAGTTAAAATAAAAAACAGAAACTATTTATGAAAATACCCACTTTTTTTTGACATTTTAAAATAAAATTCCTGGCAACCCAAGCCACATATGAGCAAATATATAACAATGTTCGTGTTTATATATCAAGTTCTCGTGCACCGTTCTAACACTGCATGTTTTCAGATACCCAATTTATTTGCACTGTCTTAACTATGCATGTGTTTATATACCCAATTTATGTGCACTGTCTTAACAATTCATATGTTTTATGTCTTGTTCCTGTGTACTGTCTTAACAATGCACGTGTTTAGATACCAAGTTCATGTGTACTGTTTTAATAGTTCACGTGTTTAGATATCCAGTCCATGTGTACTGTCTTAACAATTCACGTGTTTAGATACCCAGTCCATGTAATTCACGTGTTTAGATATCCAGTCCATGTGTACTGTCTTAACAATTCACGTGTTTAGATATCCAGTCCATGTGTACTGTCTTAACAATTCACGTGTTTAGATACCCAGTCCATCTGTACTGTCTTAACAATTCACGTGTTTAGATACCCAGTCCATGTCATTCACGTGTTTAGATATCCAGTCCATGTGTACTGTCTTAACAATTCACGTGTTTAGATATCCAGTCCATGTGTACTGTCTTAACAATTCACGTGTTTAGATACCCAGTCCTTGTCATTCACGTGTTTAGATATCCAGTCCATGTGTACTGTCTTAACAATTCACGTGTTTAGATACCGAGTCCATGTCTACTGTATTAACAATTCACGTGTTTAGATATTCAGTCCATGTCTACTGTCTTAACAATTCACGTGTTTAGATATTCAGTCCATCTGTACTGTCTTAACAATTCACGTGTTTAGATATTCAGTCCATGTCTACTGTCTTAACAATTCACGTGTTTAGATATTCAGACCATCTGTACTGTCTTAACAATTCACGTGTTTAGATATTCAGTCCATGTGTACTGTCTTAACAATTCACGTGTTTAGATATTCAGTCCATGTGTACATTCAGCTGTTTTTTTCAATATGCAGAGGAGTACTAGTATAGTATAATTAAGACATCATTGTTTAATGTCGTGTTTTTATTGTGTAAATAACCTGTTATAATAAATTATACACTCGTTTATTGTATTTGGAGTTCATATTATTTTTTCAAAAACCACTGCGTCCATTCAAAAAGGATCAATAGGCTTTGAGATTATGCGATATGTTTTTTTTTATCGTTTCTCCATATCTAGGGGTTATTTTCTATTTTCATTTTTTTTTACGCTTTTCTCCATTCCCCGCACGATCCGATTTCTGTTTTAGCACTGCAAGTATGCTGTTTTATAATCAGTGAACTACTTATTTAGATTTCTTTGATATTCCCACAACGACCGGATGTATTTAAGATATCGGCATTTTTTAAGTTTGTATCCACCCGTTTGGAAAGGAAGCACGTTGGGTTTTTAATCTACCTTTACTATCGTTATTAAATCAACGTCTACTTCCAGTATACAATATACGCATTATATTTGTTTAGTACATACTTATACGGTTTAAATATTTATCAGCTATAATTGAAATACTATAAAACAACATAATAGGGTTTGCCTGTTTTTCTGTTTCATAAGTGATGATTTTAAAGGGACACAGGGCAGTCTTGGTGTTTTAAAAACTCACGGCGTCCCATTAGTTTTTCCACATAACAAGCATTTGTTCAATCAGTAATATTAATTGTAAGAATAGTATAAAGCGAAGTGTGTTTTTTTTGTTCATATTATTAACTGTTGATTATATTGCACCAATAATATATTTAAACCTACGATAGAATAAGACTGAAAAAAATGAATATTCAACATTTAATTTAATTATATGTAAGCAGGTATAAAGTCAAAAGGGTACTGGATAAATAAATCCAGATGCTAATTTCAATGCTTGATAAACACTTCAAGATTGCAGTGTGTCCCTTTAAAACACGCGTATTCGCTTACGAGAATACGAGATCCACAAACAGCTAACTACTAAAATGGCTTACTTGACCTAGTTGATAAATATATTCATATTTCAGTTGTGTAAGAAACTCGTTTATAAAATATACTATCTTATCTCATTTTTCTGTCACTTTTCAAACACGGGAATACATAAAAAAACTCGTAGTTCCCATACAATCAATCAAGTTTACACCAAAGTGGTTCGAGAATAATGATTATACGCAATTAAACGCAACCTTTGAAGTCTGTCACAATCTTGTCTCCACTTTAAAATGTCAAAAGGACATTATCTCCGAAATTTGTATTCAGTTATCATCCATAACACAAGGTAAAATATATATGAATGCGTAATCAACGTCTGCATCAAACCATGCCACGCATAACTCCTGCTACACACTTATACACACGGTTTCAAATGTATGCATTTTTTCTGTACATTTTTCTTTTTTAACGAATTCAAAATATAATCACTCAAAATATGTTTGTATTGAATTACCTTAAATTGGTTACATTAATACCAATATTGCCCGCATACCTGTACAAATTAACAAAACTTGTGTTCGTTACTCCTCCAAAACCACTGTTTGGATTTTCATGAAACTTTACAGGGGATTGTTCCTGCGCATAATTGGTACAACAAAAATACACTACTTCCTGCAAAGTGCAATATCGTTACCACGTCTTGAACTGAATTAAGGCAATGGATGAATGTGTTTAACGTCACGTCGACACATAAATGACACATATTGCGCGTAAAAACCGATGAAAATGAAATGGTAATTTTCTTTAATAAAACGAGTTCCCATTTCATATAAGATTTATGAAACGAGTTATGAATTATTTTAATTTTAACGAGCCTTTTATCGAGTTAAAATTAAAAATAATTCATAACGAGTTTCATAAATCTTATATGGAATGGGAACGAGTTTAAGATCTTTTTTATCACACAACATTGCAATCAAATTAGTAAAAAATAATTTAGATGGACATAGAACCGCCACGACGTCAGACACACTTTAGCGCCAAAACGTCATGAAATATGTGACATCGTAACGTCGCGTCTCACACATAACGTTGCGTATAAAATAGTTCGTGTTTTACCTCTTTACAAAATAGCAGTTTACGCCAACTTGTTAACAAACCAACAACAATGTTTTGTATAACGTGCATTATTTTTATAAGCTGTCACAAATAATAAGTATATGACTCAGATCTGGGTGAATTTGTAATAAATAAAATAGTTTCAGTTAATAATAAACTTGCGTAGTATTACAGGTTTAACTCAACCAATCAAAATAGTTCCAGGTTGTATTACACGTGTGCCATACAGCAGAATATTAAATGTGTGTTCGACACTGCTTACAAGGGACGTTATGTGATAAATTTTCTTCTGATAAGATGTATAGGTAAAACTATTTACAAATTAGAGATAATAATTAAGTATTACTACTTCTTTAGAACCACACTATGTATTGACATTGACAAAAGTTATTGGCATGTGTAATATACAAAACGATTTTGTTTTATTTGGATCGGAATTCCAGTATATGTATCTTTGCCTATTTTTACTTATACGGGAAAACGGTATGTCGATAATTCGCCAAAAATATATATGAAATATTAATGAAACGTTACAGATCAATAATAGGGAATGTTTACTTCGCCCTAAAATAAATCCATTTTATATTTGCGAAATGTTTAAACAACTCTAAAATAGAAAAAAACAAAAAAAAAAAAAAAACATTTAATCTCTACAGCAGCAAGAGAGACGTTAGCCATAATCATGACATTATAGACGCTCCAAAATGACTGACAACTGTCTCCCTCTTTGTTCACCCCACAAAAACTCGTGATATCTACTTATCTTCAACTACAGATCTGATCTTCTTGAAACATCATAAGTACATTGACAAATTAATGCAAGTTCATACAAAATCCAAAATGGTCACCAATGATACAATATGAGTTAACATAAGTGCACTAACCAATTTCAGATCAGGCCAAGAAAAAAAACAAATCAAAATACTAAAACAGTGAGCAGCGCGTCTTTCTCTTAAGCCATAAATCGCCAATGTAGAGCTATTTTTTTTCCACCAACAGCTCAGTGGAAAGTATTCGTGCCCAACTAAAATACTTTCTACTCTTTCATACAATATTCTTTTCCCCGAACAAATCTAATCTGTAGTTGAAGATAAGTAGAAATCTCGAATTATTGTACTGTGGGCGAAATCTTATTATAATTTGGTAACAGAAGATACTATCTAAAATATCTTAATAACATTTGAAAGCATGCAGTAGTTTGTTTGGCAGAATAACATATATTTAAGCAGTACGGCGGATCTAAGAGCAAAACACCCATCATCAAATTAGTATGCAATGACGATAACTGCATCGACAGAAGCAATTATCATTAACTTCTTCTAATAAATGAAATGAACAACTAACTACATGCAACGAAAAACAAAATAAGAAGAGAACATAAATCAAAAGCAAGTTTGTGATTTAAAAAACACACCACTAATTCAAATGTATTGCCACTCAAACCGTATTCTATACCGTACTGACTGTATCTTTATATCAATTTAACAATGCATCTAAAGTTATCACTTGGAGAACACATATTTATTGATGCTGAATAAGTGGGTATCTCTCGCGTTGCTATACCTACATCAAATTAAACCAAAGATAGAAAGCATGAATGTCTAACAGAAATGTAGCATGCATAGAACACAGTCAACCAAAATTACGCATTTGAAAACAGACAAAATTGCAAGGAAAAACAGAATCAAAATATGCGCCACCAGAAACATAGAAGTGTTGACAATAGGGGTACGCCTTGGCACGGTCAGTGACCAAAGGCTGCTGGGGTTTAAACCAGGTTCCAGGGTGCACCAAACCACACTCTTATTGTCCAATTAAAAGTAAACAGTGTACATTAAAGAAATCCAGGCCAGGCTATATCCTCGAAAAAAGTAGGCAGCATTACTAGGCACACCCGTACATTTGTTCGTATATGGAGGAATATGACCTTTCGATAACATACACATAAACAGAAGTTGTTTACCTACAGCTTCTATAGAGGTCTCACGGTGATGCATTTCAAGTGTCTCGTTGAACAATTATTTCTTTCTATTTAACGTGTTCTTCGCGCTGGTTTAGGTTCCCATATATAAAATATAACTTACATCATAAACGTCGGTAGTGATATTTTGCCATCAGCGTTTTATACCAATTTGTTCTTTAGCACCTGCTTAGTAAACCCTTATAAATAATAAAACTTTTAAATAAATTAGCTATCAATATTTATATATACTATAATATATAGCTATAAGTTATTTATGTTAAATGTTGAAATACCTCGCCATTGTATTAATTTATCATGCAGATATGCACTTTTCTGCCTAATAAAGGGGTGACCTATTAAAAGAAATATAAAAAGATCGGACAGGGAAAGTAGCATTCAAGGAAGACAGTCAACCACAAAACACAGAAACAAACACGCAAACAGACAAACAAGAAGGCAAAAGCAATAATAAATGCAAACGACATCACAAACACAAAAGGGTTGACAATAGGGCTACCGCCTTGGAACGGTCAGTGGCAAAGTAGGCCACTGGGGGTTTAAACCGGTTCTAGGGTGCACCAAACTTCACACTTACCCTACTGTCATTCCATTAAAACAGGACAGTGTAATTAAAGAAATCCCCGCCATGATATAATATCTTACCAACAAGGCAGCATCAATAGGCAATATAAGTAAAACACAAATATGCTCGTGTAAATGTAATACAAAAAAACAATAGCCTAGAAAGCCACAATGAAGGTACTCAATGTGTTTAATTAGGCACTGACCAATAAAGCAAATCAATGTGGAATCCCTCGGCGTTTATTGTACGTAACGTTATCTGACGTCATGCACGTAACTTTGCCTGACGTCATAAAACAAACAAAAAACAACAACATAGCGACGTCCTCGATAAGCGTACCATTCTGAGAAATAGGTAATAATAGTAATTCATACAGAAAATATGGATAATCTAAATGATAAATAGAATATTATGTCTCGCCATTCTTCGTTTTCTAAGCCTCGCCTAATAAACTTGATAGTAAAAGGCACTGACATAATATTCTCTATTTACCACAGCTGTAGTGGTTTTACCACAGGGGTCTAACATAAGAACATTAACACCAGTGGGTGGCCCATTTTCGCCACTGAAAGTTCTAAGGTTCTACACTATTACTGACCCTTTTATGTTTGTGCTGTCTCTTCCTTCATTAATACAAATCGCTGATTGGCTGCTTCTGTCAATGCTACACTTATTGTCTGACTGGTGTGCTCGTACTTGGATTGTAAAGCCGGCTAAGTGGCTATGACGATAAATAAAGAGCTTATATTAAGGACCTATTTCCCAACGATATATGGTCTTTGAAAAAAAACACCCTAAAAGTTTGCTTAATAACTGCTAACATGTTTTATGACCAATTATAGGGTGTTCTATAAATATTATTGTTATATTAATAGTGTCTAGCGTATTCTCTGTACTTCATTTAACAAACAAATTTACAAGATAGCGGTACTAAATACAAAATTGTAATAATTCTTTATTGTTTTAGAATAAAAATAAAGCCAAAACACAACTCATGGAATACATGTGTTTATGTTTTAAAATGTTGAGTTAGTATAAGAGCTTTATTTGGATACCCATATGAATACCACAATGATTTACATTTACCAATAAAAATCTCTCTCAATCCCCACCCCCTCTCCCAATACAATAGGCGCGAAATAGGTCCTTAATCACAAATTTCTGTCAACATCATTGTATCATTACATTAGACTAGCATTCAGCATTACATATTGCATTAGTATATACTATTATACTTGTATGTGTATCCTAAAATAAGTATAAAAGTCGAACAGGAAATGCAGTTTTCGCAGAACACAATAAACCCGAAAAACACGCAAAGCGACAAACATGAATGGCAATGTTAATAAGGAATAAATTATATGACATCACAAACATGAATGGCAATGTTAATAAGGAATAAATTATATGACATCACAAACATAAAAGGGTTGACAATAGGGCTCCTCCTTGGAACGGTCAGTGGCAAAAAAGGCCGCAGGGGGGTTTTAAACCAGGATCTAGGGTGCACCAAACTTCACACTTACCCTCCTGTCATCCCAATAAAACGGGACTGTGTAAATAAAGAAATCCCCGCCATGAACTATTCTCTAACCAACAAGGCAGCATTAATAGGCAATATATGTAAAACACACAGTTTAACATACACTGCAGTATAATCACTGTATTTGCGTATATGTTTCTGTTGAAATGAAACAAATAAACTAACCTTTACGTCATCATTTCACACTTGGATAGGAAATACAACACGGTAGTCATGTCTTATATTTATATATATATTTATTCTAATTTCAAAGTCCATTACACAATGACTATGCATCTTGATTGTTAGGTTACTTAATTGATTATATGAGACTCTCGTGTTTCAACTTATTCACAATTTAATACTGAATTATCGTATTAAATTGTTGTTTATGGGTAACTCAAGTTGCTTCGATTTATCTTAGGTTTTGCTATATAACTTATACATCAGCATGCTGAAGTAAAACTCTATTTTGATCAGGTGACATGGTTGTGCTATTCTTAACACCATCTGGTGTACGTCTAAAATTCCCCATAACATACCCAATAGAAATAGCTATCTCGGTGAAGCATCCTTGAATATATCATTGTACAGAATACAATGGCTGATAGGCGTGTGTATTAAATGAGGTCCCAGCTAAATTCTGTAACTTTTGAAGAAGAAAAAGTTAAATGACGTCCCAGCTAAATTCTGTAACTTTTGAAAAGAGGTTCTGATTGGTGTTGAACCGTATATCTATTTAAGATGACTAAGGTTTAGAAAACATATATCAGGTGTTGCAAAACATAAAAACATAACTTAGTTTTAATTGTCACCTTTTGTTTTATTATAACTATATAGAAATACAGATATGAATAACTAGTTTACTAGTAAACTAGTTAGGCTTATTGTAAAAGTACATATGGATGCTTACCCATGACAAGGTGGTGTTAGCCACTAAAATAAAGAGTATAGATGGCTTTGAAGTCGAGATACAACTGAGGGAAAAAAACGGTTCAAAAGTACAGCCATTTTGAAATTCCAAAATGGCCTCCATAAATGCATCGGGTAATATGGAAACATTAGTTTCAGTAGATCAAAGCGTTTTAACATATGTATAGGATTTCTAATCTCCAAAAACTAATTTATACGGTGAACCGGATTAAGAACAGAATGCATTGACCCAGCAGTTTCTAAGGTAAATACTGTAGATATTCCTATGTGATCTCTTTATACGCACGTCGGATCCTGGATCGACGCCGTATTCCTTCGAATATACTTGTATATACCAATGAAGTCACATTGAACATCTGTCAAATAGATACATCAGGTGTTATGCTTCTACTACTATTAATGCAATTTGCATGTTTTAATCATATTTATTGAAGTACATTTACTGATAAGGTATCTGAATAAACTTAATGTTACATTGTATACATGTCCAGAACACCTGGCATCATCAAAAAGTACTAAAGCAATTATTTCCCACCGATCGTCTGAGAATAAATCACCAGTTTATGGTATTGCTAGTATTAGCATTATGATACTTAATAAATAGTGGGCATACATATATATTTGGTAGAAAATGCTGAGATAAACATATGTTGCATATACGTATAAAATCAATACAATACTAGGCATAGGAGCGAAGACTAGAAGGGTCATAAGGATTAGAGAGCATTAATACGCAGTTTAAACAACACACCCACTATATATATATATATAGGGAGATGTATTTGCGAACAACCTTCTCCTGCTCTTCACAGCGTGCACGTCGCGGAGAGGGCACTGGTGACACTCATGGTGTTTGTATAGGGGTCGCCTTGCCAGCCCTATACAACATTACTGGTGATGTGAAGCACTATATTCGCGTATAGTGACCAACACACTGGTACTTCTGAACTGGTTTGTCTCGGTTCAGGAGCCTGAGTGTCACTTGACTGATAGTGAAGATGTCCCCTGCGCCCCCGTCAAGGCAATCATCATTTGATCAGATAGCAGTGAACCCGCTCGGAAGTTGGAAGACAGAAGTCCGCGGGCCGGAGCCGAGATCCACCAACACAGAGTAGAAGTATCAACGTAGCAGTAACTAGTCAGTAATAGTTAGGGATCGACGCCGAGGCCTACATTCGACCGTAGTCAACCAACTGAAGAGGGGTAGAGACTCAACACAGCTATCCAGATGATGTTTGCAGCGCAGGGGCCATATTGTGACGGGTGTGGCCCGAAACACAAGGACCCGACCACTAGCGGCTGTAGGACACCACACTAGCGGATGTAGCTCAACCACCTTAGCGGATGCAGGCCACCTCGACCACCAGACCACCACTTCACCGCCACAGCGACAACTACACAGAGCAGCAGCGACACAACACTACACATCTACAAGAGAAACGACTACACTACACAGCAGCACCAGATCAACCAACACATTCAGCTAGAACAGTCCATACTCTATTGTGCCCGTCGCGGCAGGGAAACTTGTCGTGTTTGTTGGTGTAGGGACTATAAACCTCAGAACTACACACACACACACACACACTTTGCGAACAACCAAAGACAGACAACTTTCGGACGAACTACGGCAAGGCGCCTAGCTATGATGAAAGACACAGAAATCAAACATATGCATTCACTTCCTAAAAAGGATAGCTGCAACACACGCTGATAAACTGTATCTCTACATCATAACCCACTCGTCTAGAGGCACAATTAACATATACACGCATACATATATACAATTAAAGCTATTATGAGTGGGATCACATTTTTAAGGATTCAACCACACACAAGCTATATTTTTAGACAGTGACAATAAAAATTGCCGGATCACTAGGATACTGTGAATTCAGTAAATGGTATATATTAAAGGGAGAGAATTGGAACTCACAACGGCAACTTTCGAAATTTGGGATCTAAGAGATTCACGCTCACAAAGCAGAATATATATAGGGAGAAGTATTTGCGAACAACCAAGGACAGACAACCTTCAGACGAACTACGGCAGGATGAAAGACACAGAAATCAAACGTATGCATTCACTTCCTGAAAAGGATAGCTGCAACACACGCTGATAAACAGTATCTCTAAATCATAACCCACACGTCTATATAGGTATGAAACCACTAATTATTTTCCCCATAGACGCCAATGTTAAAGTGCAAAATATTAATGATTTGCTGCAACTTCAACCCAAGTATGGATATTGCAGCAGTGTAATTTTCATAGAGAAAGCCAATTTTCCACTTGAAAAATCACCAGAAAAGGTGGGGTCACAAGACATGTAAGACATTTCTTGTTTGTTTACTAAAAAGGTCAAGGATACAGCTGTTTTGGTTGCTCACAAAGTGTAAGCATAGAGTCGAAATTTCGGAAATGTTCATCTGTGATCCAGTAAAACCTATTATTACGCTTCTTATACATACAACCACAAAATCGAACAGAAATAGGCAGTTTTCCCTTACTTATAAAGCCCATTTTCATACAAAAAGGAGGGATTACTTTTTATTATAGGAACTACACCTCGGAGGTTTATATGTAATTAGCGGTGGTAAACCTATATATAGGAGTACCACATTTGAAAGGTCAGGGGCAAAAAACCAGGAGCAAAAAATCTCGAATAGCTAGGTTTAAACCGGGTTCTAGGGAGCACTAAACCCCACTTCAAACAAGTGTCGTTATAGGCGATTGCGCCCCATAATTATAACGCCACTACACTACTGATATTAAATATGGACACCACTTATATTAAAATGGTAAACGACTATTACTGATTTCGATTTTTATTTGTCATAGAAGATTTATAACCATGCCAAGCGTATGCCAAAGTGTTACGCACTCGTAAACGTGTTTGAATTTTTGGAAGTTATTACCTCTCTACCTTAAACTTGCAAAGAGCTTTACTAAATCGCACACTCAAGGGACATGAACCATGTCTAAAAAGATAACTGCGAATTGTTTGATCAAGTTTGACTTTGCTGTAACTTTGACCTTGTGACCTGAACATTAATGTATCTCTGTTCAATCTCAAACTGGTCAGTGACAGTTTAAACTTACGGAGTCTGACCAAAAAATAAAAAAAAGTGGCCAACATCAATTCGATCATACTGACACAGTTAAACCTTTGCATACTCGACCAACCACAAATAGAGCATACGTGCAAAGTTAAATGAACACATTCCATTGAGGTATTGAGCCGAACCCATTTTCAAGGCAAAGTTTAAGTTCACAGTGACCTTGATATTCGACTTACCTACTGATGAAACTAAATATTGTCACTAATCATGATTATGATTAGCTAATTGTAAATAATATCATTGGATGTATCACCCCTGAAAATGTGGATTTAGAGTATGACATAAAGAGTCTAGGTGGTTTTAAAGCCGAGATTCAACAACACACAGTTTCCAACATGTCAAAATACATGGAAACATTAGTTTTCGCATTTAGTAGAACATAGCGTTTCCAAATATGTATTGGTTTGCTAATGTCCAAAATATGTCTCAACTTATTCGTTTTTCTAGAGCTTGTACTCGAGTAGAACTTTAATATTCTTAATTTTTGTATAACTGAAAAGCTACTCCATCAGGGCTACCGTTACCATAATCTTCGTAAAACCTTTTCAAAATGTTATTATCGTAACCCTGATCTTCTTTCCAAATATAAAAGTAAGTTAAGAACTATTCTGCGACTAGGACTATCACAACCTGACTTCTATGGTGACGTTATTTACAAACTTCGTAAGATCCTTGGTCATGATCACTTTCATACTATCTTTGTTAAACTTGCTAAAAAGTTTATCAAAAGGTTTATGACCCTATCATTATGCAACGCACTGCATGCTTGGGGTGGACTCATTTACATTTCGCCACTATACTTTCCTCTTTAATTGTGTGCGTTGACCGGACAGGATGTGGACCCTATGATGACGTCTACTTAAAGCTCAAAGGGACGGTGACGTTTGATGTTTGTCTGAAATCTTGTCTTGTCGTGCCCTCAATGGTTTGTTCTCTTGTTGCTCTGGCTTCTGCCAAATGAATGAGTACATTCTTTGTGTCTTTCTAGGCTATTGTTTTTATGCCCCCGAAATTTTTTCGGGGGCATATAGTAATCACACTGTCCGGATTCTGTCCGTCATTCCGCAGTTCGTGTCCGGACTGTACCTTCAAAACCCCTGCATGGATTTTGATTAACTTGACACAAATGATCACCATAACAAGACGATGTGTCGCGCGCAAAACCCAGGTCCGTACCTCAAAGGTCAAAGTCACAGTTGAAGTTCATAGGTAAAAAACCTGTCTGTCCGTCATTCCGCAGTTCGTGTCCAGGCTGTACCTTCAAAACCCCTGCATGGAATTTTTATTAACTTTGCACAAGTGATCACCATAACAAGACAATGTGTCGCGCGCAAAACCCAGGTCCGTACCTCAAAGGTCAAGGTCACAGTTGAAGTTCATAGGTCAAAAACAGGTGCGCAAGTTCGTGTCCGGACCGTAACGTCACAACACCTGCAGGGATTTTTAAATAACTTAACACAAGTGATCACCATAACAAGACAATGTGTCTCGCGCAAAACCCAGGTCCGTACCTCAAAGGTCAAGGTCACACTTGCAGTTTATATGTAAAAAACAGGTACGCAATTTCGTGTCCGGACCGTAAAAAAACAGGTGCGCCAGTTCGTGTCCGGACCGTAACGTCACAACCCCTGCAGGGTTTTTAAATAACTTGGCACAAGTGATCACCATAACAAGACGATGTGTCGCGCGCAAAACCCAGGTCTTCAACTTGGAGATCAAAAGTCAAATTGTGTCCGGTCAATAACTCTGGCATTTATGAACGGATTTTCAAATAACTTGGCACAAGTGCTTACCACAAGAAGACAATGTGTCGCGCACAAAATCCAGGTATGTGGCCCCAAGGTCAAGGTCACACTTAGAGGTCAAAGGTCAAATTGTGTCCGGTCAATAACTTGTGCATGCCTGGACGGATTTTCAAATAACTTGGCACAAGTGCTCACCACAACCAAACAACGTGACGTGCACAAAATCCAGGTCCATGGATCCAAGGTCAAGGTCGTACTTAGAGGTCAAAGGACACTTCGGGGGCATTTATCACTTACAGTGATATTTCTTGTTTTATATTTATATATACACGAGCATCTTTGTGTTTTACTTATATTGCCTATTAATGCCTATTAATGCTGCCCTGTTGGTTAGAGAATAGTTCATGGCGAGTATTTCTTTATTTACACTTGTCCCGTTTTATTGGGATGACAGTATGGTAAGTTTGAGGTATGGTGCACCCTAGAACCTGATTTAAACCCCCAGCGGCCTTTTTTGCCACTGGCCGTTCCTAGGCGGTAGTCCTATTGTCAACCATTTTTGTGTTTGTGACGTCATATGCCTTTATTTCCTATTAACGTTTCCATTTGTTTGTCGTTTTGCGTGTTTTTGGGTTTACTGTGTTCTGTGAAAGCTCCATTTCCTGTTCGACTTTTATACTTATTTTAAAAAAAATAAGAGTGAACCGGACTACGTACATCAATTGTACGTTCAATAGCAGACATATACCAATAGTTTGCCTGGTGTAATATATACTAATATATAGATATATTAACAAGATTTGTAGCAAAACTAAATTAAAAACAGTTATATTAACACACCACATTGGAATAGCTAGTAACATCTCACAAAACTGGAGAAGTGTGTATCAACACACAACTTTTGAACGGATAATAACAACATGCCACCTTCGATTGGTTAGTAGAAACAAATCATTTTGAAAGATAAATGTCACGTCGCATTAAATCAGCTCACAGCACTCATAGCAACAAACCACCTTCGATCGGTAAGTATCAATACAATAAGACAAAAGGACCATATATTTCTGTTAGTAGATGCACATCTCTTGTGTAAAAGTGTATATCAAATAATCTTGGAACGTGTAGTGCCAATAACTCCACCCCACTACGATCAGTATGTATAAAAGACACATTCGTCCGGTACCCTCCACCTGATATCGGTTTATAGCAACATATCGCAGTATTGGTTTATAGCAATATATCGCAATATAATGATTAGTAGCAACACTAGAATACTTAGTAATAACAAGAAATGTCACAGTAAGTGACAAATGCACCCGAAGTGACCTTTGACCTTTAAGTGTGACATTGACCTTGGAGCCACGGCCTGGATTTTGTGCGCGACACGTCGTCTGGTTGTGGGAGAACCTTGCCAAGTTATTTGAAAATCCGTCCAGGAATGTCAGAGTTATTGACCGGACACGATTTGACCTTTGACCTCTACGTGTGACATTGACCTTGGGTCCACAGACCTCAATTTTGTGCGCGACATATCATCTTGTTATGGTGAGCACTTGTGCCACGTTATTTTAAAATCCGTCCAGGAATGCCAGAGTTATTGACTGGACACAATTTGACATTTGACCTCCAAATGTGACCTTGGCCTTAGAGCCACGGACCTGGATTTTGTGCGCGACACGTCTTGATGTGGTGAGCACTTGTGCCAAGCAAGGTATTTGGAAATTCGTCCAGGAATGCCAGAGCTATTGACCGGACACAATTTGACATTTGACTTCTAAGTGTGACCTTGAACTTGGGGCTATATTCCTGGAGTTTGTGCTCGACACATCGTCTTATTGTGGTGAGCACTTGTGCCAAGTTATTTCAAAATCCGTCAAGGAATGCCAGAGTTATTGACCGGACACGATTTGACATTTGACCTCTAAGTGTGACCTTGACCTCAGAGCCACGGACCTGGGTTTTGTGCGCGACACGTCGTGTTGTTGTGGTGAGCACTTTTGCCAAGTTATTTGAAAATCCGTCGAGGAATGCCAGAGTTATTGACCGGACACGATTTGACATTTGACCTCTAAGTGTGACCTTGACCTTGGAGCTACGGACCTGTGTTTTGTGCCTGACACGTCGTCATTTTGTGGTGAGCACTTGTGCCAAGTTATTTGAAAATCCGTCCGTGAGTGTCGGAGTAATTAACCGGACACGAAAGCACTTCCTTTTGACCTTTGACTTCTAAGTGTGACCTTAACTTGGAGCCACGGACCTTGATGTTATGCGCGACACGTCGTTTTGATGTGGCGAGTACTTGTGCCAAGTTATTTGAAAATCCGTCCAGAAATGCCAGAGTTATTGACCGGGCACGATTGTACGGACTGACTGACGGACTGACGGACTGACTGACGGTAAAGACCAACATTGGAGATTTATGGGGTAAAAGTTTTATGAGCTAAATGTTCGTCTACGCTTATGCGTTACGCAAACTCATAAACCCGTTTTGTACAACATATACCAAGAAATTAGCTCGTAAGTATCAAGTCCATTCATACACAGATTTAATTGTTCATCCCTAGGTGCTAAAAAAATAAAGTTGATCTAGAATGATTTCTTGCCCCATTAACCATGTTCTGACACATTTCTACAGAAGGCTTAGGAGCTTAAGCTTCTAAGTGAAATTAGCCCCTAAACCCTGCTGGGACCAAGAAATTAGTTCATAAACCTCATTTCTTGGAGCGGACGGACTGACGGACGGGCGGTGCGACTACTGTATGCCGCCCTTCGGGGTATACAAATAAAAGAATGATATCTATGTTGTTTTATCTCAAAGTCCTCAAAAATATTAGTACATACTAAAGTAGATAGAAAGTTTGAGCAGGAATCGTAGCATTCGCAGAATTCAGCCAACCAAAAAAACAAAAAACAAAACACCAAAAAACAAAGACAAACAAACAAACTACAACACGCATATACAAAAACATTAATAACAGTATATAGTATTTAAAAGTGTGAGCCAAAAAAATAAATATAAACGGGTTGACAATAGGGGTAACAGCGGTTAGCTACAAAAGGTCAGTTGTGCTTTAACTGGGTCTAAGGTGCATCACATCTCACTCTAAGGTAACGATTATGTCTTGTTTGCGAACGTGGAACAAATAAGCAAAGTGTATATATCAGCTGCAGTACATGCTTTGTCATTGTGATTATATCGTGGAACATTCCTAAAATTTACTGACAACATTATTGCAAATTAAGACACCATGTATAAGGGAATGCCACTGAATGACTACAGTGACATAAAACAGATATATGTAAGTACTTCACTGACTTTATTACTACGTCGTAAACGCATCATCCCTGATGTTATGTATATTATCAAAATATTCACTGAACCACCCACAAAGTCTCAATATGGAACATTGTGAAGTTTTTTTTATACAAGTAGCTATAAAAGTGGATCAGAAATGAATATGGTCAATCAAAAACATGCAAACACATCAAACAACACAGCAAACAACACAGAAAACAACACAGAAAACAACAATTACCACAAACACAAAATAGTTGGACTAGGGGTACCGCCTTGGAACGGTCAGAGCAAAAGGGCCACTTTGGGTTTACATCCGGCATACTGCCAGATCCTACAGGACGGACTTTCTGACACTTACAATAATATGATGTAAACACTCTATTTTCGTTTACTTTTCAAAGCTTGGTGTTGTTTATTTTTGTTCGACTTTTTATTGTGTTAAACGTTTTAGCCCTAGCAAAATTTAACATTAATATGTGATGTTAAAATGTTTGTGATTGATATTTAATAAAAAGAAATTGAATCTTGGTGTTACAAATATGGACTGATATACTGAGAAACAAAGTCATAGAGGGCCTACATTAGGGTTATTGTTGAGATACTGACATTAAGAGAAATGCAGCTGTGCTCAGTTTTGTGTGCTATAAAGTATTAAGTATAAAGCGCGACATCATCCCACCATCAACAGGCAATGTTTACAATGAAACAAGGACACATTATGTTTATTTCGCATCGACAACATACCTTTCAATTTTTAAAATTAACATACGAACATTTTTAAAACGGTAGCAAGTGAATTAAAGTTGTTTTTTAAACAAAATGTCCCCTTTGTTAATTGAAACAGCCCAACTCGTTAATAATGCCTTGAATATCACACATTGGTGTATTAAGTATGACAGTTCGCAGTGACAATGACGTTATCAACATGGCACTAATTTGCAGCAAGCTTAAAACATTTGTGGGGTTTTGTCTGGCTAATTAAAGCCGTTCATATTGTGCCTATAGAGTTTGGATTCTCAAAATAGGTGTTATATATATATATACTGTATATACCTCGTCATCAGTAGGTTTTGGAAACTGTACATATACGTGTTTATGGTGTGATATAGACTTTAACAATCATAGTCCAGAGAATGATTACAAACTCGTAGCTCATGTACTCTTGAGGTCATCCAATTAGTACAAGTATACTGGTATATAATTAAAGTGACCGTTATGCAATGAACATGCGCTCCTGTGGTTTGGTTTAGGAAATATTTTATTGCCACAGATTACATTTGTTTGCAAAATGGTTGGGCCACACATTCTCAAAACCCGCGATTATTTGCATAAAACAATACATCTGCAATAGAGGCCATTTTACTAACCATATTAAAAGGCACACACGGCAAATTTGATTTTTTTTTTAAAAAACTATCGCAGCTTTCCCTTAGTTATTCTGCATAACTTGCATTGTTCAATCATTTATATTAATAATAAGAAAAACAAATTGTATTGCATATTACTAACTGTTAATTATAGTGCACCAATAGTCTATTTAAACCAATGGAAGAAAAAGAAAAAATTGAAAACTCAAAATTGTATTTAATTATCTCAAAATTATACTGGATTAATAAATCGAGACACTAAGTTTAATGCTACACAAACTTCAAGACTGCCGTGTGTTCCTTTAATATACTAACAGTGACGTAATTCACTACATACTTTTTCATTATAGACTTTAAGTACACCTCTTTCTTTAAAAATATTTTTTCACCTGCTATTTTGATGGGGTTTCTTTCAAGTACTTTGTCTAGACGATAATCATAAACGCTTAGTAGCATTCTCCTTACACTCTTTCTAAAGGGACACACAGTAATCTTGCTTTCTTTAAAAATAAAAAATTGTATGAAACTTTCATATTTGCGATTCAATATCAATAATAAATAGAATTGTTTTAAGCCTATTCTTTTTTTGCATATTGCTAGATGTTAATTATATTGCGCCAATAATATATTTCACCCCGTATTAACGAAGACAATTTGAAAACTTCAGAAAGTATTACCCTTTTATTTAATTAATACAAGCAGGTTACAACTCATTTGATACTGTTAATAAATATAGATGCCAATTTCAGTTCTTGTTAAATACTTAAAGGCTGCTGTGTGCCCCTTTAAAATGCAATTTTTCAATTTTATACTTTATTTAAATAGTCCTTAGAAGATTTTTATGCAAATTCTTGAAAATTAGTTAATGTATATAAAAGCAAATGGCCGTAACTAAACGCGTAAGGTGATACACACATCAAGCGGGTTACATTACCTTTTGGTCATTAGGTAAGATGTAGTTTTAATGATGCCTTCGTTAAGAAGAATCGATTAAAAGCATTATACACTTGTGGTTAAAAACAATACGAGTTTAGAACCAAAGACTAATTCTCCGATCATTAAACTTGAGCAATGCGATTTGAAATGCTAAAGCATTCCAATTGGAGCAGGAGTCCATGCACATCTTTTGTTTAACCAACCACTTCAATTCCAATTGAAGCTGGTTCCCAGAAGCTTGAAGCGCCAACATTGTTTGCTTAATCTGCATTCCAATTGGAGCAGGAGCCCAGCAACGTCATTAACCAACCACTTACATTCCAATTGGAGCTGATGCCCAGAAGCTTGCAGTGCTAACGTTGTTAGCTCACCTGAGCGTTTGTCCGTCCGTCAACAATTGTTACCACAGGAACAGCTTGGTCAATTTTCACATGAATTATTCTAAGGTCAATGTTCTTCAACTTTGTTAAAATTAGGTCCGCGCGACATCCAAGATGGTTTCATTACCATAAATAAATAACTGAAACCTTAAACAATCTTCTTCTCAAGAACCATTGAACAGTCTTCAAAAGTTTGTTTTTGATTGCCAACCCCAAGATTATTAAGTTTGTTCCAATGAAGTCCCCGGGATAAAAAAAATACTGCGCCATCGGGGTTCAAATTTCGTATATAGAGATTTGCATGTCGTGCATGAAATATATAGTGAACATTTTGGAAAATGTTCTTCTCTACAAGGCACAGAGCTCTCATATATTAAATTAGGCATCAGCTTATGGTCCTCTCCCAAGTTTGTTCAAATAGTGACCCTGGTGTCAAATCTAACCCCGCCCTTACATAGGAAAATCTTTTAAAAATCGGCTTTTCTGAAACTACATGAGCTAGAGGTCTAATATTTTGCATGCAGCATAATCATTTGGTTCTCTACATACTTTTTTTTATCAAACGGTTACCCCGGGATCATTTAAAAATCATTTAACAAATCTTCCCTAAAAGTACATGAGGTAGGGGATTTATATTTTGCATGCACCTTAATCTATGGTCCTTTATCATGTTTGCTTAAATCGAGACCATGGGCCTTTTTTTGGCCCCTCTCCAGTGGCTTATATAGACTTGTATAGGAAAAAACCTTAAACGATTTTCTTTAAAACAACAACACTTACTGAGAATGAACAGACTGGTACAACAATTCAACTAGCATCGGCTCCGGGGTCCGTTCCCGCCACTGGGGAAATAGGCCATAGGTCATAACTTCGAAACCATTGAGATCGCAACCCTATAGCCATATATACATTTACTTGGCATGTACAGACGGATACAACCATCCAACCAGCATCGACCCTGTGGTCAATCCCGTCAATTTGGACATAGCCCCTGGGTCATAACTTGGAAACTGTTGAGATCCCAATCCTATAACCATATTTACACTCACAGGGCATTCACAGACGGATACAACCATCTTACCAGCTTCGGCCACAGAGTCAGTCCCCACCATTGGCGATAAAGCCCCCGGGTCCTAACTTGGAAATGGATACAACCATCCGACCAGCATCGGCACCGGTGTCTATCCCCACCCCTAGGGGGCATACCCCTGAGTTATAACTTTGGAAACCTTTGAGATCCCTACCCTATAACCATATATACACTTGTTGAACCTGAACACATGAACACATTAAAAAAAAAGTAGGAAAAAGGAAATTTGGAAATCATCGAACACGATAAATACAAAACATATTGCAGTCTCGTGAAAAGAGTTCATGCCACCGTTCATGCCCTGAGCCCCAGGTTGAGGAGAACTCAATATTTAAAAAGCAGACAGTTCAGAAATTTGAGACATCCCGAAGATGGAAGGCATAAAGCGGTCGCTGCAATTTGTGATGGCGCGCAATCGATAGGAAATCGATAGCGTGATCTAATTCTGTTATGTTCGACACTTTTTTCATCTTTTCGAAGATCACCAGGTGAGCGACTCAGGGCAATTTTTGACTTCCTTTTTCGTTTAACCAACCACATTGTATTGTATTGCACGGTTGAGTTGTGATAACAAATTTGTAAAATGGTTCATGTACAAGCTATGTATATACAGGGAGTACGTTACGTACTCCCTGGTATATATGATACTACACTTACTGCTAAGGTCGAATTAAAATAGTTTAGTATTGAAGGCGCACAACGGTGATAAATTGCGTGGCTAGATTATGCCAAACCTCCATGGTAGATATCGATACTATGGAAATATTCCAAATCACAAAGAGCTGTAGTCCTGCAACTCACAAGAGAGTGTATCAATATATAGCAATCGCGAGATTAACTCCCCTGTGGTACTCAGTCAAAGTGAAGTCGAACCCTATCAAATCTCTTCCCAATAGCACGTATCAAAATTAATTATCTATATCGTTTATGATCCTGTAATTTAATTAGGCAATCTCACACTACTAGTTCATGTGTGTAACCATAGTAATAAATCGGCATATCTACGCCTACATAAAAACAAAAAATATGCTAGACTTCGAGGTATGTAACCAGTATTTGTTAAATTTCGAGATATATCAAAATCCTTAACTGATCTACCACCTAGATATTTGATATGTGAAGATCGCCATATATACCCATAGCCTTTATAACTCCGCCCCACCACCCCAGAAACGTGTATTGGTAAAATATTGGAACACGAAGGAAGTTGTGAAAACATTTTTAAAGGAATGGTACTGATGTTAGCCTGTGATCCTGGCTCTGTTTTTCAATGCCTGATATTTAAAGTTCCCCGGCCATGTTTGGTTTCATGAACTATTTATGTGTATTTAAATCGAAATCAATACATAACAATAGATATTTACAATTTACACATTGCAATATCTGTGAAAAGCGAGAATAATATTTTTTTGATGACGTAGAAAACTTTGAACAGGTAAATTAATACACAGGTAAATGTATTTATCAATTATCTGGCAATAGTTGTGCAGCTATATACAATTCAAATTTACCTCATTTCCCCGTGCAGTCACTCGGTGTTAAAAGTAATATCTACGTCATGCAAATAATACTTATTTTTACATACAACTTAGTAGCGGTTCTAAATATATTTTTCTCTGCGGGACTATCAAGAAATGTTCATATGATGTTTAAGAGTTAAATTTGTTAATTGATAATACTACACAAATGATAGCCATTCATCTTTAACAGTACTTGGTTAAACCATACATATGAATTAAGAACGTTGTATACTTACTGAGATTCGTAACTTTGCATAAGCCCACATAAGCTTTTTTTCTCTACCGATATTGCACACAATCTGTATTGATTATCACGGAAGTCTCGTTTCCTAAGCAGGGTTTACGGGCTTTTTGTACAACTTATTAACACAGATCAGCGATACCTTTAACGTGCACAGGGTGTGGCTTTCGAAAGAAAGCTTTACATATCCTCCGAAATATGTCATACTTTCACAGTGCCTTTCCGAATAAGGTACCAAGGGAGTACATTAGAACACATGTGGACGTGACCCAGGATCTATGGACCGAGAGACATATTTGCTAATTCTCGGCCACCTCAACTGTTTGAAACAGAAGCGTCTCATAGTCTGCTAAATAGAAAACATTAAAATCCGGTACACATTTGCGTAAAAAATAGCATTTATAGGTAAACGTTATTCCTGGCATTTGCTAATCATTAAAGCATATTTATATGAAATGTTGCGTTTCACCTTAAAGATAATGGTACTTGATTACTGTTCGGCGCTACTTAACAATTAACCTGCTGGAATGCATACTACTACCGTTCAGACATGCATGCTATACATTTCAATATGTGAGTTTAAACGGTGAACAGGGCAATGTATAATTGCCATAAATGTTAAGTTTGTTCAGCAGTTCTTAACACAGTGGATATGTCTTATGGAACTGTTCTGCAGTAGAACCATGAACAAGCTTTAGTACTGCAAATTGAAAAACGTTTAGAAATTCGGTTAGAACCTTCTGTGACAAAAGCTGATTCAACACGTTCCACTAAATTCGAGAAATAGCATCATTGGCTATATTCTTACAGCTTCCTATGTGCTTCGATTAATTTAGAGTAAATAGATCCAAATGCCTTATACAATTCATAACATTTTATGTGTTTTTTACAGTGGTTTTCTTCTTGAAGTTATGTACGAGTACTTATGCTATATATGTCCAGTTTATACAGAAAAGGGGACCCCTTGGAAACAACGAACACAAACAATGGAGAACAGTAACATACTCTGTCTTATTGAGTTTGTTTACGAGAGGTAATATATGGTGCAACACCTCACATGCACCTAGCATCGACTTCAGCTGTATTCTAATCTGAAGGCACAAACATTAGATCCCAAAATTACCATTAAATAATAAGACTATTGGTTTGTTAATGATGTGACTTTTTACATAACTAAGCAAACGTTAGTGTGAATTTCACCCTTGGAAGCAACAAACACAAACAACAGAGAACGGTAGCGGACTCGGTTTTATTGAGTCTGTTCATGAGAGGTAATATCAGGTGCAACACCCCTCAAGCTCCCTAGATTCGGCTTAAGTGGTATTCTACTTTATAGACACACATATTGGGCTTGAGGATCCAACAAGACCAGTCAGTCATTACACTACTGATTTGTAGTCGAATTGAATTGGGGTTTTACGGCGCACCAACACATGCAAGGTTATATGGCGCCTAACAGGAATGAATATGCCAGGCTCATCTTCCATTTACATCAAGATACAATATGGAAAATGGGCCTAGAACCTTCTAACCTGCAGAACTGAAGAGTTGCAGTAAATTCTATAGTAGACACTACATTTACGATGGAGCAGTGGTTGTATTCTACCCCGGCAACCACACGGGGTGATTTGTATACAGTCGCCACACAACACTAAACATACGCTACTGTGATGTCAATAAATACCGAAAAGGTATCATTTAGAAGCAAAGCACACAAACAATAGAGAAAAACAGCGGACTCGGTTTTATTGCACAGTCTACCGCCCATTGTAACAAAATACACGAGCGGCCTTAAAATATGTCATCTGAAGCATACGTTAACAATTAAATGCTATTTTTTTTCGCTACAGTGTATATAGGTAAAAAAAAAAAAAAAGCCCGGAACACAAATAACACTAAAATGTTATCATCCTTTTTCACTCCAACTGAGGTACGTGTCAGTTATTCTACAATACACGGTAGAAGCTTTGTGATTAAATATCATGGACGATCAAATGTCTCTTCTTAACATATTCAAACCCACATCTTTGTGTTGCAATTCTCGTAATTGATCTTTTTCATTGCTAATTTGTCAAAACTTCCGGAATTAAAGCTTCAATCGTTTCTTTTGGAATTTTTTGTTTTTCATTCAACGGAATCAATTTCAAAACCTACATACGTTATTCTTGTAGATGTTGCCTCCGTTTTTAAATGATGATGTGTCGACAGCTGCAGTATATTTAATGTCATCCACAATATGGTCGATGTCTTCAATCAAGTAAAACATCTTTGAGGTATTGTTTTATGTAAAGAATACGGCTTTATTTGTTTGTATCACAACAAAACAAACTTATCGAAATCGCATGTGTAAATAAATACTGATCCTTTGGAAGCAACAAACACAAACAAGAGATAAAAGTAGCAGACTCGGTTTTATTGAGTCTGTTCTTAAGAAGTCAACTGTTAAATGTAGACGAACATCTTTATGGAAAAGAAACTCAGGCATATTTATTCAAAACTGGAACATGTAACTGTAAGAATTCCATCATTAATACTCAAATTAAGATGACCAGCTATGTTCAAAATCGAAGGACACAATATTGGTTTAATTTAAATGAGCCTAGAAGGTCGTTTTCAAATTGTGTTTAAAATGCTCGCCTTCTGTTACATGTATACGGATTTTTAATTCCGTTTTCAAAAATAATTGCTTACGAAAAACCGTCATTTATATTATGATGATTATATAATCATATAGACAACTGCAATTGTCGGGTTTAAATTGGTAAACACCTTGGTTTACCAGTGCCGGTAGGAATATCTATCTCTACCTGTAAAATGCATGTATTAAATATGGCTACGTGGCATGTAATCGTTTTGGGTTGAACTGTGTACTGTTTGAAGAGATTTATACTTTTGAAAATACGGTTGCATAGTATCTTGGAGCAGATGCCTTTAAAATTCCTAAGAATGCTTAAAGTCAGAATATGCTTATTGTTAACCTTAACGGAGATGATAGAGACTTTGTGTCAATTATGTGTATAATGTTACCGTCAAATTTGCATTAAATCCCCTGATGTACTCACAACTGATTAGAAACGTACGCTTCGTTAAAAAGGCACGCTGACTGTTTAACTCTTGTATTTACATAAACAATACCTGTGCTATAAATAAATCATTTGGATGTGAACACTTCCTGTGTGTTGCTTAGCGTCGGCGCAGCGTGTAAGGGATACAGCGAAATTAGTACACAAATATTTATTCGGCATAGTGTGAACAGTTTATTTTTATTCAGTTGATTTGTTAGCGTAATTCTCTAAGTTGTAACGCTTCCGAGTGCTTCGTCCACTGTTTCTGTTTGTGTTTTAAGCATATTCTGCCTTTAAATATATATGGTTTTATTCATGGGACTTGGGAATACTATTCTTGTAACAACTATGAATCGGTATCCGTAACCCAATTATTTTTTCTTAGGCTAAATTGCTTAGCTATCGAGCTGTAATTATATTATGAGCAGCGGCTAGTCGAATTGTGCTCATATGTTTTAATAGATCATGAAAAGTTTATGTAGTTGTATTCATGTTTTACTAATTAAGCAAATGCATCCGACTATTTTGCGAATTGAAAACAAAAATCGTGTTTTAGTTTGCTCTTTTAGCAAACAAGACAAATCAATGAAAATATTAATCAAAATATGCGAGCCTTAATTATCTCAGACTGTTGTTAATGAGTTATTATTGAAATCATGTTAGCAACGTCTCAACGATCTGCGAAGTTCTTCTACGCCAATGTCCTCCCTTCCTGCCTGGTATATTTTAACTTCGTATTCTACCTGTTTCATCTTTTACTGCATGCTCTTAAGTTTTCTGTAAAACGTTCAGTCTTTTGCTAGGGACGGTATGTACGTTCAGTGTTCCTGGACCAGTCTCGTTGAACCTGTAATGCCCTGTAAAGTAATTTAGACATAAACCGCCAATTACGCGAAACATAAGACTAATTCTTAAATTAAATGCAGTGTATTCAGACCATGTTCTCATCCAAGCTGTTAAATGCATTGAACTCATACCTGTTAAATGTCCAATAACTCTGCCTTTTGTTCCAATGTGCATATGTGATATCCTAATATAATCGTGATGGCAATTTTACTTATAAATATCAGTCACAATGTTTAATTATATTCAAATAAAGTATCATAAGTAAATTAATACGTAAAAAGAAAAAACAAAACAAACTTATATGACAGATACAAAATGAAGAGTTAATTTATTTTCTGTATTTCATGCATTTCTTACAAAAACCATACCGTATGTGAGTAACTTGACGTTGCGGGCTAATTTCTAAACATATTTAGTATGCACTGCATTCTGTTTGATGTATTATTCATGGAATATGACAAGTCAATTAACATCTTGTTTGCACCCTCTCTTATTTCATCTGAATTAAAACTTCATAAATATAATGCAATAATCTAAGGAAATTTACCTTTCAAAAACTTTGTTTTTAAATGTGTTTTTCTAGTTTAACAGCCAAACTGTAAGCCAAAGTCACCTTAGTTTAAACCCTTGTTGTCGACCTATTGTGTTCATGATATCATATATCGTGCCTCTTTAATATTTATCCTTGTACTTGTTGTTTTGTTTTAAAACATGGTTTTGTTGACGGTGATCATTGAATGCTACATTTCCTGTTCACCGTTTACTTCTATTTTGGACATCAGGACCATTACTTACATTCTAGGCCATGCAACGCATTTTAACCGAGCTTTTACATTTCATTATAATCCCCAAGATTCCAAAAGATCGACAAAATGCGTGTAAGTCCTTATTTTTTGTTATTTTAAAAACAAACGTTCATATACACTAGAGTTGTATTGTGATTAAAACGTAGGTAACATAAGTTGCCATTATATTATTATATTACATTTTACCATAAGCAAAAAAAATAAATAAAAAAAATTAAAAAAAAATAAAAAAATAAAAAAATAATAAAAGTTAAATCCTAGAGATAGTAAAAGATATCAGTCCATTGCCATACATTCAATCTGTTATCTAATCGCTGACATTTTGATTTAGTGGTATGGTGTCAGACCGGTCATCAAGTACTTCCTGACCGTATGATGATAAAATAGTTCCATGGATTTTGTTTTTTAATTTGCATGTGTTTTTTCATGATTAATTATCATTTCACAAATAAAACTTCACCTGATGTTAAAGCATGCTGCATGCTGTCATGAATAGCAAGTTGTGTATTGTGTTGGTTGGGTTTTTCATGGCTAAATGTTGAACGCAGATGTTAAGTGGAAAAACGTCTTTTGACAGATGTTTATTTAAAACATACACAGTGTAACCGTGCACTGACTAGTAAAAGTATTGCCGGGAAATTCACAGGATTAAAGTATATATTAGTGACCAAATGTTGTGGAGTTTCAGGCTGATCTACAGAAATAGATATTTTGTTTTGTGTTCAATGGTCTGAATTTCAGTCTGAGCTATATACATAGATTGGTTTTATTGTTGAAGGTAAGAGAGATTTATGAGGTAAATCGTTTAATTTCAACGTCATGCACAAATAAATGAAAACGTATTCACTCAAAAGGGTTGAGAAACTTCTTTTTGCTGAACGACAAACATATGCTAGGGCAATTTATGAGTGACAATCCAGAGCAATAATACAAATTGTTTTCCCGATGTGTGCTTGTGATGTCGTTTGCAATTTTTATTACTTTTGCCAGCTCGTTTGTCTGTTTGCGTGTTTGTTTTTGTTTTTTTATGGTTGACTGTCGTCCTTGAATGCTGCTTTCCCTGTCCGATGTGTTTATCTTTCTTGAAATTGCATATCTTGAACAGAATCAATAAAACCGAGCCTGCTACTTTTTTTATTTTCTCTTGTTTTCATTCGTTGCTTCTAAGGCATCCTCTTTTCAATATTTTTTTAATTAAAATTAACTCCTGCCATTCATGCTCCATTAATAAATTAGATATTAAAGTATCTGTAAGTGCCGTAAAACGTTTAAAACAAAACGCTCCAAAACAATAATACGTCTTATATGCCTCCGAATTGTTATTTAACACGCACTTGTGATTTAGCATTCACTGGCTGTCGTGTCGACCTGACTGTAACAAACGTTTCAGTCTATTTTTGGCCTGTAACGATATTAAAGCGTTTTTTACTAACATCAGTTTGGACAATTACACATGGCAAGTTCAATTTCATGTGGATTTTCCATAAAGTTTGTGAATCACTTATGTTTCTATTAGATAATATTTTCGTCAGGTATGAAACTAACGTTTATAGACTTGTCGCGGATTAGTTTTTGTATTGCTATGCAAGAGATTTCATGTTGAGTATTTCATCAGATACCCAGGCAGATGTTATTGAAGCCTTTAATGACACCTCTCGGTATCTGGATGACATATTGAACATTGACAACCCCTTCTTTTCTTCTATCATGTCTATGGTTAATAATATATATCCTAAAGAACTTCAAATTAACAAAGCTAATATCTCTGATACTAACGCTTCTGTTCTTGATTTACATCTATCTATTGAAAAAGGTGACAAAAGCGGTAATTTTAATTTTGCTAGTGTTAATTACCCCCATTTAGATGGGGATGTTCCCCCAGCAACTTCTTCTAGGGTCTATGTTTCTCAACTTATTCGTTTTTCTAGAGCATGTACTCGAGTTGAGGACTATGATATTCGTAATCTTTGTATAACTAAACAGCTACTCCATCAGGGCTACCGTTACCACAAACTTCGTAAAACCATAGCAAAATTTCATTATCGTAACCCTGATCTTCTTTCCAAATATAAAAGTAATTTAAGAACTCTTCTGCGAAAAGGACTATCACAACCTGACTTCTATAGTGACGGGATTTACAAACTTAATAAGATCCTTGGTCATGATCACTTTCATACTATCTTTGTTAAACGTGTTAATAGGTTTATCAAAATAGATTATGACCCTATCATTTTGCAACGCACTGCTGCTTGGTGCTGGACCGATTTACAGTTCGCCACTATGCTTTCTGCTTTACTTGTGAATTGACTGGACAGGCTGTGGACCCTAGGATGACGTCTAACAAAAGCCCAAAAGGACGGTGACGTTTGATGTTTGTCTGCAATCGTGTCTTATCGTGCCCTCAGAGGTTTATGCTCTTGTTGGTCTGGCTTCTGCCAAGTCACTGAGTACTTTCTTTGTGGCTTTCTAGGCTATTATTTTTTTATTTATATATACACGAGAATCTTTGTGTTTTACTTATATTGCCTATTAATGCTGCCTTGCTGGTTAGAGAATAGTTCATGGCGGGGATTTCTTTATTTACACTGTCCCGTTTTATTGGGATGACAGTAGTGTAAGTGTGAGGTTTGGTGCATCCTAGAACCTGGTTTAAACCCCTAGCGGTCTTTTTTGCCACTGGTCGTTCCAAGGCGGTAGCCCTATTGTCAACCCTTTTTGTGTTTGTGACGTCATTTGCCTTTATTATTTATTAACATTGCCATTCATGTTTGTCTTTTTGCTTGTTTTGGGTTTACTAAATCACAAGTGCATACCTTTATGGAAATTTAACAAAATCTGAAGTTAACACACATTATAATCGTTAACACATATGAAGCATGCATTGCAAATAAATTTTGTCTTGTTCAAGGACCTCAAATTAAACTATGTGTCTGATGAAACCAGTGAATCATCGTATACTTAGTGTATAACTACGTGAGAACTGCAACATGCCTCTGAAGTAAAATACAAAAAGGTGATTATAAACACATCTATAATATCACTTTTTGCATTGTGTATCATTGAAAGCCATACAAGATGACCTAAACTAATATAAAAAAACATAACTACACCACTGATACACACATTAGAACCGAATGATGTCTATCCACGATACTGATCTTAAACCACACCGTACATGACTTATAAATCATACTAATATATGCACGCCCGCGAAACGTGACACCCCAAAACACTGCCTGTTGGGCTTAACCCATTAATCTATCTCTTCTATCTGTGTAAAAGCATATTTCATCGCAATGAAGCCAGTTTCCCTGCCGTTTAACGAGCTGGATTCAGATTTCGAAATTACTGGAGATGGATAATACAACTATTTTTGGTGATTGATGGTCGAGTTCTCTGTAAAAAGAAAACTATACACACTCCATACATTGTTTTCATCAATAAAACAGGCGAAAAGGTTAAAACTAAAGTTTACTTTCCGATGTGATTTAAACATAGGCGTTTGTATTGTATATTATATATACATATATATATATAAATCGAACAGGAAAAGTAGCACTTAAGGACGACAGTCAACCACAAACACATACAGAAACAAAGAACAACTTTAAAGATGAATAAAGGGCCAAATAAGAACAAAAACACAAACGGGTTCTGTTTTTCGTCTACCCCAGCCTTGAAAGTAGTGCACCGAGTGATATGTGTGGAAACAACATCCTCCTCAGAAGATTGAACTGGAGAATACGAATTAGTGCTACCGAGTTCTAGAGTTTAAACATTGACGTAATGTAGGCGTCAAACAATATTACATTATTAGCTACTTTATTAGCAGAAACTTAAACAAATTTATTATGAAATTCTTGAATTCCCGATTTTAAATTATGAAAGGAAAACCTAGGTCTCGGAGGAAGTAAAGAGGGGTTAGCATTACAAAAGTTAATACGCGTATCTTTAATTTAAAAGAGTTTGGGTCCGCATGTTCTCTTCTACACCATTTTATACTAAAATCCTTAATGGATTGGCCGATCTGAGCACGACAGGCATTGAAATCGATAGTTGAAGGTAATCTATACTTCGGACCTTTCGAAAACAGATGTCGAATACGTTTATCAACAATATCAAAGCTACCAGTGATGACATGACCTGCTGGAGCATAGCAAAATGTTGATGTGTTACATTCACATTCCTTAGGAGTGTTATTTACTATATCAAGGTCAGAAACTATTTTGTTGTAGTTGAAAATAATATTTCTAATAGGATTTTTATACTCATAGCAAATTAAGGGTCTTTCGGAAGTCTTGAAATATTTAGGGATAGAATCATCTACATGATTATCTCGAATAATACTAGGTATGTCAATGAAATCAATATCCTTATTAAGATATGGTATTTTTAGAAAATGCCTGACATGATCAGACTCCTTGTCAATATGGGGTTGGAGAAAATGTTGTGTGTAGCTTTGAATTATCGAAGCAGTGTTATACAAGGAATATGTACGAATGGAAATGTGTCTGCTTCTCGTCAATCAACTTAAGTGAAGAAATGGAAAAAATGGAAAAGTCGTGAAAGCATAGAGTGCTTTCCACATTGTTTAGAAATAATATGTAAATCAGAGACTGAAATAATTACACGCGATTTACGTTTTATGTTACATTACACCTACGACCATGATACCTAAAGTGACGCTTTCGAATAGAAAATATAGAAACAAATTCAATATTAGGATATTTTGAAATATTTTCTTGTTGATAACTATTGTCATTAAGGCCGAGTGGATCTAGTGTCTGCAAGTTTTTCATCCAGTTAAGTTCTGCAATAGGTCGAGATTTTATTTTAAAGCTTTTAGTTGCATCATTATCATAAATTATATATTCAACCGGTTGAACTGTAACGTTAGAAAAGTATGACCTGCCTGACGAACGTGTTCCTTATATTTTTTTAACTTTTTATGATTACCTGCATTATATTGATGTTCACGAAATCGAACTTTTAAAGATCGACCTTTTGTCCATCATATTGTATACCGCAACGTGGTGAATTTCAAGTCAAAACATAAATGACATGAGATGTATGTCAATCAGCATTTGAAGCTAGACAAACATTAAGCATTCTAACATTAACAGCTGATTTGGACTTGCAAGCTAAATAATTGCAACAACTGTCTTAGCATTGTACTTATTACTAGAGGGAAACACCCTGCGTCTTGAATGAACTAAACGATTTCTGAAAGGAGACGTTATATGGTATTTCCTCAAAACAGGTGATCCTAGAGGAGTAACTGAAACTTTTGAGCCGCTATTAAAAATCCTTGTTATATTACGAGGTTGCCGAATGAAGAGTTTGAAGGTGTTATGCGTACATATGGTTTAGTTCTAAGAAACAAAGAAGTTATTTTGTGGAATTTGTATTGATGACACAGAGTGTAACCGAGGAGGTGAACTATTTATTTTAAGTCTTTTTACTAATAGACTCATATATGAAATTTAGAAAGTAATATCATTCTGTGCAAAGCGAAATAAGGGGCAATTAGTAGTTATTAGAGATACGAAATAGAATCGATTAAAGACCCATAAGAAATAATATTTGCAAACTTACGGCTTAAAGAGGTCCAAAATTCGACAACAGTGTCAAATACTAGATCACGAGGAAAGTTAAAGAAAACCCTAATAAAACGGGCCAAAATGTCGATTAGCACAAAACCTTCAACCCGGTGTAGGAAACACATGTGTTTAAGGAAAAACAAAACTGGATCAATGAATGTCGTTCGAAACATATGGGATGAAAAGATAACAATATTGATTAGATGTACGGGGAGACTTTCTACGGTCGCCACACTGCACAAACAACACTATTGTGACAGTAAATATAGATAAAAAATTGCACAGGAAATGTAGCATTCAAGGACGACAGTCTACCACAAACACACAAACACACACAACGAACAACTTTAAAGATGAATAAAAGGCCAAATAAGACATCACAAAAACAGAAAGGGTTGACAAGAGGGCTATCGCCTTGGAACGGTCAGTGGCAAAAAAGGCCGCTGGGGGTTTAAACCAGGTTATAGGGTGCACCAAACCTCACACTTACCCTACTATCATCCCAATAAAACGGGACAGTGTAAATAAAGAAATCCCCGCCATGAACTATTCTCTAACCAACAAGGCATCATTAATAGGCAATATAAGTAAAACACAAAGATGCTCGTGTATATATAAATACAAAAAAACAATAGCCTAGAAAGCCACAAAGAAAGTATTCAATGACTTGGCAGAAGCCAGAGCAACAAGAGAACAAACCAGTGAGGGCACGACAAGACAAGATTGTAGACCAACATCAAACGTCATCGTCCTTTTGACCTTTAGGTAGACGTCATCATAGTGTCCACAGCCTGTCCGGTCATCGCACAATTAAAGAGGAAAGCATATTGGCGAACTGTAAATCGGTCCACCATCAAGCACGCAGTGCGTTGCAAAATGATAGGGTCATAACCTCTTTTGATAAACCTATTAACGAGTTTAACAAAGATAGTATGAAAGTGATCATGACCAAGGATCTTACGAAGTTTGTAAATAACGTCACCATAGAAGTCAGGTTGTGATAGTCCTTTTCGCAGAAGAGTTCTTAAATTACTTTTATATTTGGAAAGAAGATCAGGGCTACGATAATAATATTTTGCTAAGGTTTTACGAAGTTTATGGTAACGGTAACCCTGATGGAGTAGCTTTTTAGTTACACAAATATTACGAATATTAAAGTCCTCAACACGAGTATAAGCTCTAGAAAAACGAATAAGTTAAGAAACATAAGAAGGTGCTCGGGGAACATCGCCATGTAAATGGAGATAATTAACAATATCAAAATCATCTCTCCTGTCATATATTTTGTTATGTAAATCGAGAAAAGAAGCGCTAGTTTCAGAAATATTAGCTTTGTACATGATCATTTTAAATGTTTTACTTATATTGCCTCTTAATGCCACCTTGTTTTTTTTTAGAGAATATAACCTTATTTACACTGCCCCGTTTATTTGGATGACAATAGTATAAGAGTGAGGTTTGGTGCACCCTAGAACCTGGTTTAAACGCCAAGCGACCTTTATTTTTTCCACTGACCGTTCCAAGGCGACAGCCCTACATTCAACCCTTTTCTGTTTGTGAAGTCATATATTGCATTTGTTTGTCTTTGTAGCTGTTGTTTGTTCTTATGCGTGTTTGTGGTTGACTGTGGTCCTTGAATGCTATATTTCCTATTATCTACCTTACAATGTATGAACCTTTATAGATTGAAGTATTATCTACAAATATTCAAATGATGTGGCAAAAATAGAAATTTACGCTACATTAACGCTAACGTTACAAGACTACAAGATGTCCGTATATCCCTCTAACATTTAAATAGTTGAGATAAACGAATATCTTATTGTTAAGATAAACGAATTTCTTATAGTTGAGATAAACGAATATTTTGATGCTATTAAATTACCTTCAAAACTATTTTTCTAGGTCGGATTTATTTTAGTTTAATCTTGATGCTTTTGTATTTAACAAAGTGACTCGCAAGTAGTGATATCGCTGTAAATCATGCAACTGAACTGAACTATTAGGTGATCGATTCTTAAAAAAATCCACACCAATTCAGTACAAGTGTAAAGCACACAATGTGATAAACAAACTAACGGTTGATTGGATAGAACAATACAACACAAGTTTGTAAACGTTGAACAGTGATGGCTCATGGCATTTCTCAACATTAAAAAAGCAATTAAGTAAGAAAGCAAATAAATATATTTGTAATAAATCAAAGCAGAACACAATAGTTGTGCGACTAAATGAGGTTAAAGAAGACAGTTAATTTGAGTGTTCAAAGGTAAAATACAGGTGATAAACTCATATGTATGTCAAGGAGAAACCGCCATAATGAATCAGTCGACATATTCACAGGTCAACAATAAATAATAGTTCTGCGCTTTCTTTCAGAAAATAATGTAAAGGTTTCAAAAAAGTTTGCTTTTTAGGTCGTGTTCACACTCCAGCTCTCTGTGGGGTTTGAAAGAGACCATCACTCACTAGGAAAGGAATGTCGCTAAACAAACATATCACTTTCTCAAAAGCCAAAGTATAAAGGGACGGAAGATAAAAATTGAAAAGACCTTAACGAACTTCGGTTAGATAGAAGACTGCTACAGTTACAGATCATTCAATTGAAACTAAATATTGCACTTAGACTATGCAAAGAGATAAGAATAAATTACTCTAGAAAATAAATATAAATCTGTTTGAAATTATACCCGTGTTCAGTGAACAGATTTCACTCTACAAACTATGACTGTGTAAGCCTCTACTTAAAAGTAAAGGCGATGGACCAATCCAAGTTAGCGTCTTTATTATGCAACAATGAGAACAATGGTTCTATAAGCACCCACATGCAATGGCAACATAGGTACGCACTGTATCAAAACTAAATCAAATAAATATGTAAAATAGTCAATGAACAAGACGAAACACAAATAAAGAGAGGTGAAGATAGGGTTACCGATACGGAATGGTCAGTAAGCAATATGGCCTACTGTTTAGATTAACTCAATTGTATGCGTACACAACCTCGCTATTACACAATATGTATCTGTATTGATAGCTTTATCTAAAAATGCAGCAAACTGGTTGATATATACATAACAATGTACTTATAAACAGCCATCTCACAGTTACGACCACGAATGTAAACGTTCAAAAACTGAATACCTAAAATATTTAAAATTATTGTCGTCATACCCCCTGTTTCTTTCAAATACAAAATGGAGACATATTTTTGAAATATTGTTTTGTTTACATGATAGTTATGATATCCATATAATTGAAATATTTCCAAAATGTATCAAGATTATATCATTTAGTTTCATTGAATGTCAATCGTAAGCCAAGTTCAGCAAAGAAGCTATATAGCCAAGGTGCAATACAACACTGTCTAGCTCGTGTTCTTGTCAACGCATTTATGTTTTAAGACTTTATCCCGACATTGATACATATCACAGAACACCCCACCATGTCATATTGTGTTTATATATACCGAAAGGAAAAAGAAACGCATAATGGATATTTCCGCTATATATTGTATGTTTAATATGCTACTGCTAATCGAATGGTTGAGGGCGACATTAGGCATTTCCTTTCGGAATGAAGGTTTAAATAGCACCGAACGAAGTTTAATTATCGACAGAAAGCGCATTTGGCTCAAGCAGGTGAGAAAACTTAGTTGCAATATGTTAACATTAACCACAATACTGAAATGGCTTGACTTTTTCAAGCGAAACTTCAACATTTATGAATTTCGTGTAACAATGTATACTTTGATTAAAAGGTCCATTACATGACAGAGTTGTCCTTTCTGTAATTAGTTATATCCGCATTTTGTACAAAACACGTTGAGATATATCTGGAATATTACGTGGAATTTAGGTGTATATTATAGTGTAGTATAGGCGTTTCTTTTTCCTTTCAGTATAGTATCCTTATTGGGACATATCGTCTTGTATCTAAGCCAGATCTTGGACAAATAGATGCAATCTAACCTTCGCATACTAGTTTTACTACATATTTGAAAATTGTATAAAACTTGTTTTTGTTATATTATTTGCAGAATCTGGTTGGTGGTAAATAGTGTATTATGCGATATGTTTTAAAGTTCTCTTAAAGGAAACGTTCATATGTGCATTTATTAATCTTCTAAAACAAGATATATATCACAAACCAGATGATGCAACTAACACACTATACAATAATATATTAAAAATAAGTATAAAAGTCGAACAGGAAATGCAGCTTTCACAGAACACAGTAAACCCAAAAACACGCAAAACGGCAAACATGAACACAATTTACTTCTAATTTCAAGAAAGGCACTGATACATTAATAAACTACATTATGCATATATTTTGTTCCAACGTAACACAAATATACTAGTATTTAAGTACCTAATGCTATGTAGTAACGTTATGGGGCTTTGCTTTTCTTGAAAATTAGCAGTAAATAGTGTAAATATAGTGGTATAATGTATTCGTTGCAGCATATGTTTTCGTTGAGGTACTTGGTTGGTGATATGCAATTGTTCAGGCTTCCAATTAACCTTTTCCATCAATCATTTTAGAATGAGATCCACGTCCCAGTTACCCTTTTTACACTTAACCTGAGACGTTTAAACTCCCTGTGTTCTGTAATCTTATATGTACACCATATGTACACTAGTCTATAATAGTAGTAGCAATCTATACAGGTCGAACGTCAACATCAGAAAGAAAAAGCAATGTTTTTTGTTTTGTTTTAGTCAGACACGGTTACACACTAGTATAACATCAAAGTGCTGAAGGCACTGATGGGCGGTGCTTTTTGCAAGTGTTGGAATGGATGGGAAATGGAAGTGCTGTAAATATAACGTCCATGGTTTGTTTTTTACATTCAGTGATGTTATTCATTACCAATTTCAAATTTAAACATATTTTAGCGAACTCAAATGGCCCGGAATTAGCTTCCGTAGATATTTTTCTGAGCAAGCTCTTCAGCGAGCACTGACTGTTTTATTTTTACATGACATGTACATGGGTCTACACAGACCTTCTGCTTGTAGCACGATTATAACTCGATTTATAACCCTTTTAAACATATGATAAAAAGTTGACTTGGTGAAATTTTGATCAAATAGGTATGTATGACCAAAATAAATAACAAATTGCCTTTATTCTGAACATTGTTTCTTATTTAGGCATCAAATGAATAAGCGGCCTTTTGTTTACAATACGGACAGATCGTCTGTCAAAATGCGTCATAATCTCGGAGAAGCGCTCTTTTCTTGCATATTTATACAGATTTACTTAGGAGAATATTTGTAAACTACACAGTAAGAGAACACACAAGGACAATATTTGTTAATTACACAGTAATCGAACACACATCATCAGTTTCTGTCAGTGATCACATAATATCGAATTTATTAAAGGCATGCATGAGAGACTACTTCTTCTAGCGCTAGTGTTGCATTGTGCTGTTAGGTTTGTCACATTCCTAGCATTCCATTGAAAAAAAACATTATACCTCTGACGGTGCTAAAGCACCGCCAATAAAATGACTGTTTTTTTGTATCTGTTTTATGGAACATTTCACTTTGAAAATAAGAAAAGTGGTCCACTTTTGTTTGAAAGTAACATAATGAAACTACGTTGAGCCTGTTCCAGAACATGTGGCCATTACAACGGCCTATTGCTGTACAATGCAAAATATGTAAAATGTTTTCACCGAATGTTGTAAATCATTAATGAATACTGAAAAGGTGAACATTTACAAACAAGGGAGAAATGTAGCAGATTCGATTTTATTGAGTCTGTTCATGAGAGGTAATCTATGTTGTACATCTTTTACACCCCTAATCAGTATTCTACTTTAAAAAAGTATGAAAGGAGAAATTTGTAAATTTGTAAATCGTCGAACACAATTAACAAAATTAAATGCAAAAAATATTGCAGTCCCGGTTTGATTGTTCATGAACGGTAGTGAAAAGTGCTTGCTACCGTTCACGTCCTCCAGCCCCGGGTTGAGCAGAACTCAATGTTTAAAATGTCAAAAGTACATACATTTGAGCCATCCCGAAGATGCAACCGTGAACATGGAACCTTCAATGCGGTATTTTCACACCATGCCATGGCCAGCGGCGTACGGTCCCAGTTTCTAACAAAACGCATTGCCCTAAACGAGAAAACAATGGGCGAATAAACAAAATGGAATTTAGCTGGGAGCAGAGGTTATGAAGCCTGCGTATCACAGATAACAGTCCAAAGACTAAATTAAAAGCAGGCAACATATCCTAAGGGTGATTAAACAATTCTCAGAACTTTTAAAGGCTGGAGTAGTGGAACCACCTATTCGAAATTTAAATAAGAAACCAAAAGTATTTGAGAATGTACCACAGATATCTGCAAATATCGGGCTCAGCGATCTTCAAAGATCGGAATGAATAACAGTTCTAATTGCAAGCACGGGGAGACGTTTTACCGCCGACACACTGCACAGGCAACGCTACTGTTGTATGAAAGTATGAAACGAGAAATTTGGATATCGTCGAACATAATAAATACAAAAAATATCGCAGTATCGCTTTCTCAGATAATCTCAAAGAAGCAATAAATAAACCATAAGAGGAATATATATATATCATATATGGATATTTTATCGCATAATTTGCTCTCAAAGTATCCGTGATATAATTTATGTGAGGTACAATTTTCCAGGTCGTAGAATTAATTGTGGGATGAGTGGGATTTAGTTTAATATCCATAGTTTTTCCTTATATTCTGGATCTAATTCAGTGCATCATAATTATAAATCCATTTACATACCAGAGCAAAGTATGAAAACATATTTCATATTTAAATGCTAAATGCATTTGAATGTGAACAATATTGCAATTATGGAATTGGAGACAAGGATGTCCTAGTATTTTTGAACCTCTGACTTAGGGCATTCAAAAATTCGAAACATATCGGCAGTGTTCGGGTAGATAAAGATGTCACATCTATAGGCCACACTTACAAATTCATATTTCAGGGATCACATTTCGTAATGGCGTGACTGTGGATTAAAGATTATCGTCTTAGTCTGCCTAATTGTTGTTAAAGTATTTGATACGTAGATGTAAAGATACGGTTTAGAATGATCAAAATCAAGTCGCCGTTGTTTTGACAGATAAGCAAGTTATTTTGCTAATATTCTTTTACAAGGTTGATCTTTAAATTCTGTGTTACATATTTCAGAATATAGCGTTTTAAGTAAAAATGCATTAATATTTTTAATTTGTTCGTTATCCATGTGCAAGTTGTATGTTTTTGTTCGCATTTTAATCGTAGTAATGTCAATGCGATTGCCGATGTATATATTGTAATGCATGTGCGACGTCGTTACCTATGTCGCCGCAATGCCCTTTCCACTGTCAAGTGAGAAAGTGTGGATTCTTACAGATGAGGGGAGATATACAGTACTAGTTCTAAACAGGAAACATGGTATGGTCTGCCTCGACTACAAATAAAAACGACCTTCATATATGACCGAACATGTGATAAAAATTACGTCAAACACCATTCAAACAAGCAAATAAACTGTCCATGGACTTCCATTCAAAACAATATTTTTGGTAACGTAATTATAGCTGCAACATATTTGTATATTTCTGTTTCATCGAGTGTGCAAATACATGGACTAAGATTAGATCTTCTTTTTTTGTTGAGAAAATAGGCATCCGATACGGGTGGTGTGTACCTTTTTTGTGCGTGATAAGGTAGTCATAAACAAAGTCATACAACCTAGTGTTTTTGGTTGACTTGTGTTCTGTGTCTGATTATAAATTCAAATATGTCTGCTCAAACCCTCTGGTGAATATCAGTATAACAAGAATTTTTAATTTCCCTGTTTTTTATGAAGACTAACATATTACTAGTTAGTTTCTGGGAAAATAATGATGTGTTGGTGATTTAACTTTTTAGCAATATTAATCTTTATTAATACACCCCAAAGCCCAAAGTGGGGTTTTAAATTCAGAAGCAGCTGAAAATTGGGTATGGCTTTAGAAATCACCCAATATTTTAGATACAAAAAGAAGCAAATGAAAAAAAGTTATGGGAAGCTAAACAGGTATCAATACAAATGTAAGAAAACCCTTAAAATGATAAAAATAGGAGAAATCTTTGAAGTTTTTAATTTCAGCACACCTTCTAATGAAACAAAAAAAATCACAGAAAATTCCATTTTTGGCAAATTTTGGGCAAGACAAACTTATAGAAATAATAACAAGAAATTTGTAATAAACTGGTTTATATTAGAGAATTATAAGATTATCAAATAAATGTGATAAAAAGTGTATGTCGGTGTTCATCTAAAAGAGTTAACAATTAAAAATGTTAAAGACCCATCATTTATTACGGAAAAAGATAGATATATCTGCTTTGGTTTTATTGTTTTATATCAAAAGTCACTTAAATAACTGGCATACATACACCTGATAAACATCCCATCTATTTGAATTACAAACAGTGTATCAGTATTTAATATACACAATATGACCATATGATAAAAGAGATGTTGATTTACCCCACCCACTTCATTTTGTATGGTATATTTTATCCGATTGTTGTATTTGCTTGTGTATACTGAAAATAGCATCTGCCATGTTAGAATTAAAATTAACGTTAGCACCATGTTATATCAAATCCAAATAATATTTATATCACACAATATACAATAGTTTGACAATCAGAAGCATGTCGTGTTTTCAGCCCTCATGATATAATTCCTGCCCATATTATCTCAATACCGTGGTAAAGAGTGCGATATACCATTATTATGAATAAATCAAACCCTAACCCTGGTATGTCGCACAATATACCAAAGTTTAGAGATCAGATGTGTATGAATTATATCTCGAGGCTAAAGCCCTCGGACACATATAGAGTCTCAGGGATGATACAGTGGCTGATATGAAAACTGACATATACTAATCTATAACTATCGAACCAACATCAATGTGTGGGGTTCTTGATTGTGAACATGTATACTAAGTATCAAGGATGTGTGACTAATGATTTTGGAACATCTTTCCACTTTTTACAACATCCACATACGCGTTGCGCGAAAATATGCGCAGATAACGCTAAATCGTCACCAGAGGGCACCCTTAATAAGCATGTTGTATGTGTGTATGTGCGCCAGATAAGCGTTTCTGTTAAACTGTATTTCACTCGGTAAATAGATCCGCACTGCTGATTTTGAATGTTTCTATAAGTGTAATTATCATCTCTTTTTTCGTTTTTACTGACAAATATGCAATGTTTGAACAGGAATTGTATACTTTAAATGCTGATTTCACTCCTTATATCAAAAATGAGAAAAATGGTCCTATAGAAATCACAGCACCCAAAAGCAATTTCACCATAGATCCGCACTTTACAAACAAGGAGCAATTAACTATAAATAAAAAGGACAATAAACAACACAGAGTGGTGACGTCAGGGTTACCGACTTGGAGGTGTCAGTAGGCTCAAATTCACCAGACAGTGTAAATAAAAATACATCCCATCAAAAGGAAATATCTATCAAATACTGGTTTCCCAAATTCAAATGATGAAATACCCCATGAAAATTGATTAAATGTAGTTAACAAAGTCCAACTTTTTTGTTTTACAATTTAAAAAGTTTTTAATCTGTTAGTCACTATTTACTGAAGAGATATTTATTTAATGTTATGCAGTAAAATATATTAATTCATATCGGATGCCAGGTGGTATTTCCGTTGTTATTTATTGACTCATATTAAAATTCATTGATATATTTAACTGAAAAGGTGTAAACATGAAACATTTTCAAGCATAGTATATCAAACCTGGCAACTGAATACGCTGATGTTATCGGATTGTACAGTTTACATTACAGTCAATACGCCCTGTATTATTTATATTTCTTTTCAAAGTAATTCAGTAAATCGTTTTTAATAATCTCTTCTATAATTTTTGTTAATCTTATTGGAATGATTACAATAGTATACATTTCTTATTTAATATATTGTATTTGTGCTATGGGATATGGATATAATATACAATAAACATATCATTTTACAATTTGAACAATTTAAAATATGAAAAGAACGCTTTCCATCAGTTTGCTTTTTTACTGAGATATAATAAATGCCTTTTATAAACGTTGTTTGTAGGCAATTTTGGTACCTTAAAACCTGGTGTAAACCCCCAGCGGCCTTTATGACACTGACCGTACCAATGCGGTACCCCTATGTCAACCCCTTTATGTTTGTGAAGTCACGCACTTCAATCCTTCTAAATAATTATGTATCCATGTAATTGTTCTTTGAATGCGAGTTTTTTGTTGACTACTTTCTGTGAATGCTAAATTTCCTGTTTGACTTTTGTATCTTATTTTCGATTCACATATGGATATGATTTTGTTTTGTCATTATATGCTATGTAACACTTTTTGAACGACCTTTTTTTTTTGCAATCTGTATTTCAAAGTATAAAACTATAAAAAAAAAAAAAGAGTATGAGAGTAGACCTTTGGGAACGGCCGAACACGACAAAACACATTTAGTATTTTTTGCATCCTTTAAGAAATAAAATATTTCCAGCGTGTTTATATTGTCCCGGATCAATACCTGGTGGGCGGATACCTCCTAGACCCGGGGTTTCCATGTATGTAAAGACCCAAACACCAGCGTTTAATCTCGCACAGTAAAAACCCGCTGGACATATTTTATTTCTTATTTGACATGTATTTTTAAGTATTTAAAACTCATATTTTCGAGAGATTGAACATAATACAAACTTATTCTCGTAACTTACATTGTATGTCCATCTTTCAACACTAAACGAAGAAACTTTACAGCTGTATCCTGTTTTTAACAATTTCCGTTTTTTGTTTGAACGTAACGTCGCTTTAAACGTCATCGTTGTTTTGGATGTTTTCTGACGTTTAAAGCTGTTTAAAATGACGTCTAACGGTTGAAGGACGGTACGTCAGAGGTCCTGATAGTTTTTTAAGAAACTTCTCAGTAACCAATCAGCATTGAGTATTTTTAATTAACTATGTTAGATATTAAAGTACCAAAAATAATAAGAGACACGACGATGTGCAAACTAAGTATAATAACACGTTGAAGAATTGAACTCAATTCTAACATTAGAATAAAACGCTGTAGACAAATGACATTATACCCCACCCAGTCACATTATTCTGACACCGGACTGACCGGTCCTAGCAATACTTTAGATATACAGGACGTCAAGTTATGGAGCTACTACTAGTACAATTGCTGTGAAGTTTTTGGTGTGATACGTCGGAGATTGCACCCCCTACCTCCAGCATGCGAGGCGAATGCGATACCATTATGCCACCACAGCGGTTACATAAGAGATAGGATATATTTTCGAAAACGTGAGAAAAGACATATTAGGCTAATATTTACCGACTTTTCGTTGACATCTTTTGTAAGTGAAACATGAATCGGCTTTGCAGCAGAAGAAAGAAAATGATATATCACCCGTTGAATACTGTTGTAATTTTGTAAAGGTACCAGTATTCAAGCCTGGTTACTGAGGACACTATGTCTGTCTTTGGTTAGCACCATAAATCTAGATGTATAGCTCTTTTCCGGGTTACACAGGCTTATACTAATGATCATAATTTATGGGTTAGCATCCCTTATTTGGGAGAGGCTCTATGAACCAGGATAATGCTAATGCTGTATTATTTATGTTTTAGCATTCCTTATTTGTAGATGCTATAAGATTTATGAGTTAGCATGCCAATATTTACGATCATGCTAACCCCTTATTTGGAAGAGACCTCATAAAATGGGAGTTTTTTTATTTGTTCGGGGCTTTTTCCTAGATACAAGAGATCAGTAATCGTGTGAGAGAGATAGTATCATTATTACTAAAATGTTGTAAATATTAATTCGTCATAATAGTAGTTTCGTAGCAAGTAGAGTTTAAGTAGAAAAAAAGTCACGGAAAATAGGATTTGATTCTATATTTCTTTGTACCTTTTGGGTAAGAAATTGTAAAAATACGTACTGCAGCAAAATTAATTAACGGTTTCTTTTAATAGCTATATTGCGTGTCTGTATGTTCCACTTTGGGAATTCAAGGTTTGCAAGGATGTGACTACATTTTTACATATGGGTTATACAATCACAATTCATTCACAAGTCTGTCATTGTGTTCATAAAGTGATTGACAGATTCAAGACCTAATTATATTATAATGTATATATCGTCTTTCTTTTTAATACCTCTTGAATCGCTGCGGTAATAGACCACCCTATACGGTATCAAAACTATCTAAAACCTGATGAGGAGTTTAGATTGGGGTTTCTTGACCTTAATAGGCATACAAAATACCGAATGCATCGTAAACCAACTTAGATCTCAACGCTGACGTGAATCAGACCTAATGAAATTGACATTTTTGTCGTCTACTCCATTCAAATAAAAGCTCCTTTCTTCTCAAATTAGTAATTGAGACAGCACCCTAACTATAAATAGTGTATGTTTGTGTTCGAAATCCAGATAAACCTTTGAGATGAAATGGTAATACATTATTTTAAGATTTAGACAGATTGCATCAAACATTTCGTCTGGGTAAAATAGCAGTGTCATGAACCTAAAAATGCCATACCGTATTTTAAAGAGAAATTGCCCTTAATAGGCTGGAAATGCAAATTAAAGTATGCTGACAATGACACACGGTTTGGTTTTTATATACATTTCATTTCAGCAAAAGAGGAAAACACAATGTTTAGGAGAAGAATATCACAAGTAGTTTGCTTTCGTTCTAATCCCTTTACTTCTATTGTGTACAAATATCATGCAGTAAAAATAATGAGAAATAACATATGTTTAAACCGAACATAACGTTTCTTTTAGATCAATATTGCTATACAATATTAAAAATGAATTATTCAGTTTATTAAATAGCTAAATTTTGCCTATTTTATTTTATTTAAAAAAAATATACAATAACGAAAAGTATATATTAATAGGGTAGGTGAATATTTGATGAAAAGTATTGTGTTTAGCTGTAAGTTGAAACATTTCGTAAATAGATATATATTCGTATTTTTTAAATTATTCTCAAATTTTAAATTTAATTAATTATATTCTGCATGTGTTTAGTCCTAACTTGAGATTAAAACTATTATTAAGAACTCTGACCTATTAAAATATCAAAATAAATAGTGTACTAAAACAAAAACAACACCAATAATCCTAAGAACAGTTTTAATACAGATAATTTTTTTTTGAAATATAATATTTCATATATCTTATTTAAATACGAGTTTTGAAAACAACCCATACACGTCTTAACTAATCAGACCATCAAATAAACGAGTCATTCCTTTATTATACTAATTTATATTAAAAGCTACACGTGACATTATCTCATTTTTAACTGACACAAGATGAGCTAAAGTACGGCCACTATGATTATAAATCCGATATCAAGATGCCATTAAATCAAATTAGAATACAGCTCTTGATATTAAAATACGGACCAAATAAGCTGTCAATTTTGCCACATCGTAATTGTTTTATCAAGTTCCTAATCAAAATGATATATGATTCTTATTGATGGTTCTGATTCGGTTGTGTGGGTCTCATGTAGGACATGGGTCTCTCTAATACTGATTGGGAGATGTTGGCAATGACGAATGAACACGGTGATCAGCACAATATGTGTGGGATTTAACGAAGTCATTATTACATACGCACCAAGCAACAACCAATCTGGGAAAAAGGTCTTATCGGATTATCTAACATGTTTTATTAAAATGCTCAATACTGATTGGTTATTGGAGAAGTCTTAAAATCCTATACAATACCTCTGACGTCATGTACGTCAACCGTTAAAACGTCATTTTAAACGATGAAAACACGTTAACCGTTGAGAGTTAGTAGCCTAGAAATAAAAAATAACTTCTTTTTGTATTTTGGTCGAAGAAAAACTGTAAAGTGTTGCTCGTTTTTGATAGGGAATTTTCAAATTTCTATACAAAAACGAGTTAAATAACCAACCTCTACATTAGGATATTCTGAAGATTTATTGCAGATAGAAACTGAGATTTTTTCTGCTCTGCAAATTACCACAATCTTCCCTATCCAAATGGATTGGCTGAAAAATATGCGCTTATTTATTTTTCAACCGATCTTCAAAATAGATATAAACGTTGAACAGGAACTGTAGCATTCAAGAACAACAGTCAGTCAAAAACACGCACAGAAACAAAAACATATGTATTGTTTTTACCACTGAAATTCATTAAGATAATCCCTTTTATAAATAATTAATTAAGATGCTCTCAATGTTGTATTTAAAAACACAGACAACTCGTTAGTTCAAACAAAAGCCTCAAAAGCAAACTTGCTGAAATTTTAGTTTGATAAAAATCCCGAGCAAAAACTTGATTTTCGAAAGCAACCTGTCGCCATATTGTCAGGGACAATATTGTGTCGTACGCTTTTTTGGAAATGGAAATGCTACCCCGAAGACTTGACCTTCGTTCTTCCGATAATATACTAGTTCGCGCATAACGAATGTTCTTATACCAAGATATCTTGTTGTTCGGTGTGTGTTTCGAAGGGAAAACTATTATTTAAATGAAACTATACTACTAGCGATGGGATATTATGTGGCTCTACAATGCAGATCTACGATACGGGTTAACTTTCATTCGATTAATAGGAAATTACATAAAAACTGGCTTCAATAACATGTTGAAACTTAAGACATATCCCTTCCAAAGGGGATTATAGAATTTCGCGTTAATCATTTGTTGCTCTCCCAATAAAATACCCACACACCTGAAGCATGGCAGTACGCTATTTCATACCCGACCTCCAATCTGTCACATGGGTTACGGTCACACTTTATCACGCCATGTTGTAACTCAACCAAGATTGATACACGTGTTTATGAATGGCGAAAACAAATCGCAAAATGTGCAACTGTAAAATATGTTATGGCTGTAAAACTATCAGTGAATATCAATATTTTAGACAAACTAAGATACTAGCATGACATTCGAATCGAAACACTATCAGATTAACTATAAGATTAATGTTTGAAAACACATTTAAACTATAGTTGGTACATGATAGCGAAGTTGTCATTCCCGATTGTGTAGGTGCAGTTATGTTGTGGCGTTGTCACACTTTGAGGATCACCTATCTGGGTTAAAAGTTATTTCCATACTCCATAGTCAAGACCCTTTTATGTTTGTGATGTCGCATACTTTTATTCTATATCTTTCCCTGTAATTGTTGGTTTTGCATGCGTGTCGTCATTAAATGCTACTTTCCCTGTCCGATTTTTCTATCTTTTCTTTTTTTTTGGTTGACTGTTTTCTGTGAATGTAACATTTCTTTTTAACGTATACGCGTCTATCCTCCGGTTATAGAAGGTCCATGTTTGCTCATCACAATGGCATGTGTTCGTAAACAATCTCTATGAAATATTAGACACAAATGACAATTTACTAATCTGATACTCGGTAACGAGAAATCTCTAACAGAGGTGGATATATTTTATTTCGCCTTCAGTACTGTTATTATTTTTAAAATATTTTCATTGACAAACAACTTGTTGCATTTTGTTTGTGTTTGACACATGACCAATGGTATGTAAACGTATTGACATTTTAGGACATTGACAACATGAATTTGTTGTATTTCATGAAATGAATAGTAAATTGAACATTGAGAGGGTAAGAAACCTGTATTTTTGCCAGGTACCAGCAAGATAGTCCAATGCAATAGAAATATATTTATTTACCATTAGTATCTCAATGTTATGACACGTTGAAAGTAGATGCAAAAACTGAATAGGAAATATGTAAGCAGCATTCACACAACTCAGTCATTCAAAATCCCGCATTCAAAACAAACAACAATTACAAGGATAACTAGAAACAAAGTATGAAGCACCACAGTCATGATAGGGGTTCCGCCATGGAGACATGGAACGGTCAGTTGTAGACATGGAGCGGTCACTTGTAGAAATGTCACTGACCGTCTAAACCATCTTCCAGGGTGCACCAAACCTCGTTCTTACTCTACTTAAACCTGTGAAAATATGAAAATTCTTGAAAGGTTATACCTGCTTACATGTATAGCCAGCTTGAAAGCCAGAATTATTTTCTTTTTGAAAAGTCCATGTATTTTAACAACTGAAAGTCGTACATCAACAAAACTTCAGAAAAGCATGTTCCATATTAACTCTGAATTGCATTTAAACGAAGTTATGTTCCCTTTTCGACTTCTGCTTAAAGTTTTCATGCAAGTCTTTGTATTTCAGTAGGAGATTGTTAATTATTAATACAACTTCAGTAAAGCGTGGATGCTAGTAGACACATGTTCCATAAATCTGTATTTCACTTTAGCAAAATTATGGCCCTTTTTCTGGATAAATATTTTCTGTATTGGATTTTAGAAAAGGTGTAGTATATTTTCCACTTAGAATTTATTTTATTTTATTTGTTGCCAAGTCCAGCCAAGTCCATTTATTTCAATACCCACTAGCCATATATCTCTGTCAAAGAAGCTTGACAAGTGTCACCAGAGTCATCAAGGACACTTACAGACACATGTTTCATAACTTTTTATTGCATTTTATCCAGATGAGGAACAAATTTCAACTTAGAGTTTGAGCTAAAGCTTTTTAAGAAGCTTTATATATTTCAACGAAACTCACTGCATACATCAGATAACAATGGTAAGCCTGTAAATGTCTTTAGCCCAATAAACCCCACACCTTCTTCACTGCTACACCACCACCACCATCACCCCAGATAAATAGATAAGTATTTGTTCTATTATTTTTGCTTTCTCTTCAGTTACCATGTCTGCATCCTGTTCTCTTCCATTAATTCTGATTTTTCCTATTCAGTAACACTTCACTTCTCCTCCCCACCCTCTTCAAGTTCTTATTCTTTCTGGGGTATTGAAGGTCTTGCTTTGATATTTGGTATATATGTTAACTGACCACTCCCCCAAAATGACCACTGAATACCCCATTTATTACTACCATGAACTATGCATACTACATCATTTATTACTACCATGACCACTGATACCGTATTTATTAATAATATACCTAATGTCAAACTTACATAGACTGTTATTTTCCCATTTTTGTAATAATATCTCATATCGCTTGTAATGTCTCCATGGAGAGAGTCACTGAATGATAGTCTTTTTTTGTTATGTCACCCCAATATAATTTGTACTGTCTTCTGATTGTGAAATCCATTACGTGGTCCGAGTATTTACTTTCATACCCCATCCAACCCTTCTCCAAGTGACGACAACGGGGTTGGCTGGGGTATGAAATAAAACCTTATTTCGGCTTTAAAAGATTGCACTTTGTAAAATTCAAACATTTTATAGGTAATGTTAAACAGGTTGTCTTATGTTTTCAGTGCAAAATGTTTTTAAACGTGTTTTATTGTCGAAATATTTGTTATAAAATCCTGCTTATATAAGCTTTCCCGACGCATAATGGAATTAAGGCGGGGCCAAGTAATGCAAAGCAAGTTTATATGTAGTGGGATGTCCTATGATGAACAGTGTATGAATACATGGGCAAATGAAGATTAGTGACCATTTACTAAAATGGCGGACACAGTTTGCACAACTTTCTGAAGATGATTTGAAAACTTTACTCATGAATGAGTTCACAGCTGAAGATTCAGAAGAAAACAAAGAACCATCAACACAAAAATATATTCTAGGTGCTGAGAATAGTGATATTGAACGGAGAGAAGTAACAATGTTTTCTCATGTTTTATTTCAAAGGAATATTTCGCAGAATAAATATCTTTTTCAAACATATTTTTCAGTATAATAAAATAGATAGCGTTAGAAGGTTGACAAATATTCACTATCACCCTCAGAGAATTGCAATATTTGCATAACTACCATGACCAGTGTATATCACATTTAGGTCATTATTTTTTATTATTTGTTTTACGAACCATCAAGACAGAGCATAGTTTAATTATTTTATTTGAAAGGAAGAGAATGAAATGTTTTATTAAAATCTGGGAGGAAGTAAAAATACAATAAACTATCAAATTCCCTTCCGACAAATAAAATACCTAATTTCGTTTTGTCGTAGGAGGGTTCGTAAAAAAAACAAATTATCAAAAAATAATGGCCTTATTACAGCCATGATTTATATGTATGCTATATTAATTATAACCATGACTTAATATGAATATCACATTCTTAATACCATGACCAATGTATACCAAATTACTACCATAACCACTATAACACTTTATACAACACATTTACTACCACCATTGCCAGTGCATACCATATTTATCACCTTTATAAATACCATGACCAATGTATACCACATTTATTACTACCATGATCTAAACGTATTTCAACTGGAGATTTCGATAAACTTCTGAGCAGAAGTTGTAGATGAAAAGCCAGATTGTGGTTAAACATTTCCGTGTTTAATCCATACGTGACATTTACCATAGACTGAAGACTGGCAGCCAGATTATTTTTTTCCTCTAATTGGACTCACAGTCAGATTTTTTTTCAAGAATGTGAGAGAGGGCTGGATTATTTTTTTTCAACAATTTGAGGGACTGTTTATTTTTTTCCCCTCAAGTCAGAGCCAGAATGCTTTTTTTCAGCAATTCAAGGCCAGAATTTTTTTTCAGGAAAAATTCACCACCCAAACCCCCCACCTGCCCACCCTAAAAAAATCAAAATGGTCGGTACCTAATCCAGACTGATTTTCTCTTTCTGCAACTGCTGTGGTTCTTCAGTGCAATTCTAGATACATATTGTGGAGTTTCTAATTATGTATTGTTATATATATTTCTTGCCGATCTACTCAAAATTCACGAAGGCTTTTGCCGATGAGTTTTTTCAGAAGCACCAAAGATAATGAAAATTTATTATACTTATTTTAAAACAAAACTGTCGACTGTGCCTAATCAACTCCAATCCAAAAACAATGCATTCAATGCATTACTAACAATAGTGTATCATAATACAAGTCACTTAACTAATTGCATTAAATGAGTGGCACCCAAAGATATACCCTTTATAGGTTATTTTGGTATGCTTGATTGTAACTATTTGAATACCGCGACAGGTAGACGTATTACTTTACTATTAAGATAATCTGGAAACAATAATATCAACTTCTGTCATCAGTAAACGTAATCGTCCAATTGTTTTGCGAGCGCGGAATGTTATCAGGTGAACTCTGTCGTGTCAACTAGAGTTTTAGGTATATTTATGTAGCAATAAATCAAATGTGAAGTTAAAATAATACACTCTATTGTTTTAAATACGTTGAAGCAAACCAGTATTCCAATAAATACAATGTGACTACTCGTATATTGAAACGCAATATTTGAGAGTTGTTTTCAAACAAGGAATACAGTGTTTTGAAACAGTCGCAACTAGGAAAAAACAACGTACGACGCAAACGATTATAAGTTTGTTTTTTAAGTTTGTTTATAAGGCTTGACATGAGGTGCCCTTACGAATCTAAAATGTGAAATGCTAAATACTTAAATAGTATCCGTTGGAAGCAACGAACACAAACAAGGGAAAACAAAGTAATATATTAGGTTTTCTACTTAAATTTAAGCCACACAGATTGTCTATGATATCAAAGAACCAGTAAATGACAATACCATTAATTCGTAGTCGAACGACTTTTACAGCAGTCACACAGCAATAAAGTAACACCAGTGTAATTGTCAATACATACTGAAAAGAGGATCCGATGAAAGCAACAAACAAGAGAAAGAAATAGCAGACTCGGTTTTATTGAGTCAGTTCTTGAGAGGTGCAACACCTGTAACACCAAGAGGTATTCTAAGTCAATGAAACTGCAAAAACACATTCCAGAAGCGATACATTGTTGTTGACTCTTTCAGAATAAGAACAAACATATTTTTAAATTGAATTAGATTTTGAAACATTTTGACAAACACAAGTATTTGTGACACCTTTCTTTATGTTTCATTTGATATTATCGTTTGCTTTGTCACTATGAATCGTGGATATGTAGAGATATCATTACTAGTAAAGACGTTTCATTTTACAAAATTAATGAAAAAATGTAGACTTTTGTCTGTGTCTACTAAAAGAGAAAAAGAAAATTAATAAATGACGTGAAATTGATATCACCATTTAAAAGCTATTTACCAGTTATCGTATGCACCCCTATCGGTATTTCAAAAGCGAGGCTCTATATATCATTACATTGAGGTCCATGGAAATCGAAGAACCATACAAAGGTAAAAATCATAAAGGTTCTTAAAAATATCAAATTTGATGTTTGATATTTATAAATGTCATCAACTTTTGTTCCATTTTTTAAAACTGAAAATGAAACTAATGCACCATATTATAACTTTTAATAACTGTAAGGCTAGTGGAGGATAACACTGCAGGTCAGTGTGGAATTCAACTGACGAATTTATACAAGCTACACGGCTTTAAATGAATTGAATGTTGTTTTACGCCTCATTAACACATTACTTTATTTAGAGCCGCTTCAGAGAGAAAGAGCGAAAGGATACAGCTGCCCTAATCTTACTTACGAATAGATAGATACCTAGATACCTGGTTCTTTAACGTTCTCGTAAGATGTACTCCGAAACACGCTCCCATCCGAAGTTCGAGGCTAGGGTAAAGAGCACATCGACGAACTCAGTGACTCCGGAGAGGCTTGAACCCGGTTCCTGTGGATACTAAGTCCATCGTATGCGCTATACATTATGTGGTCCGAGTATTAACTTTCATGCACCATACAACTCCTTCTCCAAGAAGCGAAAACGGGGTTGGCTGGGATATGAAATAAAACCTTAATATCGGCTTAAAACGTTTGCATATTGTAAAAGCAAAACATTTAATATGTAAATTTAAACAGGTTATCGCATTTCTTCAGTAAAAAAATCTTTTAAACGTGTTTTATTGTCGAAATAACCGTTACAAAATCCTGCTAATATAAGCAAGTAATCCCATCGGTTAATTGAATTAAGGCGGGACCACAAAATCACTATTGACTGATTGCCGTTTTATTGTTAAATCGGTTATACTCGAACGTTCCTACTAAAAGATTAGTCATGGTATGTTTTTGTTTTGTTTTATATTTAGTTTTATCTGATATATATTATATGAATAAGTAATTACACTTGCATCAATTGGATGACTTAAATGTGATATCTATCACTTTTGATAACTTAATTTTAATTAACAATATTATTAAGAAACAAGAAATGTCACAGTAAGTGGCAAATGCCTCCGAAGTGACCTGTAAGTGTGACATTGACCTTGGAGCAATATGAAACCAACAGATATATTTTAAAAAAAAAATAAAAAAAATAAAATCAAACAAACAATAAATATCAAATAAAATAAAAAATAAAAAATTTCGCGACACAACGTCTTGTTGTGGTGAGCAATTGTGCGAAGTAATTGGAAAATCCGTCATTATCGTCCGAGTTATGAAGCGGAGACGATTGTATAGACGAACGGATTTTGAACTTTGCTCTCTAAGTGTGACCTTGACCTTGGAGCCACGGACCTGGATTTTGTGCGCGACACGTCGTCTTGTTGTGGTGAGCAATTGTGCGAAGATATTTGAAAATCCATCCATTATTGTCAGAGTTATGAAGCGGACACGAGTGTACAGACGAACGGATTTTAACCTTTGATCTCTAAGTGTGACCTTGACCTTGGAGCCTAGGACCTGGATTTTGTGCGCGACACGTCGTCTTGTTGTGGTGAGCAATTGTGCGAAGTTATTTGAAAATCCATCCATTATTGTCAGAGTTATGAAGCGGACACGAGTGTACAGACGAGCGGATTTTGACCTTTGACCTCTAAATGTGACCTTGACTTTGGAGCCACGGACCTGCTTTTTGTGCGCGACACGTCGTCTTGTTGTGGTGAGCAATTGTGCGAAGTTATTTGAAAATCCATCCATTATTGTCAGAGTTATGAAGCGGACAAGAGTGTACAGACGAGCGGATTTTGACCTTTGACCTCTAAATGTGACCTTGACTTTGGAGCCACGGACCTGTTTTTTGTGCGCGACACGTCGTCTTGTTGTGGTGAGCAATTGTGCGAAGTTATTTGAAAATCCGTCTATTATTGTCAGAGTTATGAAGCGGACACGAGTGTACAGACGAACGGATTTTAACCTCTGATCTCTAAGTGTGACCTTGACCTTGGAGCCACGGACCTGTTTTTGTGCGCGACACGTCGTCTTGTTGTGGTGAGCAATTGTGCGAAGTTATTTGAAAATCCGTCCATTATTGTCAGAGTTATGAAGCGGACACGAGTGTACAGACGAACGGATTTTAACCTCTGATCTCTAAGTGTGACCTTGACCTTGGAGCCACGGACCTGTTTTTTGTGCGCGACACGTCGTCTTGTTGTGGTGAGCAATTGTGCGAAGATATTTGAAAATCCATCCATTATTGTCAGAGTTATGAAGCGGACAAGAGTGTACAGACGAACGGATTTTAACCTTTGATCTCTAAGTGTGACCTTGACCTTGGAGCCTAGGACCTGGATTTTGTGCGCGACACGTCGTCTTGTTGTGGTGAGCAATTGTGCGAAGTTATTTGAAAATCCATCCATTATTGTCAGAGTTATGAAGCGGACACGAGTGTACAGACGAGCGGATTTTGACCTTTGACCTCTAAATGTGACCTTGACTTTGGAGCCACGGACCTGTTTTTTGTGCGCGACACGTCGTCTTGTTGTGGTGAGCAATTGTGCGAAGTTATTTGAAAATCCGTCCATTATTGTCAGAGTTATGAAGCGGACACGAGTGTACAGACGAGCGGATTTTGACCTTTGACCTCTAAATGTGACCTTGACTTTGGAGCCACGGACCTGTTTTTTGTGCGCGACACGTCGTCTTGTTGTAGTGAGCAATTGTGCGAAGTTATTTGAAAATCCGTCCATTATTGTCAGAGTTATGAAGCGGACACGAGTGTACAGACGAACGGATTTTAACCTTTGATCTCTAAGTGTGACCTTGACCTTGGAGCCACGGACCTGTTTTTTGTACGCGACACGTCGTCTTGTTGTGGTGAGCAATTGTGCGAAGATATTTGAAAATCCATCCATTATTGTCAGAGTTATGAAGCGGACACGAGTGTACAGACGAACGGATTTTAACCTTTGATCTCTAAGTGTGACCTTGACCTTGGAGCCTAGGACCTGGATTTTGTGCGCGACACGTCGTCTTGTTGTGGTGAGCAATTGTGCGAAGTTATTTGAAAATCCATCCATTATTGTCAGAGTTATGAAGCGGACACGAGTGTACAGACGAGCGGATTTTGACCTTTGACCTCTAAATGTGACCTTGACTTTGGAGCCACGGACCTGTTTTTTGTGCGCGACACGTCGTCTTGTTGTAGTGAGCAATTGTGCGAAGTTATTTGAAAATCCGTCCATTATTGTCAGAGTTATGAAGCGGACACGAGTGTACAGACAAACGGACAGACTACTATATGCCACCCTTCGGGGGCATAAACAAAGTAGATCTATTGAGATTGAATAGCAAACATTTTGTAAGCGAAACGATTTCAATCCACTGAGCTACACTACACAAAACTTAAAAAATGCTCATAACAACTTAGAAAATGCACATAACAACTTAGAAAATGCACAAGACAACTTACGAAATGCACATAACAACTTACTAAATGGACATAACAACTTAGAAAATGCACATGACAACTTAAAAAATGCACATATAAACAACTTACATTTCGCGCATAACAACTTAGAAAATGCACTAGACAACTTAAAATGTGCACATAACAACTTACGAAATGCACAAGACAACTTAGAAAATGCACAAGACAACTTACGAAATGCACATAACAACTTAGCACATAACAACTTAGAAAATGCACATAACAACTTAGAACATGCACAAGACAACCTAGAAAATGCACATGGCAACATAGCAAATACTAATAACAACTTAGAAAATGCACAAGACAACTTAAAATATGCACATAACAACTTAGAACATGCACAAGACAACTTACAAAATGCACATGACAACATAGAAAATGCACATAACAACTTACTAAATACACATAAAAACTTACGAAATCCACATCACAACACAACTTAGAAAATGCACAAGACGACTTACAAAGCGTACTGCACAAAATGCAAACGGGCAACAGAAGGCAGCCGAGCCTTTCCATAGCCCTGGCTCTAGTGGTTACACCATGGAATTTTATAAGTTTTTCTGGATAGATATAGGAATTTTCCTCTTGAGATCCATTAACCATGATTTTTTGAAAGGTGAATTATCAATCACACAAAAGGAGGGAATTATAACATGTATACCGAAGACAAAGATAGATATTATTTAAAAAAAACTGGAGACTAATATCTTTATTAAATTGTTCGTATAAATTAGCATCAGAATGCATTGCACAGCGATTAAAACAAGTACTTCCCTTTCTTATAAATGATGACCAGACTGGCTTTTTTGGCAGGGAGATATATAGGTGAAAATACTCGTTCCATTTATGATTTGTTCTATTATACCGAGAAAATGATATACCAGGATTATTACTTGTTGCAGATTTTGAAAAGGCTTTTGATACCTCTCCTGGTCATTTATTGATGAGGTTTTAACTTTTTTTCAGTTTGGACAAGATATAAGAAAGTGGATACACGTCTTTTACACAAACATTAAATCTTGCATTTTAGTTAATGGTCATCTGTCAGCGTGGTTTTCTAGTCACCGAGGCTGCCGACAGGGAGATCCGTTCTATGTAATTTCTCAATATGCCGATGACACCTCTCTTATATAAGACGGCACCGAAGAATCCCTTAAACATGCTCTAATGGTTTTAAAATTACATGGAGATATTTCAGGTCTTAATGTTAATGTTGATAAAACCAGAGTTATATGGTTTGGGAAAAATAAAGGTGCAAATGTAAAATTATGCACAGATACAGATCTTAACTGGGATCAGGGTGAATTTCTGATCTTAGGAATAACAATGTCAACAAATTTAAGGAGTGTGATTGCCTTAAATTATGATAGAAAAATAAACGAAATTAAATATTACTAATGTCCTGGTCAAAAAGATTATTCAGAACTTTTGGAAAAATCACTGTTATAAAAAGCTCTACCAAAGTTAAATTACTTATTTTCATTATTACCTAATCCACCTGAGGACCAGGTCACACTGTTGCAAAATATGTGTTTTAATTTCCTCTGGAATAACCACCCAGACAAAATAAAGAGATCTGTTGTAACTCAAGATTATGATTATGGTGGACTTAGAATGATCAATATTAAACAGTTCATGTATATGTATTCTCTGAAATTAACTTGGATTAGAAGACTTTTGATTGGGAACAAAAAATGTATGGAAATCCATAAACATATGTACCCATTCACCACCAGTATGCTATTTTCGGTAATGATTATGTAAAGAAAACCTTCTTGCAAGAAATAGACAATCCTTTCTGGAAGGATGTTTACACAAGTCTTAACATCTTACTAGATGTTAAACAAGAGGCCCAAGAGGGCCTGTGGACGCTCTACTGGCTAATATGGCTCTTATGACATCAATGAAGCAAGTGACTATCGAGTGAGTATCGTCTTAAGGAGGCAAAATATAGCATTTTTAACTATATCAAGAGCCATAACTCCGCCATTACTGGTCCGATCTGGCTTGTTTTCCAAGTTGGCCAGTAGAGATAATAATTTTTTTAAATAAAATAAAAAAAATAAAAAATAAAAATTTAAAAAAAAATAATAATAAAAAAAAAAAAAAAATATAAAAAAAAAATAAAAAAATAATAATAATAAAAAAAAAAAAAAAAAAAAAATATATAAAAAACAAACAAAAAACAACAACAAAAAACACCATGGGTCACCATTTGAACAAAATTGGTAAAGGACCATAAGCTTATAGCAACAGCAAAATATTAAACCTCTGGCTCTTGCAGTTTCAGAGAAGAAGATTATTTGAGATTTTTTCTATACATGTCTATGTAAAACATGTGACCCTTGGGGCGGGGCCAAATGTGACCCCAGGGTCACCATTTGAACAAACTTGGTAAAGGACCATAAGCTTATAATAAATGTAAAATATCAAACCTCTGGCTCTTGTAGTTTCTGAGAAGAAGATTTTTAAAAAAAAATCCTATATAAGTCTATGTAAAACTGTGACCCTCGGGGCGGGGACAAATTTGACCCCAGGGTTACCATTTGAACAAACTTAGTAGAGGACCATAAGCTGATGCTACATGTAATACATGAGAGCTCTGTGCCATGTGGTTCTAGAGAAGAAGATTTTTTTCAGATTTTCCATATACAACCCTATGTAAAACTGTGACCCCCGGGGTGGGGCCAAAGTGACCCCTGGGTCACCATTTGAACAAACTTGGTAGAGGCCCACAAGCTTATAGCAAATGCAAAATATTAAACCTCTGGCTCTTGCAGTTACAGAGAAGAAGATGTTTTAAGTTTTTCCCTATACATGTCTATATAAAACATGTGACCCTTGGGGCGGGGCCAAATGTGACCCCAGGGTCACCATTTGAACAAACTTGGTAAAGGACCATAAGCTTATAATAAATGTAAAATATCAAACCTCTGGCTGTTGTAGTTTCCGAGAAGAAGATTTTAAAAAAAAAATCCTATATAAGTCTATGTAAAACTGTGACCCTCGGGGCGGGGCTAAATGTGACCACAGGGTCACCATTTGAACACACTTGGTAAAGGACCATAAGCTTATAATAAATGTAAAATATCAAACCTCTGGCTGTTGTAGTTTCCGAGAAGAAGATTTTTAAAAAAATAAATCCTATATAAGTCTATGGAAAACTGTGACCCCCTGGGCGGGGACAAATTTGATCCCAGGGTCACCATTTGAACAAACTTAGTAGAGGACCATGAGATGATGCTACATGTAATACATGAGAGCTCTGTGCCTTGTGGTTTCAGAGAAGAAGATTTTTTAAAGTTTTTTCGTATATGACTATATGAAAAACATGCAAAACTTCAATATACAAACTTTGGACCCCCGGGGCACGGCCATTTTTGACCTCGGGGACTTTATTTGAACAAACTTAATAGTCAAGGCGTGGCGTTCATTTTAAAAGAAAAAATGTTGAAATCTGTCAAGCGGTTCTGGAGAAGAAGATTTTTTAAGGTTTCGACTATATATGGTAATGGCAGCCATCTTGGATGTAGCGCTGACCTAATTTTAACAAATCTAAAAAGCATTCATCTAAGGATCATCCATGTGAAGTTTGGTCAAAATTAGCCAAGCGATTTCTGAGGAGAAGTCGTTTGAAGAAAAGTTAACGGACGACGGACGGACGACGGACGACGGAAGACGGACAACACACCATCCCATAAGCTCTGCTGGCCCTTGGCCAGTAGAGCTAAAAAGCATTGTCTTGGAAAGATTTCTTAACACAACCGTTATGGTACAATAATAACAATAAGATTGGAAGATCATGTGCTTTTTATTAAAGATGGTATGATAAAGGTATTTTATTTATTAATGATATAATGGATAACAATGTTAATCTTCTCTCTTTTACACTATGTATCGAAACGTTTGCTGTACAGTCACATTTTTTAGAATATGAAGGTATGACTGCAGCAATACGGGACTACCTTCAAAAACAAAATTTCTCTCATCTTGCCATTAATTTAGAAAATCCAATTTTTCCTATAAGTAGTGTCCTTATAACAAGCGCACAGAAAGGCTGTCGTCCCATTTATTATATACTTAATACATCAAATGTACATCCAACCTCTATAGTCAAATGGGGGCAATATGGTTTAAATATAGACAGAGAATGGAATAACTTATTCAAAATACCTTTCAAATGTACAAAAGACACCAGGTTACAATGGTTTCGGGCAAAAATAAACCACAGATGTACTGCTACAAACATAATTTTGATAAAAATGAAGATAAAAATGATAATTCCTGTAGCTTCTGCACAGAGTCTCCAGAAACCCTTATATATTTATTTTGAGAATCTAAATATATCAAAACATTTTGGGATATGTTTAAGATTATTTGCAATGACAATAGTATAATAATTAAACCGGAATGTGCTACAAAATAAATCATAGTTGGGTCTAGTCAATATGACATTGTTTTAAATAAATTAATTTTGCATGCAAAATACTTCATATATAAATGCAAGTTAGGTGGACGATTACCACTGTTCATATATTTCAAACCACAAATTAAATACATATATCAAACTGAAAAAATAAATGCAGTTAAAAGTATTGCATTTGATAAATTGAAAAACTTTGGTTGACTTATAAATCCCTACTTAATTAATTTTCTGTCTTAAATTTTAAGTTACACTGTGCAACATATCTATCTTGTTTTCTTCTTCTTATCTTTGATACAGAAAAAATGTTTGTTTGTTTGTTTGTATGGTATTTTACGTCATTTTCATAACATGTAAGGTTATATATGACGGTCGATTTTTTGTGGTAAAAACAGACCATCCACTTTTTTGGGGTAGAGCCAGTATTGTACACCTCCCGCCATCCGTAAGAATCGACACTTCCTCACTTACAAGTCGAGCTCCCAGTGGGATTCGAACCCGTAGCGGTGAAAGGCGAATGTTTACAACGCAATGTCGTTAACCATTCGGCCATTCGGCCGAAGTAGAAGGAAAAAAAATTCCCAAGAAATATCTAGTTATATCTGTTAAAGTATGTTCCCCGCTGTTTTTCCTGAATAATGAATTATTGTATACTTTCATATTGTCCCGTTTAGTTTGCATTGAGCTAAGCGTGCAATATTCTACGATATTGCACACATTGATATTGCACGGGAACTTTTGCTCGTGCTTGCTAAGAGCCGCGAAATAGAAATAAGGAACTACTTTCAAATGAAATTAACGGAATCCTTCCTATAGTGTCAACAAAAAAATACGAGTTTTTTTCAACCTTTTATGGCAAAAATTGATAAAATAATTCAAATGGTCACTCACCCACTGTTTTTAACGTTATCGAATGGTAAACAAACTTCAGAAAATCTCTTGATGTTTTTAATGACGTCATCCGATGTCGACGTCGTTTTCGCGCAAAATAATCATCCACACAAAATGAAACTGAATGACAAGATAGGAATTCCATCAAAAGCTATAAAAATAACACAAATACAATGAAAAGTAATAGTCATACAATTAACATTGATCAAAAACAATATGAAAGTATACAATAAAAAGGTTATTGAATTTGTATGGCTAAATATTACTTGGAACTCGTTGTTTTGGCGCAGGACGACTCGCAAGCTCGTCGTCCTTTGCCAAAACAACTCGTTCCAAGTAATATTTAGCCATACAAATTCAATAACCTATAGAGTCACACCTCCATATATAGATCTTGTCTTTTCTTTATATATTTGTTTTGGATAACATACTTTTTTTCACACAATCAACTCAGAAGAGATAGTGCTATGTGGATTTGTATAAAGACTGAATTATTCGTATTTTATCATTGCATTTATCTACGTTAAACAATTCTTTAGGTAAAAGGGGACACACATCAATCTGGTTTATTTACACATAAAACTTTTGAAAGATCATCGGATTACAGAGTCCCTCTTTCAGAAACGTGTATTTTAAATCTCCTTTGAAATTGTAAAGATATTTAAAAAAATACTCCCCATTTATACAGCTTCTATTTGTGTATGTACCTATGTGTGGAAACTATATATATACTCGGTAAAAAAAAGTTTTGGACCAGGGTATATAAAGTCAAATAAAAATAAAACTAGTGGACAGAATTTAAGTATCTTTTTTTAGTAACCAAGGTCTACCCCGGTTAATTTGGTACCAGAAACATTACATTTCAAAGATTTGATTTAAAAAAAATATCGCGAACACACAAAGGTTCTGTAAAAAATGTTGCAAAGTCCATACAAAGTAACAGTTACGGACACATTCGAGCAGGGCTTTATATGGTTAAAAAAACTAGACATATTATTTCAGAACATCCTCGGTTGATCATATATAATATACGTATAACATGTATATTGTTTTGTTTAAATATGTATGAAGCAAAGAAAAACCAAAACGTAATGATTATTTTTGTGTATATGCAATGTTAAAATCTGTGTATTATAATTGTCATATATTTGTAATGATGAAAAACTGTAATAGTTTAAGTCAATAAAAGTACCTATCTATCTATCTTTATTATATAATTGCCTATATAGGAATAATGTCTAACAAGTGATTCTATAATGATTTTCCTTGTGTGTGGAATAATGTTTATAGACAAACACAGATAAATATTAATGGACGCTATTCTGTCAGATGTGAATAATAAAGGTAAATCAACCAATTATCCGTATGTCAGCGATTAACTTACATAATCATGAACTCAGATTGTATTTGAAATTCTTGACGCTATTATTGCTGTTTATAAACAAGGCATCAGCATCGAGGTGCAATTTTGCTATGTTCGCCTTGGAACATGCCTACTGTTGTGTTGAAATATGTGCATAAATAAGTGGATGTATTTCTTTTGCTTAAAGGGAATACAGCGACACAGCCAAATAATCTTTATTTTTGGGAGTTTTGGAAAACTTGGAAAAGGGTGAAGAATTATCAAAATCATATGATAAACAAAGAAGATATGATCGTTTGGAGGTTCTGTTGAAACAGATATGCAAGCCGCCATTTTTAGAGCTATGACATCACAGTTCTAAATAACCATATATGGAATATTGATAAATATGAAAATTTACTCATTTATAGGGGCAACAATTAAAGTAACTGTATGAAGAATATATATAACTAATGGCAATAATGCTTTATATGACAAGTTAAGGGGTTTGCATTCATTTGCAGTGATTTGCTTTGCTTTAAATGATATTTATCAATATTCCATATATGGCCATATAGAACTATGATGTCATGGTTTTCAAAATTTCTGCTCCCATATCCATTTTAAAACAATCTTCAAATGGTCATATCTTCTTTGTTTATCATCCTATTTTGATAATTCTTTCACCTTTTTGCAAGTTTTTCAGATCTCTCAATATAAGAGTTGTTTGGCTGTGTCGATACATTCCCTTTAACATCTCAAAAGTCATATATTAGAAATGAATATGTAAACATTTGACTGTGTTAATAACGTAATGCTTTTTTTAATAAAACAAACTGTAATGTAATGGCAAAAGCAAACGGAAATCAAATTGCTTAAACCAAACATAAAATGGCCACTTAACCATCAAAATGATATATAGGGTCCTATAGAAACTACAGCGTCCGAACGCAATGGCATCGTAGGTCCGCACTGTACTGCAAACAAGGAATTGAAACTACAATGAAAGAGACACAAAACAACAGAAAGGGTGGTGACGACAGGGTTACCGACCTGGAACGGTCAGTAGGCAATAAGACCTACTGGTTAGCTTGAATCGATTTTATATGCGCACAATCCTCGCTATTATCCTGTCTTCAGCGCCCAAATAGACAAGACAGTGTAAACAAAACTACATGGAACCATGGAACAAAAAAAAACAACAGAAAGGGTGGTGAAGACAGGGTTACCGACTTGGAACGGTCAGTAGGCAATAAGGCCTACTGGTTAGCTTGAATCGATTTTATATGCGCACAATCCTCGCTATTATCCTGTCTTCAGCGCCCAAATAGACAAGACAGTGTAAACAAAACTAAATCCCATCAAAAGGAAATCTCTAACAATAAAGTCCACATCCAGAGAAACCAACTAAAGATATACATACAAAATAATAAACATCTCAGGATGTATCCAGAATCGTACTGAACAACCATAGTAGTTGCAGCTAAAGAGAAGACCAATCTAGGGTACGACCAGAAAACCCGAGGGACGAAAGCTCATGCACCCACCTCCCTTAGTTGGGGTTTCAGTAGGTACAATCATAGAGTCCCAAGAGGTAGTCCAGTCATCGCACAAGTGAAAAGTGAAGCGTAATGACTGACTGTAGAGGGGTCAATCACTAAACATGCAGTGCGCTGTAAAACCAAGGGGTTATATCCTTTTCTGACGAACTTCCTGATTAAATTTGTAAAGCGGTCAGGAAACCCGTCAGACCCCTTTAACTTTCGAAGTTTATAGACCACATCTCCATAAAATGAGGGTTGTGATATGTCTAGTCGCAGAAGTGTTTTAAGGTTGGTGTTGTACTTTTCCAGCAGGCCCTCGTTGCGGCGGTAGAATTTAGAGAAAGATCTATGTAGTTTGTGATAACGAAAACCCTGCTGAAGAAGTTTACTTGTAATATCAAAACAGGATTACAAAGCACTTATTACAGCAAGTCAGCACAGATTTGGAGGGGAAAAAATCAGACATTGCAACAAAAAAAAGAAAAAAAAAAGACAATCATTGCCAATGTCATATTTATTACGAATCGGTGACACTATTGACACCAATCGCGTGCGAGCACACAGGTGTGGTTGTCATGTTGCAGTGGTATTGTTTTCAAAATCAATTATATTTTACAAGTGTCAAATTAGCACATGCTTTGCTCCCACATATTGTTTGTATCATGGTTTTTGACGGGCGACATTGTTAGGAGGATGACAAATTATATATTTTAGCTAGTTTAGGTGTCTTAATTGATTTATTCTTTGTCATGCTGTTAGTTCCGATGTGTGGTCCCGTAAAATGCATATTTGATATATTTGATAATGAATACAAGAATTGCAAAAACTCAAACAAAATAATATGAGATAAGAAAATAACTGATAAAAGTCTAGTAATATTCGCAATCTTTTCCGAGTCAAAAGCTTCAGGTCTGCCGTTACCATAAATTTCGAAAAACCTTTGCACAATTTTATTATCGTAACCCAGATCTGCTTTTGAAATATACAAGTAATTTAAAATCTTTAAATCTTCCGCGACAAGGAATTTTACAACCTGACGTCTATGGTGATATGATTTCGTAAGATCCTTGGTCATAATCACTTTCATACAATCTTTATTAAACTTGTTAAAAAGTTTATCAAAAGTAGTTATGACCCTATAGTTTTGCAACGCCCTGCATGTTTAGTGATTGATCCATTTACAGGTCGCCACTATGCTTTCCTCTTTGATTGTGCGATGACCGGGCATATTGTGGACCTTATGATGATGTCTACCTAAATCATAAAAGGGATCCTAAATCGTGTCTTACTAGTGTATTCTCTTGTTTTATATTCGTTTATATGGTCATCTATGTGTTATATTATATTGCCTACTAATGCTCCTTTGTTGGCGGGGATGTCTTTATTTACGCTGTCCCATTTAACTGGGATGATAATAAGGTAAGAGTATATAAATATTGCATACTAGTGAGGGTGACAGTCGATATTGTCAAGCTTCGGAAAATTTTATTATACCAAACAAAACATGTTTTCATTAAAATTTAAATATATGAGGGGGAAAAAAATCCCTATAATTTTTTTTTTTTTTTTTTAACTTTAAATTTATATGTTTATCACCAGTTTTGATTTAGAGTAACAAAAAAGACAAGATTAATACATTTTACTCTTTTTTAGATATTATATCAACATTTTAACAATATAAATGACATATTTTATCATTTCCTTACGATTGGCATAACTTCAACTGTATTTGAATAAGCGTCCACCGATTTCCAATTGCGCAAAACGAGTCGTAATTTGAAAAACCCAAGTTTTAGTTGTATTTATTCAAGGCTCATTAAGAGCATCTGATATAACAAATTTACATTGTGCAGAAAACATAACAATTTCAAAACTATTTACATAACAGAACTATTTACATAACAATACACATAATCACATAACCATCACACAACCAACCATCAATCTGTACATGAATGAAATGACTAGAATGAATAATGAGTGAATCCTAATTTACATGTTTAGTAAAGTATTTTTGCTATCTAGATTATTTTTTTTAACTAAAAACATAGCATATGGAGAAAGAGTGTATACATTTATATTACATAAACTATATATATGTTCAATGTGAATATCTATATGTTTGGGGATAAAAGAAACATTTTTTTCTATCAGTCTTTGAGCAAAACTATATCCAGTTATTTACAAGCTTTAAGAATGAGTTCACAAAATCTGGTTAATTTTAATAATGTATTCTTATCTTTATTATTCATTAATAGCTCATATTTAACAGAATTTGGATTTTTATAAAAATATTGACCGATAAATATTTTGCTGTCACTTGCAAAGTGTTTACAAATAAATACATAGTGAAATTCATCCCCCAACAAATGAGCAAGTGTACATGTGCGTAGATTTCTTTCTATGTTTAAACGGAATTTACATACAATATTAGACAAACCAAATGGCAAAATATTAAAATACTGCTCAAAAACAAACTCTTTCTTATACATTCTATAGTTTAAACACTTACCTAGACTTTGTATATCACTATTCCAAGATTGAACAAATTGATCTCTTATGCGACTCTTAACTAATTTCTAAAATAATCTGGGCTATAGACTTTCTGATCTAACCAGTAATCAGATATCCCAAGTTCGTTGAGAGACTTTTAAACAAATTGTATCCATGGAAATTTAATTATGTTGTTTTTATGAAGACAATAGGCCATTCTATATAGCAAATTGCATATTTTGGTTTCTTTAGCATTTATTAGTTTTAAAACACAGTAATTAAGTATTCTACTTCTTATGTGTAATGAAATCGGAAATATTCCAAGCTCGCCATACAACATACAATTCAGTGTAGTTTGTTCCAAGTTTAGAAAAAAATTACAGTATTTAGACTGAAATTGGTCTATAATTTTTATATCTTCTATACCCCAGACCTCTGATCCATACGAAAGTATGGGCACAACCATAGCACCAAACAAATATAGTTGCAAATCAAGTGGTAACAACAATTTTCTGGCTTTATTAATTAAGGAATACATAACCTATTTTTATACTTCACGTGACGTCAAAATCGTCCCCACCCCCCACCCCACCCCACCCCACCTCCCCCACAAACCAAATGTATAAGAATATATGGAACCTATTGCGTTTTTGTATATTCAGTTTGGCCAATTTACTACTTTTGACACTCATCTAAACGGCGTGAAAACAATTGCGGGGAGGTACTCTGCTTACGAGAAGGTACTCATTTGCGGGAAGGTACTCTATTTGCGGGAAGGTACTCTATTTGTGGGAAGGTACTCTATTTGCGGGAATGTACTCCATTTGCGGTTGCGGGAGGTACGCTATTTGCGGGAAGGTACTATATTTGCGAAAAGGTACTCTCTTTCAATCGTTTTCTTAAAAAGGATTATATTCTAAGAGGCCCATGTGCCTAGTGATGTTTTTTTTATAAAAATAGTTTATAAGTCGAAAAGGAAATGCAGCTTTCACAGAACAGAGTAAACCCGAAAACACGCAAAATGACAAACATGAATGGCGGTGTTAACAAAGAATAAAGGCATATGACGTCACACACACACAAAGGGTTGACAATAGGACTACCGCCTTGGAACGGTCAGTGGCAAAAAAGGCCGCTGGGAGTTTAAACCAGGTTTTAGGGTGCACCAAACCTCACACACCCTACTGTCAACCCAATAACAGGGGACAGTGTAAATAGAGAAAACCCCGCCATGAACTATTCTCTAACCAACAAGGCAGCATTGATAGGCAATATAAGTAAAACACAAAGATGATCGTGTATATATAAATACAAAAAAACAATAGCCTAGAAGGCCACAAAGAAGGTACCCAATGACTTGGCAGAAGCCAGAGCAACCAGAGAATTAGCCATTGAGGGCGCGACAATGCAAGATTGCAGACAAACATATTTTGAGCTTTAGGTAGACGTCATCATAGGGTTCGTAGCCTGTCCGGTCATCGCACAATTAAAGAGGAAAGCATAGTGGCTATCTTTGGAGTACTAGTAGCTGATAAAGCAGATAACATTTCATTTACGCCGACTCCAAGTGAAAACAAACAAACCGATTCTAACGAGGATGGTCCCGCAAACATTATTGAAGAGATGATTGAAATGACACCAACAGTTCTAGATAGACTATCAGCAGGTGGATTTGACAAGGTTTTGCAATCATTCTTCAAACAGGTAAATTCTGAATCATTTCCATTGACGAATATAGCTTTTTTGCTATGGACACATGTTGTAAGATGGTTTAATTGTACAAATACATTCCAAACGCGATAATGACACAAACATGAATAGAAACAAAAGCATTCTGGAGAT
>JAWPHD010003859.1:0-203826 GCA_037043455.1 Cyrtodaria siliqua | reverse complement strand
TCATAATATACTAAAATATTGACAACAAATTCATTTAAAGTTCGATTTAACTAATTTTTTCAATGCAAACATATTCTATTAATCTATTTGTTAATATATAAAAACAATTTGTATTAAGTTTTAGATATTGATTTTATGACTCCTTTTCGTACACGAAAAGTCCTTTTCGTGAGGCCAAAATGGAGTAAAAACGCGAAAGTATTGACAAAAAATTCATTTAAAGTTCCATTTAACTAATTTTTTCAATGCAAACATATTCTATTAATCTATTTGTTAATATATAAAAATAATTTGTATTAAGCTTTAGATATTGATTTTATGACTCCTTTTCGTGAGGCCAAAATGGAGTAAAAACACAAAAGTATTGACAAAAAATTCATTTAAAGTTCGATTTAACTAATTTTTTCAATGCAAACATATTCTATTAATCTATTTGTTAATATATAAAACTAATTTGTATTAAGCTTTAGATATTGATTTTATGACTCCTTTTCGTAGACGAAAAGTCCTTTTCGTGAGGCCAAAATGGAGTAAAAACACAAAAGTATTGACACAAAATTCATTTAAAGTTCGATTTAACTAATTTTTTCAATGCAAACATATTCTATTAATCTATTTGTTAATATATAAAACTAATTTGTATTAAGCTTTAGATATTGATTTTATGACTCCTTTTCGCGGACGGAACGTCCTTTTCGTATGGTCAAAATGGAGTCAAAACACAAAAGTATTGAATAAAAAATAATTTAAAGTTCGATTTAACTAATTTTTTCAATGCAAACATATTTCATTAGTGTGTTTCTAAATATATAAAAATAATTTTCTTAATGCTTAAAATATTGATTTTATGGCTCCTTTTCGTAGCGGAATCTCCTTTTCGCGAAAAGGACTCCTTTTCGCACTTTAGGCCTACCCGATATTTATAGCAATTTATAGCAATTGCTATAGTAGCAAATAGTAGTTATGGTTCGGCGACAATATTTTCATATCGGTTCCATATTTTATGAAAGTATATATCTTTTGAGTTTGTATAAGCAATGAATTTTTCAGTTTTATAAACTGATTTTAAATAGTAAATAAAGTTGAGGCAGGATGGTGCAGAATTATTTTGTTTTTGAAAGAATATATGGTATTTTCCTAATATTAGAATTTTATTAAGGATATTATCAAATTTAGTGAATGAAAAGTTTTTTTGGTATAAGTTTAATTTTCATGCCAAATCCCATCACAAGTTTGATTTTCTTTCCCATGATAGTATTTTTCTTACTGCTACATTTCTAAAGACATGGATATACAGATAGATCTATGGTAAAGAGCAAAAAAGGAGTTTGACGGAAACTTTGATTATGTCAAAACTGCAGTAAGTACTTACTCCCTGGTCAAAACCTTGATTTTTAAGAGAAAATCGAAAAATGATGACATTTTTAACATTAAACATCTTTTTATACAATTTCGTATTTTGAAAATAACATAAATTATTATAATCCCATTAACGGGCATTTTGCTATTCACTATGAATCTTCACAGACATATTTGTTATTAGGTCTGTGGAATCTCATCAAACTCATTGAATAATTGAGAGAGGAGCTATAATGATAGAAGGAACAGTTACGGTGCCACGTCATATTTTGGTTACTTCGTTGGTTAAGATAGGAAATTATTAATACGTCTGTGATTTTGGATGAAGCTTGAATATTTGTGGGCCAAAATACTCTCTGTTCGTACGCGGTCATTTTACACTGTACAGCCATGTGGTACAGCCCTTGTTCTTTTGCCTCTTGCAAGGTTCCACACAGTGATATATGTTCTGATTATTCTATTCTATTCTATTGCGACCAATCATATTTCCCCATGTGTTGACTGTATCCGGTCTGACGACGACAAAATGTTTCTACTTTCAGTTTTGTTATTCGCGCTAATTTCAGGATGTTTTGCTACAATTCCAAGACCTCGGGGTGTAGCAATCTCAAGTATGTTGAAATAAATTCAAATTAATTGTGTAACATGTTTTGAAGTGCTTGGAATTCAGAGATCGCATATATTAAAGAGTGGGTGGGGTAACCACAAATTACATGTCATTGGAACAAAACAACCGAAACCATGCTCACCCAGGTTTTATTGATGTTCCCACAGTGTCCTTATAGAGAATATCATGTTAGTGCCTGATCCTATCCAGGTGAGTCTGAAATAAAAGTTTAAGTGCCGAACCTGATAAACTGGATATGATCAGGCACTAACATGATATTCTATTTATCATGTTGATCGTTTAAAATCATTTAATTTACCTTTTTTGACATTTTTTCCCATTTAAAACTACCCAGACGTCATCAAATATACCCTGCTGTCATCAAAAGAGGTGCTGCCATCATGGAATGAAGTGCACCTGACGGGATATAAGGAACGTAACTGCCGATAAGGTTTTATCTCAGGCACCCTGTTTCTCGGCAGATAAAATGATCGACATGATAAATTACCATAGACTGTTGTGCTTTTGCCCCTTTTTGAACTTAGAATGTTGGTAAAAGTCTATGAACAGACGAGCGTCGGGCACCCTCAGGCGGTGCTCTTGTTTATAACAGACATCATTAACGACTTCCTTCAGTGTGCTAATCCTTTATTTCGATAAACCACTCGAGCAATCTTCTGATCAAACAAATTACCCCCAGGCTATGATGAAGGTATGAATGCATCTGCCAATGATTAGCGTAAAGCGTTTAGTTCACGCAAATTGCCGGTGAAACAAACGAAAAGTGCCCGATAATTTGTTTGCAAAATACAATTTTATGGGTGGCTTGGACAACTTTCCGTGGGGCCATGAAGTGAGGTAAAATTCCTTGAGTTTCTGTCTCACACTGGGAGGTATCACATGTATGGGTTTATCACCTGCCAGAATTTAAAGGTCTGTCAGATTCCTGGTCACTTATTAGTCAGTTTATTTTGATGATGCTTTATTCCAAATTATGATATTCACTTGGGTAAAATGTCTCCTGTGCATTTCAGGGTGCCTAGACGTCGAATATGAATCAAGATTTTTTTTTATTACTTTCTATATGTTTTCATATCTGATTTGATTGAAAAGAATGAAAACAGACGCACCTGAATCTGTTGTCAATCTTCGCGTAGCCGTCCTCTAAGCTCACCCACTGTTTACATGTAATTTTATTGACGGCCGAAACCAAAATGGCGAAGGCGGAACATTCATTTTTCTAGGGAAGGGTGACTTAAAAGATCAGTTGACCAATAGTGGTGTAAATAATAAAATATAAACACGGTATGCTATTTACCTACCTTTTATTTTCTAGATATAATGTTTTATAATCAGCGGCCGAAGTTGCATGGCAACGTATCTCACCTTCGAACTTACGGTGGCTATTATCACACATAAACGGATCTCCGGATCATAAAAAAAAGGTTTGGGGTGGTATTCGAGAAGTAATATTCAAACTATCAAGGGTAAATTACATTGAATTACAGGGAATTTGTTTGGCCACTTTTGTTTCGGTCCCATTCCCCTCCCCTGAAAGTATATATTTTCCCCCGTTTTCCTGTGAAAAATTCCCCTCTTTAAAAAAAAAAATAATTAAACTCCAATACAGGAAAACAGCATACTTTTTTGAAATATTGAATGGTACATTCTTGGTGCCACATAAAAAATAACCTCCTTTTTTATTTACAAAAACATATTGCTTGTCTTTTGGTATATCTTTATTCTTCCATTTGTTATTTTAACAAATAACTTAGACGAAGAAAGAATTGGTTTGTATAATTTTAAAATGTTTGTGTATTTGTTATTCAAAATTGTTTCAGTTAATTTTGATTCAAACAGGGTCCATAAATGTGTTTTGTTATTTGTTCCAGTTGACAAACTTTGAATTATATTCTTATTGGTTAAACATGATTGATGTGTAACATAGGTTACACAGAAAAAATTACATACTGTATTCAGCCACTTACATTTTGAAAACCATCATAGTTAACTTGAAACAACAATCAATTTGGTGTATCTCATATAGTGTACCTTAATAATAATAATAATAATAAATGCTTTATTTAATGATGGTAACTCAATCAATTTACAACAATTGTTCTCCCTTGAGGCCATCAAATGAAGAAACAATTTTTACCTTATGTAAAAATATTGATATCTCTTAATTATGGATTAATATTTTGGAAAGATTTGCTTCGATTTATTGAGAAACAGCGTTAAGCCTTGATCCCTTTGGAGGGGTAGGCAGATGGGTAGAATCCCCCCAAATTCATGTTCATTTTATAATTTTTTGTTCATGTTCATTAAAGGTCTTCATCATGATCCCTGCATTGTTTCAGGTGCTATCTCGCTCGCATTAAAAGAGCAGTGGCAGAAAAACAATAACATGGCTCCAGCGTAAATGGAGTTTCTACGATAGAATTTGCAGCAACTCTGCAGTTCAGGGTGAGAAGGTTCTAGGCCCATTTTCCATATTTCATCTCGATGTACATGGAAGATGAGCCTGGCATGTTCATGCCTTTTAGGCGCCATATAACCTTTTCATGTGTTGGTGCGCCTTAAAACCCCAATTCAATTCAGTTATACGATTCTCATATATTTACTTTATTTTACAGTGGCGAGCTTCTACGAGCCAGGTGTGTCATTCCGTTGTCTGGATGGAAGTAAGGAGATACCGTTTGACTACGTAAATGACGACTACTGTGATTGTCCCGATGGCACAGATGAACCAGGTATGCTTTGTAATACTCAATCAGGGGTGTCATTAACTTTATAAGTAGGTGGCTCACAGAGCACAGTAGCCAATTGATTGATCGATACTTGTATAAAATACTAGTAAAAGTATTCATAGTAGCCGGGTAGACCAGTCAAAGTAGTAGGGGAAAATCCCCGCCTACCGCCTCTTAATGACACCTCTGCTCAATGCTCTCTGAAGTTAGAATGTATCTCAGTTAATAGGGGGATTTGCGCGGTCGGCGAATGGGGATGGGCGCGGGAAGGGGGTGTCCCGCTTCTGGCACAGATTTTTTTTTTACTGACCAGTGGAAAGACTAGATTTGGCATATATCTAGTATCATAAGAAATGAAATAAAAAAACATATTTTTTGATGTAAATTTATTGTTTTATTCATCTCTTTATCAATAAAACCAACAATCAGCCATACAGTTAACATTAACCACATCATTCATAAACATTAACTGCATCACTCCGAGTCTCAACCCATCATCACAGTGACGATCTCCTTGTTCTCTGTGAATGCCAGTCACATACCGCTCTGTTAAAATCAAAGTCATCCAGAGTTGGACCATCCATGCAGATTAAGAGAAGGCTGTTGAGGGCGTTGTTCGACAGGTTGCATCTGTGTGTTGTCTTTACTCTCTTCAGTGTGGAGAAACCCCTCTCACAATCTAAAAAGAAAAGTTTTTTTTATTGTACAGTTAATATAAAAAATATGTTAAAATGAATATTGTCATGATCTGTTAATAATGATATACATGCAGCTCCAAATAATTATTTAATAAAACAGTAATTGCTTTTAATAAATATTGTATCATTTTATAAAACTGTATCCTACCTGCTGTGGAAGTTGGAAGCAAGAGCCCTATTCTCTATTCCCTCATACCCACTAGACTCAGGCTCAGACTCATTTAAATCACAAACTCTTTTAACACTAAGAGTCCTAGTAACAAATTTATCCATAATTCAATTCACTATGAAATCAAATGCACTGAATAAATTGTATAAACACAATGTGAAGAAGACTGCATCAAGACCTGTTTATATTAAGTAAAATAACAATGGAATTTCTCGTTATCTGAGACATAACTAATTGTTAAAAAGCAGACAGCCAATAAAACAATTCAATTACTTACCATAATTATTTCACGGTTCTGGTTACTCTTCAAAACACCGCTACACACAGTCCAGAAATCCAATATAGCCGCCCTTCGTTATGATCCTCATTTTGCAGACGAGGAGCCCGTCGGGCCTGTCTTAAAAAAAAAAAAAAAAAAAAAAAAAAAAATCCCCAAAAAAAATTCAGTTTTACTGGATCTCAAGCTCAAGTTCCTCAAGACAAAATACTCCCACGTGTATTGTGAACTGTGAAAACACTTGCAATAAAGTAATTGAAATGTGTTATACACACATTGAAACAATAAGAAGTTTGAATATTTTGCCTGGCTTCGTGTCGGCAGTTTGTCACAACTTTGAGGTCGACAATTGTTGACATAAAACTCATTATTCTGCTATTAGGGTTGTGTTTTCTTTCCTTTGTGATAAGAAATACCGTTTTTGTCATTAAAAACACACTAATGCATGAAAAAAAAAATCGTTATTGATGGTATTTCGATTGAATGTTTGTGAAATGTTCGGGCCGTAAAAGTGCGGTGTCATAGTAGTTCGGATGGTACATAATTTCGGATATATATATATATTTTTTTATTTTTTTTTATTTTTTTTACATAAACAAATAAGAAAAACTGTCCTTTACTAATACATGTTGGTGGAAAGAAAAATATATATACTGTATATGTATAAATACAGATATAAAGTATATTTTTATTCATTATGTAAGGTGTAAGGAGTTCCTGGAATCCTACTTTTAAATGAATTCTAGTCTAGGCTCCTAATTCTTTACTTGGAGAAAGTGGTGACAAAAAGAAAAAATATAGCCACAGGAGGCTCTGATAGTCTCATAAAACCTGATTAAAAATTTGGCTCCAAGTTTAGCTCCAGTTTCACCAAGTCGGCTCTGATTATTATCGTTTGGCAAAAGTGCTAGTACTCTCCTTTGCATTGGTTATAAATTACTATGTAATATTCTATTCTAACATATTTTAAACGAAATGGTAAATAAGTCCGCTGACCAGGGAGCATAAAGTGGTAGCAAAAAGGAAAATATAGTCAGAGGAGGTTCTGAGCTTGATTAATACATACGTAACAAAATGTATGTGTGCTATAAAAGTGAATAAAGACACATTTCCAATAAGAAAAAAATGTAGGACCTTTCCATCTTAAATCAGGGCCTGTCCATTTCAAATCAGGGCCTGTCCATTTCAAATCGGGGCCTGTCCATTTTCAGAAGCAACAAGCCCTGGGCCTGTCTCTTAAAATAATTTTCTTTGAGCACTGCCCAATTAATTCAAACACCATCATCTTTAATCTTATCTCAAACGTCTGCCGACTATCGAAACAATAAACAACATGCCACTAACTTTTAATCCACATGCGGTCTATCTGTGTGTATTTCACAGCTGTTACAGCTACTGACACTTTATCGATCGATACCGGAGTCGCTTGACTGCATACACAATTTATAAACGTGTAGTAAAGTGTTTTATTGGGAAACTGAAGGGATAGCGCAGTAAGATCAAAGGATAGCGGCACAATTAAGGCATAGCGAGACATTCCATTTTGGAATTAAGGCGAAGCGGGTGCGCTATGCTTAAATGGCCTGTGGAAAACCCTGGTTATTGCATTTAATAATACTAGCACATGAAAACTCATTTGGAGCTTACTTTTTTTGAAGAATATTAATTAAGCAGACGTTGACATCAACGTCAGAGTTGTATAAATTTATCTTAACTTATACTGGACCAATCTTTATGAAATTATGTATGCATGTTTTTATTGGGGTTAGTCATACACCTACTGAGTTTGGATGTCTCCAACTGCATTTAAATATAGATACAGTCAAAAACATACTAACGGTCACCTCTGTAAAGTGTGACCCTGGCCATAACGGTCAGCCTTTGGTCCTCCCAATACATTCCGCTATAAATCTCATCTTTATATAACATATTTATTTTATTTTTCTTATTTTTTTTACTGATGATGACGCATTAAACACTGGTAATATAATAATTTGTTTTGAACTTATTTAGAAATGTGGGCAAGATAATAATGTAATATTTGTATAACAGGTACCTCGGCTTGCCCCAGTGGAAGATTTCACTGTACCAATGCAGGATTCAGACCAACCAACATACTGTCCTCCAGAGTCAATGATGGCATCTGTGGTAAGTATATTATAACTACCGGTATATTGGTAGTAAGTAATATGAACATTTTTGTATGTTTAAAGTGCTCTTGATCGTCTGAATGTGTGGCTGAAGTTTTGTTCCCTCTTCCAAAAGGTATGTGTTTTTTTACCCCACAGTTCTTGGCTAAAAATTCTCCTATGATAAAAAGATTATAATTTTTTAAAATCATGGTCCTGAAACTGCAGAAATAAAACAATATTGTTGCTAATGATATGGTTTTAGTAGGAAAATCACCTGATGATTTGCAGCAAAATTTAGATTTATTACTAGCTTATTGTAATAAATGGGGATTAAAAGTAAATTCCGTCAAAACCAAAATTATGGTTTTTAGGAAAAGGGGCCAATTAAGACAAAATGAGTCATGGACATATAACGACAACTTCTCAGAAATAGTTAACGATTTTAATTATCTGGGAGTTATTTTTAATTACACCGGAACATTTGTTTTAAATCAAGTAAGTTTAGCAGGGAAGGGTTTAAAGGCTTTACATATATTAATTGCTAATACTAAGAAGTTTAATTTTAAACCAAAGACAATGTGTCAATTATTCGACTCCTTTGTTGGATCCATTCGGAACTATGGGTGTGAAGCCTGGGAGTTTTCTAAGTCGAAAGAAATTGAAAGGATTCACTTAAAATTTTGTAAATATATTTTAAATGTTAAGACCAACTAGCAATGCGGGTATTTACGGGGAACTTGGGTGGTATCCATTGTATATATTGTACTATGTTAGAATCGTTAAATATTGGTGCAAAACAGTTAACTCTTGACAATATTATAATTCCTACTATTTACAATAATTCAGTCAAAAACATAGAAAACGGGCGTAATAATTGGACTGGAAATATTAAAAAAGCTTCTAAACGAGTACGGTTTTGGTTATGTTTGGAATAATCCATATAGTGTTCCTTTGAAAACATTTCATACTGTTTTTAAACAGCGTTTAGTCGATTGTTTTGTTCAAAAGTGGAACAGCGATGTTGTAAATATTAATAGAGTTTTGTCAATGTATATACATTTTAAAGGTATATTTGTATATGAACCATATCTCAATATTTTGCCATATAAGTTGCGAATTGTTTTATCAAAACTAAGACTATCGTCGCATTCACTGCGAATTAAAACTGGGCGCTTCGCACAGAACAGATAGAAACCAACGTTATTGTACCATTTGTAATTCTAATGACATCGAAGATGAATACCATTTTGTTTTGATTTGTCCTGTATATGATAATATAAGAAGAAAATACATTAAAAAGTACTATTATAAACGTCCAAGTGTTTTAAAATTCATAGAGCTAATGAAAACACGTAATAAGAAAGAGTTGTTTAATTTATCTTGGTTTATAAAAGAAGCATTTGATACCCGTAAAGATTTACTGTTTAATCAAAACTAGGTTTATCCTCGAATGAAAAATATTATCAATTAATTATTTATGTTATTGCTTTTGTGATAATTAGAACATAATTGTCTTTTTAATTTAATATTTAATTTAATTTGCTAAGTTAAAGTTCAGTGTCATTTTCACGTATTTATTCAATTATTTAATATTACAAATTATTCAATAATACAATTTATATGAACCTAGTGTGCAAAATTATATTTTTGTTGTTTGTTTGTTTTGTTTATTCTGTCACGAATATGTTTGTATATTGTATATGATGATAAACTTGTAAAGTTTAAATCAATAAAAATATCTGTCTGTCTGTCTGTCTGTCTAAAAATGTTGATAGTCAATGAAGAAAATAAGTTCAGTTCAAATGACATTACTTAATTAACCATCGTTTTCTAGTAAGTACTGTAAGTGGCCTCATTTTTATACCCGGAATTGAGCGGAACCCGTCATTACTATAAATAGATCTTTTAGTGAACTCTTCAGTTTGAGATAAAAAACATAATCCGAGTCAAAATAATAATAAAAATGTTGACGTTCACAATTTGTTGTTTATACTCAAATATTTTTAAGAACGGCTTTGTGAACAAACAAAAAATGCTTAAATATGTTTTAGTTTTTCTAGAAATTTAACACTTTTTGAATTTTAAAGATTGTGAACAACTTCGTAACTAGAAAATAACTTATAAACTCCCAGTCAATTCTTAAATACATGTAGTGTGGGACGCACACAATCTGAAATATGGTTATATTTTCGCGTATTTTCCTTTCAGACTGTTGTGATGGCACAGATGAATGGGAGGGTAACATAGACTGTGTCAACAACTGCAAGTATGTATCAGTTAACTAAGATATGATTACCATATTTTCCCTAATAAGAGTGCCTCCCATTATAGCAGCTCTGCCGGCGTTCCGATTAAAATAATTATACCGAGGGTTGAAATTTACCTATCTGAACTGGATACCCATGATTGATTATTTTTCTTGCATATCATTTATATTCTGAACGTTGACGTCACCAACTACAAACATTTTTCATGTCTATTTACACAATGATGTCATGCAACTGTCATTGTTGATATCAGCGCATGACTTTTATCTTCTCCTATGTGTAAGATTAGGCTTTCCATCACCCATGTAAAACGCGGATAACCATATCCGGTATGCAAGAAACGCTAGTCCTGGCTAATGTCGCTGTATGAAAGATGCTACATAGCCACTATGTGGTATTGAACAAGATTTACTAACTCTCTCTTTAGCCATGTTAGCCACTGGTTACTTAGTACAACATAATGTATGAGATACGTCTAATGGGACCTATACTGAGTTCAGAACTATAGACACCCTTAAATAATATCATTTTGATGCTACCACTGTGTTGCACTTGTTAGGCATGGTAACAGTATAATCTGGTTGGGATCCAGTTGAGTACTGTAACATTGTTGTGTTACATAAACGTCAGTTATCTTGGTGTATTGCTGTCCTATTCCATATCTGGACATGATTGTTGTATATAAGAGAATATGGTTTTACTAAATTTGATAATATGTATCATTACTGATGATATTAAAAACATCGGTTCTACCCAGGTGCCAACCTGTGCATGGAAATTGCCCTGGGGTCTTCCTTCACCAGTGTAATTTAGGAAGGCACCATATGACCTTAGCTGTTGGTGTGACTATAAAATATAATTCAGTAACAATCAGGGGGTGAACGTGTAGAGGTTTGCCACTGGCGCTGCTTAGGCGGCGCTATTGGTCGAATGTGAACAAAATGGCGGAAAAACAAGGCGAAATGTCGCCGCGGTGAGTCAATGTGTTCATTTTTGGCCATTTACTGTCTTGCTTTGAAACTATCAATGTGTACATCACGTGATGCAAACTTTGCTCATTAATCGTTAATCTTGACAGCTAAGCTGTCTGCAGTGATAAACAAGTTATTGATGGGAAACCACAGTTAAAACGTGTTCCAGGTCACGCTAACCTCGTCTTTCTGGCCAATTATCTATAGACCACAAACTACTACTGGACGGCGTATCCTCTCTAGAAAAATAGGGCATGAGATTCAGCACCAGCAAATGGTACCTCCTGAGCATCAACAACAAATATTGCCACATCTATTAACTACATGTATGCTGTATAACAAGTAAACCAGAACCCCTCTCTTGGGGCAAACATTTCAGAGGACCTCAAGTGTGGACCCCATATTACAACAGTCTTTAAGAGAACCAATGTAACATAGAACAATTCAAAAAATCTTTCTTTATTAAAGCTTCGGTGTAGTGGGCCATCTAAGTGATAGTGTAGTCGGTGCACATGCAGTCAGAACAATTCAAAAACTCTTTCTTTATTAAAGCTTCAGTGAAGTGGTCCATCTAAGTGATAGTGTAGTTGGTGCACATGCAGTACCGGGCTTTCAAACAGCCCTCCAAGCTTGTTACTAAACATTTACAATTTGCGTATGCTGCAACATGCCCTGTGTTGCATTTATCCAGATCCAGATAATTCCATGAATCTTAACTGGCCGACCAATAACCGTCTTCTGGTTTTAAAAATCCCCTGTCTCCTCTGAGTGACATATTACGGATGTATTACCCATAGCATGCCACCGGTAGTGTGTCTGTTAATAGTTTGTAGTCTATATTCTGGGTTGAAAATGTATTTTAATATTCAAGGTTCTGTTAAAAATGGATCCTTTTCTGTATGTCGTCATTACATTCATAATGTAGTGCATATTTTCTTTAGCGAACTCTGGCTTTGAGAATATAAAACAGCCCCTGTCCTTTTAATTCTTCGGTATAAGGACAGAGTGGATTGTTCTTTTTGTAACACAACATTTTGTGTCACCTAAAATAAACAAATATGAACTGAAATCATTAGCACATTAAACCTTTTTGTCATACAGTCAACTCCATGAACCTATTTGTGTCGTACACATGAAGTAATCGACGATAAACGTAATACGACAACTAGGCTATTAAATAAATGCTTCTTGAGTAATATTTGCTATTCTTGAAGATTTGATGTATGAAAATAGGTAATTGTTTTTTAAACACTATAAAAAATGATTACAAATGAAAGCATTTCACTGATGTGGTTTTCCTTCAATAACTTTTTGCGTTGTTTCCTGACCACAACAATTAAGACAGTCGATGAAACTGCATGTGTGTCTCCACATGATGGATGCAGTGAATAAAAGAAATAATGAAGAATGAAGAAAATAACAAAATGTACTAACAATATCGTCTGTCAAATGTTGTGATCTCAGGGATTTTTCGAGGCCCAATTTGGGGCCGAATTTCAGCCCCATCCCAATCCAAAATATCCTCATATTTCCCCCAAAAAAGTAGCCCTATTTGACAATGTATTGTTGCAGACTTTTCAGTATTTATTAGCATTCACGCATTTGTTTAGTGCTGTGTGGCGGCCGTAAAAAGTTGCCCAGACTACCAATCATTAGTGTTATTATTTACTGGTCCTTTGGGATCATCAAGTCCATTCTGTGTTGCTTTAAAGTAGAATATTGCTTAAGCCGGTGCTAGGAGGCGTGAGAGGTGTTGCATCTTATAATTACCTCTCATGAACAGACTCAATAAAACCAAGTCTGCTACTTTTCTCCCTTATTTGTGTTTGTTGCTTCCAAGGGATCACCTTTCCAGTATTTATTGGCATACAAGCTAGCATTTGTTTAGTGCTGTGTGGCGGCCGTAAAAAGTCGCCCCCAACTACAAATCAGTAGTGTTATTATTTACTGGTCCTTTGGGATTATCAAGCCCATTCTGTGTTGCTTTACAATAGAATATCGCTTAAGCCAGTGCTTCCGAGGGATCACCTTTTCAGTATTTAATGTATAAGAGCTTGATTTTGAAACTATTCCAAACATTTTTAGTGCCTTACAATGTAATATAGTAGGATTATTCTTTTTCCCAATATGTAGATTTCACGCACATTTTTCCCAATTCAAAAGACCCCTGGTCCCACTTTCAAAAAATGCAGAAAAATCCCTGGATCCGCCATTTTGTATACGTTCAACCAATAGCACTGCTTAGTAGCACTGCCTAAGCAGCGCCATAAACCTCTACACGTTCACCCCACTGACAATTAATAAAAACCTATAGATCTGGGTTGCCTTTTTGGAATGCTTATTTTATTTCCAACAAAAGGTAATATGTGCTGTTGTAATTTTCATGACAGAGAGTTAGGTAAGAAGCTAAGGGAGGAAGCTGATGAAGCCCGAATACTGCAGGAGGAGGGATATAAAGCCAAACTGAAGTTTACTGAGGATGGTAAAAAGACCAGAGAAGAGAAAAAGGTGTGTACATGCAGTTGCACGGTTTTCCTTAATAGCCGGTAGGCGCGTGATGTCGGATTTATACAAATCATCCTGAACTGTCAACAAATATGGCCACCATTACTAAAAATAGAACACTCTTTACACGACTTCTTATGAACTGCTGGGTAGAATTTTATGAAAATTAACAGGAAGCATCCTTACGTGGTCCTCTCTCAGATTAGTACAAATTGTCCTGATCTGTCAACAAATATGGCCGCGTCTCGATCTGTCAGCAAATATGGCCGCCGTTAATAAAACATAGGAAATCTTTAGACAACTTCTTCTCATGAACTGCTCGGTAGCATTTTATGCAACTTCACCGGAAGCATCCTTACATGGTCCTGTCTCGGATTTATACAAATTGTCCCGATCGGTTAACAAATTTGGCCTTTACTGAAAATAGAAAAATCTTGAAACAACTTCTCCTGACCCAGTTGTTTTGAAACTTGACCAAAACAAACATCTCATAACCCTTCTCATAACCCTTTCTCAGATTTATATAAAGTTTCCATACCTGTCAATAAATATAGCCGCCATTACTACAAATTAAAAAATCTTCAGCTTCTTCTCATGAACCAGTGGCCCACTTGTTGTTTTGTTTCTCTTAAAAAAATATTGGTTAATGGGGCAGATTCTTTTTAAAAACTTAGTTTCATTAGTTATGTTGATCATTATTTTTTTTACTTTTGCTCAAACTGTCATGGCCTCTTTAGCACGTAGAGCGGCCCTCATGGGCCTCTTGTTTTTACTTTATATTAACAACGGATACATATTGTTGACATATTTCATGATATTTGACAGGCACAGTTAGCCCAGCTGGAACAGACTAAGGTTGAGTTGGAAGCTGCGAAGGCAGAGATGGAAGGTTAGTAGGAATATAACTGTTTGTTTTCTGTCGTCTCACAACACACAATAGGAACCTGTCAGTTAATTAATTAAATTATGTTGTTCAGGCGCCTGTATTTACGACAAGGAACTCCATAAAAAATAAACAGCAGGGCTGGAATTTTATAGATGTTCACTTTAAATAACTGCAGAGCATCTGATACCAAACCCAAACCTCATGCTGCAGTTTACTCGGGATTTGATCAACACTTTATACTAAAAATGTATGAATAACTGTCAGTGAGCCGATAACACATTTTTTTATAAAGAAAACAGGGGAACGATTCTCTAAACTATTTCTCATTGTAAAACTATTAATTTTGAAGCAAATGAAAGCGTAAGCAGTCTATATTAGTCTTGGTTCCCTATTGCAGTATGTTTTAATATGGAGTCCAGTATGGGTCAGGGTACCATTTTAAGTAACAGACTGAAGTTTTATTAGGTTCAACTAGCACATCACTGAACAGTGACACAATTGTCAGCTATAAAGGCAAACGTACATGCTTGTTTTACGTTATTTCTTGCGTTTCTAGTATATATATTTGTAAATTTATTTGGACTAAAAATAAATGATGCAATGCAGTGAAAGGAGAAAATGCACGTCCCATTAAGTATCCATTTATTGTATAAATGCTGTGATATAATTATGCTATTCTTTGGTTGATATGTTATAATTAGCTGATATTATGCAGGTTCTTCCTCAGACATTATTTAAGGGATAGGGGAAATTAAATTTGAATATCATGGGGTGAGTGTGCGAGGGAGGTACCCTTCGAGTGACCAATACTTTTAGGGATCAATTTTCATGATTTGTTTAGATGCAATTTGAAGTATATTTCAACTGTAAATGCAAGGATTTTAAGAAGTATAGCCTACAAGGAGCTATTTATAGACAGGTATAATGCATTTTGGAGATTTATTGGTGTTTTTAAGGGATAGGGCAGAGAGATCAAAGGATAGGGGGTTAATTAAGGAGTAGGGGGAAATTAGATTTTAGAATTAAGGAATATGGGGAATACGGCTCTTAAATGGCCTGTGGAAAACCCTGTTATGTAAACATGTTTTCCGATGTTCTAAATCATTTTCAGCCAAGAAGACTGAAGTTGAAGCCCCAGAGAAGGAAGCCAAGGCAAGGCATGAGCAGAAGTGGCAAGGTAGGTAGAGTCAAGGGGCCAGATCTGGTTTCCAACCACAAACCTAACAAGTAGATGTAAGCTACTTTGAGTAACTCATGACTAAATACTAGACGATTCATTTGATTAATTTCATCCTTTTCATTGAGGTTGATGTTGTATAAAACGTAGACATTGTTTGGTAATAAAGGGACACACTGCAATCTTGATTTTTAGCTCGACTATTCGAAGAATAGTGAGAGCTATCCTACTCACCACAGAGTGTCCGCGTCCTCAGCTTCACCTTAAAGTTTTTGTGCAGTAGATTTATAACTGCAATACTACTCAAGCTATTGCATTAAAACGTTATATTAATGTTTGCCATCAAATCCTGCACCTTATCCAACAATCCCCATAACTCTTACTTGCATTTTGACAAAGTTATGGCCCTTTGTTTGTCATTTCTTTACCTTAAACTTTTTGTGCAATAGATTTGTAACTTCAAAACTACTCAAGCTGTTGCATTAAAAATTTATACTACTGTTTCACATCAAATTCTGTACCTTCTCCAATAATCCCCATAACTCTTTCATTCATTTTCACAAAATTATGGCCCCTGAAATGGTAAAAAAATTAATTTTTACATAAAAGTATATAGGAAAAACACTTCAAAATCTTCTCCGAAACAAAAGGGGCTGCAGCTTGGATATTTTGTATGTAGCATCGTTTGGTAGTCCTTTACCTAGTTTGCTCAAGTGGTGAGTCAGAATTGGACTGGCCCCGGGGGTCATAAGAGGTGAAACATGAGGATGTGGGTGGGCCCCCTGAGTCATAACCTCACCCTATAACCATATATACACTTACTGGACATAAACAGACAGATAAACCATCCAGCCAGCATAGACACTGGGTTGCTTCCCCATCCCTGGGTGTGGGTGGGCCCCCTAAGTCATAACCCCACCCTATAACCATATATACACTTACTGGACATAAACAGACAGGTAAACCATCCAGCTAGCATAGACCGTGGGTTGCTTCCTCATCCCTGGGTGTGGGTGGGCCCCCTAAGTCATAACCCCACCCTATAACCATATATACACTGACTGGACATAAACAGACAGATAAACCATCCAGCTAGCATAGACCGCGGGTTGCTTCCCCATCCCTGGGTGTGGGTGGGCCCCCTAGGTCATAACCCCACCCTATAACCATATATACACTTACTGGACATAAACAGACAGATAAACCATCCAGCTAGCATAGACCGCGGGTTGCTTCCCCATCCCTGGGTGTGGGTGGGCCCCCTAAGTCAAAACCCCACCCTATAACCATATATACACTGACTGGACATAAACAGACAGATAAACCATCCAACTAGCATAGACCGCGGACTCCTTACCCACCCCTGGGGACATAGCTTGGAAACCATTGAGATCCCCACCCTATATCCATATATTGACTTACTGGGCATGAACAGATGGAAATAACCACCTAACCAGCATAGACCCTGGTCTTCTTCCCCACACCTGGAGACATAGCCCCTCGGTCATAACTTGGAAACCATTGAGATCCCTACCCTATAACCATATATACACTTGCTGAGCATGAACAGACGGATACAACCATCCAACCAGCATAGACCCCGGACTCCTTCCCCACCCCTGGTGACATAGCCCCTGGGTCATAACTTGTAAACCGTTGAGATCCCTACCCATAACCATATATACACTTACTGGGCATTAACAGACTGATACAACCATCCAACCAGCGTAGATCCTAGGCTTCTTCCCCACCTTTGTGGACCTAGCTCCTGGGTCAACCTTTACAAATAATTTGATATTTTTAGCTTGACTGTTCGAAGGATGTTATGGTCAAAGTTCATGGTCACAAATTGCATTTATGTGTTGATAGGCTCTTAGCATCAGGTTAATGTTTAGATCCGCATTTTTTAACATTTAAATAACTTCAACATTTTTATCCATCATCATCAAACTTACATACTTTATTATAAATGGGATGATGATCATATCTGTTGAGTTCAATATCATTGGATGAAAGGTCAAGGTCACAAATGGTCAAAGGTCAAATACATTTACATACATGTTTTCTTCAAATTTTCAGCTTATAAAATTTGCATTATGTATCCTTTGAAAGGGTTATTATGAAATTACCTCCGTTTCATCACAGAAAATTTGTGGCCCTTGATTTAATGAAAATTCAAATGTTTTCCTTCTTGACACATCCCTTTGTTTTCCCGGGTGTATCATTTCTTGTTCTCTAAAAATTTGAATAGTCGAGCTGCGATGTCCTCTGACAGCTCTTGTTTAAAAACTCGTGGCGTCCCGTTGATTTGTCTACATAACCAGTCTTTGAATTATAATTTTCGTGTCACTAGCCCAAATTCTTATATACTCGATGAAAACCCGTACATTTTCCTTCAGCCCAACTACATAAATGAAAAAAAAAATCACTAGCCCGAATGACGGTTTACTAGCTTCGGCTGAAAACCCGTACATTTTCCTTTAGCCCGACTGCATATATCGATTGGTATTTTGAATATAAAACCAAACTACAATATTATTTTCTGTAACAGAGGAGGTTGAGAAACGTAAGACAGAGAAGGAAACGCTTAGGGCAGAGACAGCGTTTGGGGAACTGGACACCAATAAGGACAACAGGTAGGTGCATTCTGCTCATGTGTGTGTGTGTGGGAGGGGGGAAATATTATATTACCTAGATTAAGTAGGTATATTCTGCTTGTGTGGTGGGAATGAAACATTAAGGCTTCAAGAAGCTTGTATATGTAAATATACATACAGTAATTCTTGGACCCATTAGTTACCTGCTGGATAATATTGATTTTGAGACAATCTTGTCTATGCCATCAAACAGATAAAAACTGACTATCCATTATGTGTCTATATCATTTTAAGTGTGTGTCCATTCTTATGAAAGAAAAGTTTGAAGGACTCTGCATTATTCTGATTTTACAAACAATATCACTGGATACTATGCACACTGGGTGTTCAAGTAGTGCTGGCAGTAGTGCACAAGCTTCTCACTCGTGCAACCCTGGGTTTGATTGAACTCAAGGGTTTTCCATGAGTACTTTTACTCTCTCCTGGAGATCATACTCAGGCCTTTGAGAGTGATTTATGTAAGCTGAGTACTTGTAGCTTGTTTCCTAACCAATCTAAAATAAAGTTATAAGTTAAACTAGCTTGCTGGATAAAAACTAGTCCTGATAAAAGTCTTGAAGCTGCGCATGCAGTTTGAATGTGTGGGCTTAAATATGCAGTCTTTCAATTAACGCAAATTGTTTAACACCAAATCATACAAGTCAAACGCTTAACTGAATTGTGATCAACCGGATAATGTGACAGCTTCTTGTAAAGTTCATGTCGTTCTATTTTGCAGGGTTGACATAGCAGAGGTTAAAGCTGTCACGGTGTTTGATGTCGACGCAAATGGTGAAGTCAGCGATGATGAGGCAAAGGTAAGTAAATGTGGCACTTTTACCCTCAATTTTTATATTGCATTTAACTTACGATACATATTTACATAGCTTGCAGTTTTCACCATGTGAGCATAGGTCAGTAGTAAGTTGATTCGTTTTCTTATAAAAAGATTACCGCACACGTCCTAACTGTATGTTATTTTGAGTTGTTATTGACAGGGAATAATATAAAGGCTGTTATTTCAACTGAATGTAGTATTATATTTAGTAGACTCTTGATTTATTACAATTTGCTTTTGGGTATCCTTTACTGTGAATGTATGCTGGATGTTTTTCAAACCTTCATGAAATGAACTTTCTTGAAATTTAGTCTGACATTATTTGAATTCAGTGCTTTTCATTTCGCTGAATACATTCCATAACAAGATGTTCTTTTAATTTTAATGGTAGAGAAGATGTTACTTTAATATTATTGATAGGGAACTTTCATGTGGGAATCTGAATCCGAGTTCTAAATCCTGTATATATTATTTTTTTAAAACTAAGTCCATCATTTCCACAAAAAGTACATAACACTTTATAGGCTAACAAACACACTTATTTTAGGAGAGGCCAAGTGGTTAGTCTCTGACTTAAAATCACTTGCCCCTCACCGCTGTGGGTTCGAGCTCTCATGGGCCTAGGAATCTTATATGAAGAAGCTATCCAGCTGGCTTGTGGAACATCGGTGGTTCTTCCCAGGCCTGTGCACAAAAATTGCCCAGAGAAAGTCGACATATGACCTTAACTGTTGGTGCGACTATAAAATCCAATTCAATTCAATTATTTTAGGAGCATCTAGAAGGGGTGGAGCACAGTGACCTTGATCACTTCATTTTGAAAGTCTGGCCCAACATCAAACAGTTTTATAAAGCTCCTTGGTCAGGAGAAGCAGCCAAGGGAGATAAGCTGGATGATGAGGAACCAGAACCAGTCAAAGTAAGTTGGCCGATCACAGCTGGGAACCATACAGTGACATATCATCAATTTGTATTTCACTTTCACATGGGTGAATATTACACCATAAAATATTCAACCCTATACTGGCAAAGAAGCAATAGTTGTCATGAAAAATAACCTTTTTCTTAGATATCTCACTACAATGTATTTTTAACAATTGATATTTCCATAAAATAACGGTTACCCCATGTCTCATTTATAAACAAAATAGCAATACTCGGCGTCATAAATAAACTTCTACGATGATGTGTTGTACAATAATAGTCAATAATAACTTACATATTTACTTAAAATTAATGACTAACATACATATTTGTTAATTTTGTGTCCGGAAACTCCTGAAATTCCGGATTTGGGAGGCCTGCATATACTGTTCAGATTTCTTCATAGGGAAGTAACAATGTTATACTTACATAATTTAATGAACGTGTTGTCTCCCTTAGATACTAAGTTGTTTAGCAAGTGATTTGTGTGTGTCGTTGCTATTTATAGAACTCGAGTATGAAAAATCCCGTCTAGTTCGCTAACATTATTTTTATAATCGAGCCATCTTGTACACCCACTTGATGATTACAAATTAAGTGCACATTTGAGTCTGCGGTCATTTTTTGGTCAATATTTACTTTTTGGCATATTTTTTCTTGTTTTTGTATTTAGATTAAGCGCTTATGCATTTCTGATAACACATACTGAAAAAAATCGCATCAAAATTAAATGTTATAACAGAATGACGGCTATTGCTTCTTGACGACTATTGCTTCTTTGCCAATATACACATATCCACAATTTATACCCCAGATTTTTGCACTTCCCCTTGTTCCGTATTCCCCTAATAGTAGAACCAAGGCGCTATGCAAGATACCAAGTGGGTGCTCTCGCAAAATCTATTTTTTTTTTATATATTTTTGGATACAATTTAATTTTTATTTTTAATATTATTGATTTTTTTTAATATATATATATATATATCTAAAAATTTGGGTGTGTAGTGGTTTGGTGTGCTTCTGTTAGTGGAGGCATTTTTATTAGTGAAATACGGTGTATTCAGGTCCTGATGTATAAGATGTGTGGCTGTATTTATGCATGTTGATCAACTATTTATTTTATATTAGCCCACGTGTAGTTGTGGCTCTTTTCTGCCAGATTTGTTTGCAACGGTTTACTATTTGTTATACCTGGCAAAAATACATTTTTGTCAGTCGGTCTCACTTTTATTTCTGGATCATAACTCAAAAAACAATTCAAGGTATCTTCATGAAACTTGCTATACATATCAGTTTTGTGGTTTGGTGATGTGTGTTGATGTATAGAGAACTTTCTTAAATCAATAATTTGAATGTTTTTATGGAATTGCTGAAAATCTGCATTTCCAGAGCGTAACTCCAAAACCATTCAAGGTATCTTATGAGACTCAACACCTATAAATTCTATCAAACGGCATCATTAGACCACTATGGTCTTATAGTTTCTTTTGATATACCCGGTATACAACTTCTAATATCAATATGTTGTGAATTACCATGGAAACAAGATTGGTCAAAATATTTGTTCTCAAAAAAACAACATGGAAAGAATCTTAAAAAAGTGGTAAATATTTCAACATTTTGACCTAGGGATGCCTTTTGCTATATAGAACATTTCATAAAATTATTATAATTTGTGTTTTTATGTTATTTTAAATTTTCATTTCTGGAATATAACTTAAATATCCGAATGATATCCTCTATGCTCTTTATCTCATGTATCAAACTATTTGTGTATAGGTGATATTTTGGAACAAATATTTGTGTGTATGTTTTTGCTTGGCGGGGCATATCTTTGACTGACTGTATATAGAGAGTATAGGACCTGTATTAGTAATTTTGCTTCATCTTAAACGAGTAAGTCTGCTTTGCTGTCCCATTAAACATAACCTTTAATGTAGTAGTTATTTTATTAATCTAGTGCCGTATATAATTTTTTCCAATTTCAAGTGTTACCACGCTTAAATTCCCAATTTGAAAGACCTTTGCCCCATTTCAGTAGGAGAGATTACACACTGATATGATTAAAGGTACTGGAGGCAATCTAGAAAAGTTATTAGTTAAAAACTAAATACAATTCAAAACTTTCATAATATGCGTCAGTTTTATAATTATGAAGCTTGGCGGTTTGGCTTCTAAATTATATTAACGTAACTGGGGAATTTATTGCTAACAGTTGCACATAATGTATACTGACTAGTGGATAATACAGTAAATGAATGCCTGACTAGTGGATAATATAGTAAATGAATGCCTGACTAGTGGATAATATAGTAAATGAATGTCTGACTAGTGGATAATATAGTAAATGAATGCCTGACTAGTGGATAATATAGTAAATGAATGCCTGACTAGTGGATAATGTAGTAAATGAATGCCTGACTAGTGGGTAATAAAGTAAATGAATGTCTGACTAGTGGATAATATAGTAAATGAATGTCTGACTAGTGGATAATATACTAAATGAATGCTGACTAGTGGATAATATAGTAAATGAATGCCTGACTAGTGGATAATGTAGTAAATGAATGCCTGACTAGTGGGTAATATAGTAAATGAATGTCTGACTAGTGGATAATATAGTAAATGAATGTCTGACTAGTGGATAATATACTAAATGAATGCTGACTAGTGGATAATATAGTAAATGAATGCCTGACTAGTGGATAATATAGTAAATGAATGCCTGACTAGTGGATAATATAGTAAATGAATGTCTGACTAGTGGATAATATAGTAAATGAATGCCTGACTAGTGGATAATATAGTAAATGAATGCTGACTAGTGGATAATATAGTAAATGAATGCCTGTCTAGTGGATAATATAGTAAATGAATGCCTGACTAGTGGATAATATAGTAAATGAATGTCTGACTAGTGGATAATATACTAAATGAATGCCTGACTAGTGGATAATTTAGTAAATGAAAGCCGACTAGTGGATAATATAGTAAATGAATGCTGACTAGTGGATAATATAGTAAATGAATGCCTGACTAGTGATGGATAATATAGTAAATGAATGCTGACTAGTGGATAATATAGTAAATGAATGCCTGACTAGTGGATAATATAGTAAATGAATGCCTGACTAGTGGATAATATAGTAAATGAATGCTGACTAGTGGATAATATAGTAAATAAATGTGGACTAGTGGATAATATAGTAAGTGAATGCCTGACTAGTGGATAATATAGTAATTGAATGCCTGACTAGTGGATAATATAGTAAATGAATGATGACTAGTGGATAATATAGTAAATGAATGCCTGACTAGTGGATAATATAGTAAATGAATGCTGACTAGTGGATAATATAGTAAATGAATGCCTGACTAGTGGATAATACAGTAAATGAATGCCTGACTAGTGGATAATATAGTAAATGAATGCTGACTAGTGGATAATATAGTAAATGAATGCCTGACTAGTGGATAATATAGTAAATGAATGCCTGACTAGTGGATAATATAGTAAATGAATGCTGACTAGTGGATAATATAGTAAATAAAATGCCTGACTAGTGGATAATATAGTAAATGAATGCTGACTAGTGGATAATACAGTAAATGAATGCCTGACTAGTGTATAATATAGTAAATGAATGCTGACTAGTTGATAATATAGTAAATTAATGCCTGACTAGTGGATAATATAGTAAATGAATGCCTGACTAGTGGATAATATAGTAAATGAATGCTGACTAGTGGATAATATAGTAAATGAATGCCTGACTAGTGGCTAATATAGTAAATGAATGCCTGACTAGTGGCTAATATAGTAAATGAATGCCTGACTAGAGGAAAATATAATTCCAACAAAGTGTACTTCTATCACAAAACAAGAAATGATAAGAGCCTTAAGCATCATATGAATTATTATTAATGATTTATATTACAAAACTAGCCGAGTCATTCAGTATTCCAGACCAACTATTTCATTAACAATAGTTAAATCATACGGATAGTGCATCATAGTTTAGTGCGTATATGCACAGTGAATATGAATTTGAAACACATTTTATCTCTTTATTTGGATGGACACACATAATGCTTCCAGATCGCCTCCAGTACCCTTAATGCACCAGCTAGTTCATTGATATCAACGTAAGCACTAGCTAGTTCATTGATATCAACGTAAGCACTAGCTAGTTCATTGATATCAACGTAAGCACTAGCTAGTTCATTGATATCAACGTAAGCACTAGCAAGTTCATTGATATCAACGTAAGCACAAACTAGTTCATTGATATCAACGTAAGCACTAGCTAGTTCATTGATATCAACGTAAGCACTAGCTAGTTCATTGATGTCAACGTAAGCACTAGCTAGTTCATTGATATCAACGTAAGCACTAGCTAGTTCATTGATATCAACGTAATCACTATCTAGTTCATTGATGTCAACGTAATCACTAGCTAGTTCATTGATATCAACGTAAGCACTAGCTAGTTTATTGATATCAACGTAATCACTAGTTAGTTCATTGATATCAACGTAAGCACTAGCTAGTTCATTGATATCAACGTAAGCACTAGCTAGTTCATTGATATCAACGTAAGCATTAGCTAGTTCATTGATATCAACGTAAGCACTAGCTAGTTCATTGATGTCAACGTAAGCATTAGCTAGTTCATTGATATCAACGTAAGCACTAGCTAGTTCATTGATGTCAACGTAAGAACTAGCTAGTTCATTGATGTCAACGTAAGCACTAGCTAGTTCATTGATGTCAACGTAAGCACTAGCTAGTTCATTGATATCAACGTAAGCACTAGCTAGTTCATTGATATCAACGTAAGCATGAGCAACCTATTTGTCACTGACACTGTTTATACTTTTGAGGTTACTGACCGACCAAAAATCAGGAGAGGACCCAATCCAAAGTTTCCCAGCAAACGTGCACAAGCAATAGATAAAGCGGTATACCACTGTTCCATATTCGTTTCTGTGGGAATTTAAGTTTGATACTATAATTTGGTACTGAATGTGTATACTAGTTTTGTGTATTGTCATCAGTTTACTGGTAACCCATTGCATTATTTGTAGACTTTTTCTGATTTTGATTATTAAAGTTCATCTGTATTTTTCTTCTGTATTTCACGTTATTTATAATTACAAGTCTGAGACATTCAGTCTTTTTCAGTTTTGGTCTGGTTTTATATCAAATTGTGATCATTGATGTTATATATACAGAGTTCATGGCAAACTTTGAAATAAAAAGTTTCAAGTTTGAATTTCAGATTCATATTAAAAATTATCATACTTAAATTTGTCATATAATTGTGGAACTCCACGTTTTGGATTACATTCTAAAGGTCTGTAAGATTTTTGTCTGGGTTTTCACTGATGTCTAGATCATACTGGACTATAGATCATTAATATAAATTAATTTAATTTAAACAATATTTTATTCATGTACTGAAAGGGATTGGACAACAGGCAATGCCTATGTAAGACCTCTCCCGAAAGGAGATTAATATAAATAAAGTACAAACGGAAGAATTGACTTTAAAATTGCCACAGATTTAGCCAACATTTATTACTAATAATAATTTAATAAACATAAAAGGGCAGTAGATATCGTAATTAATTACTTGGCTAGAAAGAACATCACATTTAAATTTGCCACAATTCGATACTTTTTGAATGACCCACAACACTTAGTTTTAGTAGTATTATTGAGCATTGGCATTTATACTATGGTGTTGGAAGGAATATGGTGGTTTACAGCATTAGTCAGTGTGTGTATTGAAAAATGTATCCGAATATTTAGTATTATTCCAGGTTTCCGCACATGTGCACTTGTCAATTACCTTAAAATAATTTTTACTTAAGGGGACGTTTCATATCCAAGCATTGCTATAACATTGTTTGGTAAATTAGTTATCATTGCATTGGGTAACAACAGTAGACTAGCGTAAAATGTTATGGATGGAATATTTTTTCCACAACTTTTGAATTTTAGTTAAACAAAAATTCTCATTGGTGAAGAGTGCCAGTCACGTAACACAATGTCTATTAAATTGAAACTGTTCGCATGTACTTCTAGTTATATGTACTTCTAGTTACGAATTTAATATTTTGCAATTTTTAACATAACATGAGTTCACTTGCACGTGCGCACCTGTGTTCTTTTAGTCTTCGGAACTGTGATTGACGAGTGCATTGTTTGGGTATATTATTTCTCCATGCTTGTGTAACTTATGATAAAGGATGACATGTTATTAATCATTGAGATAAAGCATTGAGGTGACATTGAGCAGAGGATACAAGAAATGTTGTTGACATAAGCTGGTTAGTTTGTCTTACTGGAAATATGAAGGGCACAGTGAGTTTTGTTTTTGCATCGTAACTGAAATGTGGGTTTGAGAAGCTGCCATGTAACACTGCACTTGTGTCCTTGAGCAAGTGCGCATTTAATTCCTGCAGTTGGGAGCGACCTTGGTAGCTCAGTGGATTAGGCCCTGCAATTAAGAGCTATAGACCGATGCCCACGTGGGTTTGCTCCTTAGTGGACAGTCCTACGACTAGGGGTAAAATATCTGCTCAGTTTGAGCAATATTTCAGTAGTGACTTATCACAACATCATGACGCTAGTGTACCCCTAGTCGTAGGAGTGTGGAGGCATGTCTGAAATGGGAAAACCTCCATTTCATTTCCCTCTGAGGTTGCTGTGCTAGTGTAGCCTAACATGACATATAACCCCGTTTCATTTCACTTATCTATTAGAATGGGACATACGCCAGGGAGTCCCAGTTACTGGAGTCTTAGTTACCATTGGGCATTTCAAAAACAATCGGTAGTATAATTATAATAGTATTAAAGACTAGAGTGATACAGGATTCAGTTTTGATGAGCCATTAAAGTGTTCAGTTGCTGAACTGGTCGTGGGTGAGCATTAACCTCTGTTACGGTCAGAAGAGGTTTTTGAACATGTGCTTCATAGAATCTGAGTGGTATACCATCAAGGTCAGGAAAGGTCAGTGGAGGTCTGAGAACATGTGATACATAGAATATTAGTGACTATGTCATCAGGGTCAGGAAAGGTCAGGGGATGTCTGAGAACATGTGATACATAGAATCTTAGTGGCATGTCATCAGGGTCGGGAAAGGTCAGGGGAGGTCTGAGAACATGTGATACATAGAATCCTTAGTGGCATGTCATCAAGGTCAGGAAAGGTCAGGGGAGGTCTGTGAACATGTGATACATAGAATCCTCAGTGGCATGTCATCAAGGTCAGGGGAGGTCTGTGAACATGTGATACTGACTGTATATGTATTAATATTGGCGGTGGATTTATTTTGCTATATTGACGGTCAAGGTCGGAAGCGCCAAAATAAATCTACATAGAATCCTTAGTGGCATGTCATCAAGGTCAGGAAAGGGCATTGGAGGTCTGTGAACATGTGATACATAAATTATTAGCGGCATGTTATCAGTGTCAGGGGAGGTCTGTGAACATGTGATACATAGAATCTTAGTGGCATGTCATCACGATCAGGAAAGGTAATGGGAGGTCTCTAAAAATGTGATACATAGAATCTTAGTGGCCTGTCATCAGGGTCAGGAAAGGTTAGGAAAGGTCTGAGCACATGTGATACATAGAATCTTAGTAGCATGTCATCACGGTCAGGAAAGATCAGGGGAGGTCTCTGAACATGTGATACATAGAATCTTAGTGGCATGTCATCAGTGTCAGGAAAAGACGGTGGGAGGTCTCTGAACATGTGATACATAGAATCTTAGTGGCATGTCATCAGGGTCAGTAAAGGTCAGGGGAGGTCTGAGAACATGTGATACATAGAATCCTTAGTGGCATGTCATTACTGTCAGGAAAGGTCAGGGGAGGTCTGTGAACATGTGATACATAGAATCTTAGTGGCATGTGAATGTCTTCATGGTCAGGAGAGGTCAGTGGAGGTCTGTGCACATGTGATACATAGAATCCTTGGCATGTCATCAAGGTCAGGGGAGGGCTGAGAACATGTGATACATAGAATCTTAGTGGCATGTCATCAAGGTCAGGAAAGGTCAGGGAAGGTCTTGAGAACATGTGATACAAAGAATCTTAGTGGCATGTCATCACACTTAGGAAAGGTCAGGGGAGAGTCAGGGGTGGTCTCTGAACATATGTTACATAGAATCTTAGTGGCATGTGATTGTCATCAGGGTCTGGAAAGGTCAAGGGAGGTCTCTGAACATGTGATACATAGAATCTTAGTGGCATGTGATTGTCATCATGATCACGGCCAGGAAAAGTCAGAGGTGGTCTCTGAACATGTGATACATAGAATCTTAGTGTTATGTGATTGTCATCGTGGTCAGGAGAGGTCAGGGGAGGTCTCTGAACATGTGATACATAGAATCTTAGTGGCATGTCATCATGGTCCGGAGAGTTCAGGGGAGGTCTCTGAACATGTGGTAGGCAGAATATTAGTGGCATGTCGTCAAGGTCAGGGGTGGTCTTTGAACATGTGATAGTAGAATCTTAGTGGCATGTCATCCTTTATGATTTGTAGGCAGATCCCCGGGACTATCCCAACCCTGATCACGATGTGGAGGAGTATGATGATGAGGATGATGAAGAGGAAGATGATGAGTTTAATCATGTAAGTTTTGTCCCAACTGGTAGATGGGGCTTCATTAACAGTGTCTGTCGATAACAGATTGATGTGAGTGTGTGCATGCTTTCTGATTCTTTATAGAAAGTGTGTCAGTGTGGTTGCTCTTTTGCATAAAAGGTTCAATTTATCATTAAATGTCGGTTGTTTTGACCTTAAAGAAACTAACCTGCCAAATAACGACAAAATTACACTACAAAACCGTTCATCCAAACTCTATCCAGATGTTCAGATCATGTAATAATTTATATGTGCCGATTAAAAGTATAGGTTTATTCAAGGGTTCTTCAAATACCCGTGATTGACTATAAGTAAAATGAATTATGAGCTGGTAACTCTTCTTATTCGACGCTCCAGTTTTGGGGTTTGGCCTGATTGGTTAAAGCCATTTACATTGTGTTTATAGAGTTTGGGATTTTTAGCTCGACTGATCAGAGATCAGCAGAGCTTATGCCATGGTGCGGCGTCCGTCTGTCTGTCCGTCCGTGCGTCTGTCCGTAAAGTTTTATTTGTAGCGACTACTCCTCTGAAACTACTGGATGGATATTCATGAAACTTTACAGAAATGTTGCCCATGAAGTCTAGTTGATCCTAGCTAAAAATCATGATGATGTGAAATCCAAGATGGCCGCCAAAGCTAAAAATAGATTTTTAAAATACAAGTTTGTAGCGACTACTTCTTGAAGTGATACTGATATACTGACTGACTTTTTCTAAAATTATCAGCATGACATGATGTTGGTCGTTGTCAAAAATTGTTTTGATTCGACGTTAAACCTGGCTGCCAGCGGCCATCTTTGTTTACATAGAGTTATATAGTAAAAACTTGTAGCGACTACTCCTCTGAAACTTCTTGGCAGATTTTCATGAAACTTTACAGGAATGTTGCTCTTGATGTGTAATTGATCCTAGCAAAATTTCAGATCGGCCAGAATTCAAGATGGCCACCACAGCTAAAAATAAATTTTTAAAAAATAAGTTTGTAGCGACCACTTCTTGAAAACTATAAGTGATATTGATATGGGACTTTTTCTAAAATGATCAGCATGACATGATGTTGATCTGAGTCGAAAATTATTTGGATTCGACGTTAAACATGGCTGCCAGTGGCCATCTTTGTCTACTAGATGGATGTTCATGAAACTTCACAGGAATGTTGCTCTTGATGTCTAGTTGATCCTAGAAAATTTCAGGTTGGCCAAATTCAAAATGGCCACCACGGCTAAAAATAGATTTAAAATAAATAAATTTGTAGCGACTACTTCTTGAAAACTGTAAGTGATATTGATATGGGACATTTTCTAAAATGATCAGCATGACATGATGTTGATCTGTGTCGAAATTTATTTCGATGTAACTTTAAACATGGCCGCTTGCGGCCATCTTTGTTTACATAGATTTATATAGTAAAAACTTGTAGCGACTACTCCTCTGAAACTACTTGACACATTTTTATGAAACTTCACAGGAATGTTGCTCTTAATGTCTTATTGATCCCAGATTTTTTGAGGTCGGCCGGAAATTCAAGATGGCCGCCATGGCTAAAAACAGATTTTTAAAAAAAAGTTTGTAGCGACTACTACTTGAAAACTGTAAGTGATATTGATATGGGACTTTTTCTAAAATGATCAGCATGACATGATGTTGATCCTTGTCGAACATTTTTTTGAATCAAAATTAAACCTGGGCACCAGTGGCCATCTTTGTTTACATAGAGTTTGTATAGTAAACATTTGTAGTGACTACTCCTCTGAACTACTAGACGGATTTTCATGACACTTCACAGGAATGTTGCTCTTGATGTCTAGTTGATCCTAGCACAATTTCAGGTCGGCCGGAAATTCAAGATGGCCACCACGGCTAAACATAGATTTTTAAAAACAAGTTTGTAGCGACTACTTCTTGAAAACTGTGAGTGATTTTGATATGGGACTTTTTCTGAAATGATCAGCATGACAAGATGTTGATCCTTAATGAAAATTATTTTGATTCGACATTAAACATGGCTGCCAGTGGCCATCTTTGTTTACCTAGAGTTATATAGTAAAAACTTCAACTTGTAGCGACTACTCCTCTGAAACAACTTGACATTTTTTTATGAAACTTCACAGGAATGCTGACCTACGGTAGCTATCAAAATCTATCAGTAGAGCTTCAAGGTCATTGACCTCTTGTTAAAATATGCAAGTTATATATATATATACCTCATCATCAGTAGCTTTAGAAGCGGTGTACGTCTGTTGTAAAATTTGCCTGTTGATGGCAGGATAGGGACTTTAAATAGTGCTTTCCCTGCATGTAATTTCTGCCAGAGGCTTTTCTTTGTGTCCTTGAGCAAGTGCCTTTAATTCCTGCAGTTGGGAATGACCTAGGTAGCTCAGTGGATTCTACTTTTAGGTTACTACTGTCTTTATGGACAAGATGACGGAATTATTTCCATAATTCTCATAATTACAATAATCGGACTAACTTTAATAATTACCAGTTTGATCACATTATAAGTAATCATTTGTTACAATGCCTTAGTTGGTGCCAAATATTCATTTCAAAACAATAAACATTTGTACACTATTTTCAGCAATGAACTTACTCATTACAATGTTTTTTTACTGGAATTCATCAGTGTATTATACACCTACTCCTTTTATTTCAACAGAGCTACAGATAAGGTTATTGGGGAATGGACGTAATAATATTTACTTTTACAGTTACGGTTTTATGTTTAAAATTTTGAATACTGCTAAGCTTTGTTGACAAGGTTGTACGTGTAATTTACAGTTATTATTTACGTATTATAGTCACATGTTAATGCTCTTTTTCATAAATGTGCCCCCGTGTGGTTCCCGGGTGCCCCCGTTTGGTCACGGGGCAAAGAATAGGGCCACTGCAGATCCCTTTGGAGGGGTAGGCAGAGGGGTAGAATCCCCCAAATTCATGTTCATTTTGTCATTTTTTGTTCATGTTCATTAAAGGTCTTCATCATGATCCCAGCATTGTTTCAGGTGCTATCTCGCTCGCATCAAAAGAGCAGTGGCAGAAAAACAATAAACGCGACTCCTGCGTAAATGGAGTTTCTACGATAGAATTTGCAGCAACTCTGCAGTTCAGGGTGAGAAGGTTCTAGGCCCATTCTCCATATTTTATCTCGAAGATGAGCCTGGCATGTTCATGCCTGTTAGGCGCCATATAACCTTTTCATGTGTTGGTGCGCCTTAAAACCCAATTCAGTTCAATTCAGTTTTCATTAATGTAACAAACTGTGATGACTTCACGTCAACAGTTTATAATTTATCATGTCATTAATTAAATCAACAAATATGGAATGCGTGGTTCAGAGGTATAGTGGGTTTTATCCTCACCGCGGCCATATTATTTATCCATGAGCAAGATAATTAATCCACATTGCTTAAGTATTGGTTCGATCCAGGAAGCCATCGAGAGTGATTAATGTAAGTTGCAAGAACTTGTTTCGCAAGCAATGTAAAAGAAATATGTTTCATCATCAAGTCAATAATTTGAAATTTAAGTCAGCTATCTGTAGTTTATTGTTTCACCAAGAGAACAAGTTGTAGTTTATCACAAGTTGTAAGTTACCCATAATTCCTCTTTGATGTTTTGTGTCAGCCTGAGCGATTTGCCATGAAGCAGATGCTGAGCATGTGTAGTCCAGAGGATGGTAGTCCAATGCGTGCTGTGGGTAGTCAAATGGTTGGTTTGGTTAGTCAATGGCATGTTGTAAGATGCATTTTGACTGTTCCGTTCTGTTTATTTAAATGTTTGTTGATTCTTAATATTAATGCAGTTAGGTGCAATCCGTGTAAATAGGACATTTTTAGCAGGTTCATCTTTCACCCCAGATGCAATTAACCAAATTGTGTCACATGTGCTAGAGATAACACAAAACAGGGAAACATTGTTATGACTCATTTCCAGTTGGATGGTTCTCGTCTTCGCATGAGTTATTTAATGAAATTTATTTAAGTGACCTAATGTGATACCGGCTAAATACAGACATGCAAAAAATTCATATGGTAAAAACGGACAGGTACTAAACTTCATATAAGAAAATACGGACAGGTAAATACGGTCACTCCAGCATATTTTTCTGAAAGATGTGTGTTTTGCATTATACATCATATCTCCTGCATAGACCTCATTATCTATAAATACATCAGAAATCAGCCGAGCTTATGCCGTGGTGCAGCATCAGTCGTTCCGTCTATCTGTCCGTAACCTTCTTGAAAAATATAAATGATATTGATTTTTAAAAAAGTTTGTAGCGACTACTTCTTGAAAACTATAAGTAATATTGATCTTTTTCTAAAATGATCAGCATGCCATGATGTTGGTCCTTGTCGAAAATCTTTTTGATTCAACGTTAAACATGGCTGCCAGTGGCCATCTTTGTTTACGTAGAGAATACATAGTAAAAACTTGAGCGACTACTGCTCTGAAACTATTGGATGAATTTTCATGAAACTTTACAGGAATGTTGCCCATAATGTCTAGCTGATCCCAGCAAAAATTCACCTTTATGTGTAATCCAAGATGGTCTCCAAAGATATAAATAGATTTTTAAAAAACAAGTTTGTAGCGACTACTTCTTGAAAACTTTAAGTGATATTGATCTTTGGACTTTTTCTAAAATGATCAGCATGCCATGATGTTAGTCCTTGTCAAAAATCATTTTGATTCGATGTTAAACATTGCTGCCAGTGGCCATCTTTGTTAGCGTAGAGAATATATAGTAAAAACGTGTAACGACTACTTCTCTGAAACTACTGGATGAATTTTCATGAAACATTACAGGACTGTTGCCCATAATGTCCAGCTGATCCTAGCAAAAATTCACCTTTATGTGTAATCCAAGATGGTCTCCAAATACAAATAGATTTTTAAAAAAGAATTTTGTAGCGACTACTTCTTGAAAACTATAAATGTTATTGATATGGGACTTTTTCTAAAATGATCAGCATAACATGGTGTTGGTCCTTGTCAAAAATCTTTTGATTCAATATTAAACATGGCTGCCAGCGGCCATCTTTGTTTACATAGAGTTATATGGTAAAAACTTGTAGCGACTTCTTCTATGAAAGTGCTGGTCCTATTTCCATAAAACTTCACATGGCTGATCTAGCTATCAAAATCTACTAGTAGAGCTTCAAGCTCTGAAATCACATGACAGATTTTCAGTGATTTGGATGATTCTTTTCTTATGAAAACAAACATTTAGATACAAAAAAACACAACAGAAATATGAGATAATCAGTACATATATTTTATAAAAAAAATATATTTTTTATGTAGTTGTATACTATAAAGAAATCTTAAAATGAATTAAATGTTTTATTGACTCCGTTTTAAGAATTAGTGTTTGTTGGTCATTGTTGGTCATTTATGCCTAGAATGTCTCTTTTTCTGGTTTTAGTTAGTTTGTTACATTTGTTGTAAGTTCTAGATGACATGTTCCTGTATTTTGTTTGTCGTTTTATTGTGTACCCTACTGAGCAGTCTAGTTTCCTGTTTTTAATCGCCTTTATCGTCTTGATAAAAAATGTACCAGACTGGTTTTAATGATATACATAACCTTTTAAATTATATATGAGCCGAAACACACGAAAACGACCCTTCAGACACAATTTTCACATTTTATGTTTTTTGATGTTTATGAAACACTATGATTTTCTCTTTAAAAATCTCTTTATTTTATGCTGATATCTTGATTAAAAATGATTTTATCTCAATTTGAAAATTAAAAATTATACTCGCCATTAGTTTTGACGTCTACATCAGCGTCTTGGAAGACGTCGTTGATTAAATAACAACAAAAAACATAAACAATTACCATATTGTATAGCATCAACTTTTTATATAAGAAAAATATTCCCTATGATATAATAATTAGGTAAAACACAGAGGTGTCGAGAAATTTGATTAGTAATTAATTGATTACCTGCCGACGTCATAAATTGTTACTTTATGACGTTGTCGTCTAAACGTCCGAAGGGACATTTTCGTGTGTTGCGGCTCATATGTTGCACACATGAATATACTTTACATCCTTTAGGCTTATTGTTATAATGATTTATTATTAGTCCACTACCGATCATGACCGTAGGGACTATAAGATTATACTCCATCAGTTTGTCAGTCCACAGTCCGTAAGTCAGTCTGTCAGTCACGTTTGAGAGCTATTAACGAAACTTCACTACAAGGTGCAGCTTGTTGGGAAGAAAGCTTGGAATTATTATATGGATCATTTGGTCAAAGGTCAAGGTCACTTACAATAAATAGAAAATCGGTTTATGGTTGAAAACTTCAGTTTCCTTTGATTGATTTTAACGAAAATTCGCTCTAAGGTGTGACTCATGAAAAGGAAGCTGTTATTGAGGTCATTTGGTCAAGGTCACTGTTACAATAAATAGAAAATCGGTTTATGGTTGAAAACTTCAGTTTCCTTTGATTGATTTTAATGAAAATTTGCCCTAAGGTGTGACATGAAAAGGAAGCTGTTATTGAGGTCATTTGGTCAAGGTCACTGTTACAATAAATAGAAAATTGGTTTCCCCTCATTAACTTCAGTTTCCTTTGAGGTATTTTAACGAAACTTCGCCACAAATTGAAGCTCATGTAATGGAAGCTCGGGATCGATGTTTGGTTTAGTTGGTCAAACATCAAGGTGCCTGTTGGTATAAATAGGGGGATCACTCCATTATCAGCTGAATAGAGAACTCAGATGTTTACAGGTGAGGAGGAAACATTTTTAAAAGTGAGCATAACAATCAATGTAACCACCTTTCTAAGAAATTAGACATGCTTAACCACCGCACTGCACTTACACGTCCTGCCATGCATGCTTCCCTCTTCAAATCTTTTATTGTACCCTATCTTGACCTTCAAGAATACCTGTGAGACTTTTTAAACAATTTTAATATTATTTATAACATTCTCTCTGTGTTTGAAACATACCTGTCAGCTCATGAGGTACAGACAATTTAAGCATTTTTTTCTAAATCTCTTTTAAAACCCACTAAAGGCTTTTAATAGTTTAAAAAGGGAAATCTTACTCCTATCATTTTTAACACAAATCTCAGTCTGGATGCTCCAAAATGGACAGGTATGTTGTACTAACGACCTATCTTTACTAACAGCAAGCAGAGAGACCCACTTTACCAGAAGCTGATGACGACTCCAACACACCCAAATTGATAATGACCGACAAGGTATATACTCCTACTGTACCCACATGTAGTAAATACAGAACCAGGATGTTAATGGAATTGTTAGTATGTGATGGCATGTGGTGTTTATATACGGACTTAGGAACCAGTTTTGAGGTAGCATTGTTAGTATGATAATGTGATGGCATGTGGTGATTATTAACCTGTACTATTTGAGGGAAGGTTTGGGTTGTGGAATCAGGATGTTAATGGGGAACCAGAATGTCATACATGTGATACCTCACGGCATGAGATAGAATCTTACGGAATTTTAACCCTCCTCCCGGCCCCACGAAATTGTGTGAAAACAATCTCAAAACAGTTTGCAATTTTTATTCCAAAAGCCAAACTTGTTTCTTGGTCTTAATCATTAACATGCTTGATTTTAAATAAAAACGTTTGTCTTAAGAATAAGCAAGCGTGGAGATGATCAAGACTTGTTTATTGTCACATGGTTCTGTTGTTTTTATAATTTTGACACCTCTTACCTAGGGCCCGAGGGGTAATGTTTTATCGGCAGACAGTTTATCTAAACAAAGGATTAGGTAATTAAATGGATTATGACTTGAAACAAACTGCTATCATTTATATCAATCTCATTAAAATCAGATCCAAAATATTCGCTCCACTACTTTCCGCTGGATGTTAATGGGGAACCAGGATGTCAGTGACATTGTTAATATGTGGTGATTATAAACCTGTACTATTTGAGAGAAGGTTTGGGTTGTGGAACAAGGATGTTAATGGGGAACCAGGATGTCATTGACATTGTTAGTAGGTGGTGGTATGTGGTGATTATAGATCTAGGAACATTTAAACCAAGGTTTGGGTTGGGGAACCAGGATGTTAATGGAGAACCAGGATATCAAAAGAATTGTTAGTACATGATGACATGTGGTGATTATAGATCTAGGACATACAAACCTGCACTATGCAAGGGAAGGTTTGGGTTGTGGAACCAGGATGTTAATTGGGAACCAGAATGTCAATGGAATTGTTAGTACATGATGGCATGTGGTGATTATAGTTCTAGAAAGATACATACCAGCATCTGGGTTGGGGAACCAGGATGTTAATGGGGCAGCATGATGTTAGTGACATTCTTAGTATGTGATGACATGATCGTATATCTAGGTAGATATAAACCTGTACTATATGATGGGTGGCTTGGTTTGGTGTACATATAGAATCAGCACATACATGTATTTAGTTTACAGAAAAGCATAATCTATTGTTTCTTTTTGCGTGATGAAGAAGAGAAAATCTTAGGAAACGTAAAAATATAAAAAAACAGCTCTGTTAGTATTGTGCATATAAATGTCATATTGAGCCTTGATAAAAATGTATGCCTCATAAGTGAGAGGACATAAAATAGTCGGGCCGTCTGTCCGTTCGTCCATCCTTTTGAAATAATTTTTTTCTGCCATAACTTTGAAAGCATCAAAGGGAATTTCATGAAACTTCACACAAACTTTGATCATGATGAGAAGGTATGCCACTCACTAGAAGCAAGTCTGTACATCAAAGGTCAAGGTCACACTTGGAGATCAAAGGTCAAGTGAGTCAAAAATCATGTCTCAGCCATAACTTTGAAAGTACTGAATGGAATGTTGATGGAACTTCACATAAACATTAAGTACAAAGAGAAGGTGTGTCATGCACAATAATCAGGTCTGTACCTTAAAGGTTAAGGTCACACTTACAGGTCAAAGATCAAATGCATTAAAATGGTGTCATGACCACCACTCGAAAATTACATAATGGAAATAAAACTGCACAAAAATGCTAAACAGGATCCGAAGGTATGGTGTGCACATAATTCACTCTACCTTCCACATACTTTTTGTTTTACTTGTAGCCTTTAGCATTTCATCAAGCTAGGAATTACTACAAGAAATCCTTTTGGAATTGAATTGGGGTTTTACGGCGCACCAACACAAGAAAGGTTATATGGCGCCAAACAGGGATAAACATGCCAGGCTCATCCTCCATTTACATCTAGATAAAATATGGAGAATGGGCCTAGAACGGTCTAACCTGCATAACTGCAGAGTTGCTGCAAATTCTATTGTAGACAATCTATTTACGATAGAGCCACGTTTCCACATTTGCATATGCGGTGTCATGAAGAAAACCTTGAATGAGCATGATAAAAAAATGACAAAATGAACATGAAGGGGGTGTCCTACCCCTCTGCCTCTAGCGGGATTTGCAGTGGTTGTATTCTACCCCGGCAACCACAGGGGGAAAATCCTTTTGGGTTGGGGTGGATGTGGTGTGGGGGGGCGACATTTGTCACTTCTTATTTTGGGGAAATTTTTGTTTAATTGTAATGTAAAATGCTTAAAACAACTTAAACATTGAAAAAGTGGCTGATATTCTTCAAAAGTTATTGTTGGTTCCTGGTAAGCATATGAAAAATATGTCACGCATGTCATATTCATTCACAACCAGGCGGGCACCTGGGTAGAACCACCGTTGTTCCACAAGCTAGCTGGATAGCATCTTCACATAAATATTCCTGGTCCCATGAGTGCTTGAACCCACAGCGGAGGGGCAAGTGATTTCAAGTCAGATACTGTAACCACTCAGCCACTGACGCTGCCCTTTGATAACATAGTTCCTGCCAAAACAGACAATAGCGAGGACACTATACGATTGACTGAGCAACTTATAGCTAACATAGTTCCTGCCAAAACAGGCAATAGAGAGGACACTCACTAAACTATTCACTGAGCATCACTTTAATTGCAATGAAGATGTAAATATTTTATAATTTTTTAAAGTTTCCTGACTATTACAAATTGCAATAAGAACTGAAAACATTGATGTTTTTTACACTGGTAGAATCTTAAAGGGAAAGTAGCGACACAGCCAAACAAACTTTATTATTGAGAGTTCTGAAAAACTTAGAAAAAGGTGAAAAAATAAACAAAATCGGATGATAGACAAAAAAGATATGACCATTTAAAGGTTGTTCTAAAACGAATATGGGAGCCGCCATTTTTGAACTATGACATCATAGTTCCATATTACCATATATGGAAAATTGATAAATATCATTTAAAACGAAGAAAATTACATCAAATCAATGATTTTTTTTATTGGTGATATAAATCATTATTGCCGTTAAGTATTACATATTTTTCATACAGTTGATGTCATTTTTTCCCTATAAATCAGTAAATTTTCATATTTATAAATATTCCATATATGGTCATTTAGAACCGTGATGTCATAGCTCCCTAAATGGCCGCTTTCCATATCTGTTTCAACATAAACTTCAAATGGTCATATCTTTTTTGTTTATCTTCTGATTTTGATAATTCTTTCACCCTTATTCAAGTATTTCAAAACTCTCAATAATACAGATGGTTTGGCTGTGTCGCTACATACCCTTTAAGAAACCAGTGTCTGTTAATCCTGGGTACCAGTCTGCTGCCCAGGAACCAGTGTGTCTGTTAATCCTGGGTACCAGTCTACTGCCCAGGAACCAGCAAGTCTGTTAATCCTGGGTACTATAGTCTGCTGCCCTCCATCTTAGGGGATTCTGGTTTTTAACAATTCATATAATGTATTATGTCTTGTATTGCTTTTGGTGGTTTGACGGTGATCTGGGCAGCTTTAATATGGAATATGCAACGGCCTTCTTATTAGATATTATCTTCAAGTGGTCAATATACATGCAGTTAATACTTACAATTGCTCTGATATTTAAATCCATCCTGCAGCTTTTATAATTTTTTGTATTCAACTTACATTTATTGTGTGAACTCCATGAAGTTCAGCATTCAAGACGTTTCTCTCTTTGGACTCTTGAGCAGCTTCAGTAATATTTCTCTTTTGCTAACTTGAACTTTACAAGTCAATGTAAACATTGTGACCAACAATACCTGACGCCATCAAAAGGTAAAATGAAATAAATGACAATATGCTTATGTGAAGAGTCTGTTTTTTTCTTTGCAGGAAGATTATAATGATGACGATGAGGATAAGGAAGAAAACAAAACAGAAGGCGATGAAGAAAAGATGCCTGATTATGATGAACAAACGAAAGCATTGATAGCAGGTATACACACTGTAGTAAATATTCTAGAAGACCTTATTTCCCTTAATAAGACCATATTTCCCTTAATAAGACCTTAGTTCCCTTAATAAGATCTTATTTCCCTTAATAATACCTTATTTCCCTAAATAAGACCTTATTTCCCTTAATGAGACCTTATTTCCCTTAATGATACCTTATTTCCCTTAATGAGACCTTACTTCCCTTAATAAGACCTTATTTCCCTTAATAATACCTTATTTCCCTCAATGAGTCCTTACTTCCCTTAATAAGACCTTATTTCCCTTAATAAGACCTTATTTCCATTAGTGAGACCTTATTTCCCTTAATAAGACCTTATTTCCCTTTGAGACCTTATTTCCCTTAGTGAGACCTTATTTCCCTTCATAAGACCTTAGTTCCCTTAATAAGACCTTATTTCCCTTAATAAGACCTTATTTCCCTTAATAAGACCTTATTTCCCTTAATAATACCTTATTTCCCTTAATGAGACCTTACTTCCCTTAATAAGACCTTATTTCCCTTAATAAGATCTTATTTCCTTTAGTGAGACCTTATTTCCCTTAATAAGACCTTATTTCCCTTTGAGACCTTATTTCCCTTAATGAGACCTTATTTCCCTTAATGAGACCTTACTTCCCTTAATAAGACCTTATTTCCCTTAATAAGACCTTATTTCCCTTAGACCTTATTTCCCTTAATAAGACCTTATTTCCCTTAGTGAGATCTTATTTCCCTTAATAAGACCTTATTTCCCTTAGTAAGACCTTATTTCCATTTGAGACCTTATTTCCCTTAGTGAGACCTTATTTCCCTTAATGAGACCTTATTTCCCTTAATAAGATCTTATTTCCCATGAGACCTTATTTCCCTTAATAAGACCTTATTTCCCTTAATGAGACCTTATTTCCCTTAATAAGATCTTATTTCCCTTAATGAGACCTTATTTCCCTTAATGAGACCTTATTTCCCTTAATGAGAGCGTATCTCCTAAAAGTAGTGGCCACCCATTCAAAATTCGGTACATTATCTTTTGTACCCAAAAAATCGCTCTCCCACCCACCACCGCACCATTTTTTTTTTATATATGAGCATTTTTCTTAGTGCTCGGGTTACTGTTTGGGGAAATACGATAGTCCCTGGTACTCGGCATTACTGTTAGGGGAAATACGATAGTCCCTGGTACTCGGGAGTTACTGTTAGAGGAAATACGATAGTCCCTGGTTCTCGGGCGTTACTGTTAGAGGAAATACGATAGTCCCTGTTACTTGGGTGTTACTCTTAAAGGAAATACGATAGTCCCTGTTACTCGGGCGTTACTATAAGGGGAAATACGATAGTCCCTGGTACACACACATCTCTCAGAACCAAGTATGGTCTTGATATGCACACTGCAGTCAATATTCTAGAAATCTTCTCCAGTACACATGCATCTCCTGACCAAGCCAAAACATTGACAGCTTGTACAGAAGCTTACGTAATGGCACATTGCTCATCGTGAGTCTATCAACTTTGAATACAACCTTAACCTTGGCTATATCTCGAAAATAGTTTGACCTGTGTCCAAGAATCTCCATAAACACTTTCGTCTTACCCCCAAAAAATGTTGCATCACATTTCCAATAACTGTTTCTCATTTCAGCAGAGTTATGCCCTTTTTCATAAAACTGCATCCTGAAACCTGACCTAGCTCTTAACTTTCTATAGTTTTTCTTTATGAATTAATCAGTGCCATTTATATGTCAAGTAACTCAAAATTTCCTTTCTGCAGAGTTATACCCCTGTTCATGCAACTTCAACCAGCAACTTGACCTAGCCCATAACTTTGCAAAATATTAACCTATGTATGAGAGTTTTTGAATTGATTTGGATTTTATAGTCACATCAGCAGCTACCTATGTATGAGAGATAGAAAATCAGTTCTGCTGCAAGATCATAAAAAAACTCACATTATGTCGACTTGTATTTCCAGCTGCCGATGAAGCCAGAACACTATTTACTGATGCCGAGGGAAAATTAAAAGATACAGAAAATGAAATCAAGTAAGTATCTGGTAAAAAGATAATCTTTCCTCTGAAAACAGAACAGTAGATGTATTCAGTCAATAAATACAGCTTATTGGTTTAATTAAAAACAAGATGGGCGAAAATAAAATATAGAAATCTTACAAATGAGTAGTGAGCTACGCCTAATAATCAGAATATTATACAGATGCAAGAACAGGGTGACATCTTTAACTGACCGTTACAGTTGATAACTTTAAAAATACATGTGACTCATTTATTTATGAATATAGTAAACCTGTATTAAAAGACCATTAAAAAGGTGATCTTTTAACCATTAACCCGCTACATATATAATTGACTGTTCTTTCTTTGAATTAGGACCATTCCATTTATGTGATAAAGGGGTGTATTAGGGAAAAGGACTGATCAGCAGCCAGACATTGTAAACCCTGATCAGCCTGCGAGTTCATCTGGGTTTTCACTGGCCACAAAGGCTATTGTAGTCGTGCTTAGCGGGTTTTAAGTTAAAGCACTACAATTGGTCACTGATATGCAGTTGGTCTATTTTAATAAAGTGGTCTCTTGAACAGGTTTAACTGTACTTATATCTCAGCTTGTGTTTAAACTATATCTGTGGTTCTGTTTTGTATGATGTTTTACGTCATTTTTAACACATGTAAGGTTATTTATGACGGTCGTTTTTTTTGTGGTGGAGGCAGACCACCTACTTTTCCTATGAACCAGTAGTGTACACTTCCCGCCATCCATAAGAATCGACACTTCCTCACAAGTCGAGCTCCCAGTGGGATTCGAACCCGTTCAGGCGAAGGTTTATAACGCAACGTTGTTAACCATTTGGCCACGGAGATGCTCAGACGCTGCGAAACTTTCTTGCCTCTCACCACTGTGGATTCAAATCCCACTGGGAGCTCAACTTGTCAAGTGAGAAAGCGTCGATTCTTACGGATGGCCGGAGGTATACAGTACTGATTCTACCCTGGAAAAATGGGGTGTTCTGCCTCTACCACAAAAAATATAGTCATATATAGCCTAACATGTGCTAAAAATGACGTAAAACACCGTTCAAACAAGCAAACTGTGGTCCAGAAAAAGGAAAGAGAAAGACTGATACTATTACTTTGAAGGTGCAGATTTTCTTAACAATTTCTAATATTTGTCAACGTTTATTTTCAGTTCTCTTAACTCGTATTTAAACACTGACTACGGTCCAGAGGAAGAATACAGTGAATTAAAAGGAAATTGTTACGAGTATACTGATAGAGAATACACTTACAAACTCTGTGCGTTCGACAAAGCATCGCAGCGACCTAAATCTGGCGGATCAGAAACCACACTAGGGTGTGTATGCTATTTTTGTCTCGCCTTTGGCGGCTACCAAAATTTAACAGAATCTTAAAAGCAATGAAAGCTAGGACAATTTTGAAAACCAGCCAGATCGGACCAGTAACAGCAGAGTTATGGCCCTTCATTTAGTTAAAAATGCTATATTTTGCCTCGTTAGGGCTTTCATTTTTCATCTGATCTTTACCAAACTTTACCAGATGTTTTGCCTTTTTCTATTATTAGTATTTTTTGTTTAATTTTTTTTTTAATATATTAGTTTTTAGCTCTACTGATCAGAGATCAGCAGAGCTTATGCCGTGGTGCGGCGTCCGTCGTCCGTCCGTCCGTCCGTCGTCCGTCCGTCTGTCTGTCTGTCCGTCCGTCTGTCCGTTAACTTTTATTTGTAGCGACTACTCCTCTGAAACTACTGGATGGATATACATAAAACTTTACAGAAATGTTGCCCATGAAGTCTAGTTGATCCTAGCAAAAATTCATGTTGATGTGAAATCCAAGATGGCCGCCAAAGCTAAAAATAGAGTTTTTAAATTCAAGTTTGTAGCGACTACTTCTTGAAAACTATAAGTGATATTGATATGGGACTTTTTCTAAAATGATCAGCATGACATGATGTTGGTCCTTGTCGAAAATCGTTTTGATTTGACTTTAAACATGGCTGCCAGCGGCCATCTTTGTTTACATAGAGTTATATAATGAAAACTTGTAGCGACTACTCCTCTGAAACTACTTGCCGGATTTTCATGAAACTTCACAGGAATGTTGCTCTTGATGTCTAAATGATCCTAGCAAAATTTCAGGTCGGCCGGAAATTCAAGATGGCCGCCACGGCTAAAAATAAATTTTCAAAATACAAGTTTGTAGCGACTACTTCTTGAAAACTATAAGTGATATTGATATGGGACTTTTTCTAAAATGATCAGCATGACATGATGTTGGTCCTTATCAAAAATCGTTTTGATTCGACGTTAAACGTGGCTGCCAGCGGCCATCTTTGTTTACATAGAGTTATATTGTAAAAACTTGTAGCGACTACTCCTCTGAAACTACTTGGCGGATTTTCATGAAACTTTACAGGAATGTTGCTCTTAATGTCTAATTGATCCTAGCAAAATTTCAGATTGGCCAGAAATTCAAGATGGCTGCCACAGTTAAAAATAGATTTTTAAAAAATAAGTTTGTAGCGACTACTTCTTGAAAACTATAAGTGATATTGATACGGGACTTTTTCTAAAATGATCAGCATGACATGATGGTTATCCTATTCGAACATTATTTTGATTCGACATTAAACATGGCTGCCAGTGACCATCTTTGTTTACATAGAGTTATATAATGAAAACTTGTAGCGACTACTCCTCTGAAACTACTTGACGGATTTTCATGAAACTTCACAGAAATGTTGCTCTTGATGTCTAATTGATCCTAGCAAAATTTCAGGTCGGCTGGAAATTCAAGATGGCCGCCACGGCTAAAAATAGATTTAAAAAAAATAAGATTGTAGCGACGACTTCTTGAAAACTTTAAGAGATATTGATATGGGACTTTTTATAAAATGATCAGCATGACATGATGGTTATCCGAGTTGAACATTATTTTGATTCGACGTTAAACATGGCTGCCAGTGGCCATCTTTGTTTACATAGAGTTATATAATGAAAACTTGTAGCGACTACTCCTCTGAAAGTACTTGACGGATTTTCATGAAACTTCACAGAAATGTTGCTCTTGATGTCTAATTGATCCTAGCAAAATTTCAGGTCTGCCGGAAATTCAAGATGGCCACCACAGCTAAAAATAGATTTTCAAAAATCAAGTTTGTAGTCACTACTTCCTGAAATCAAAATCAATCAGTAGAGCTTCAAGGTCATTGACCTCTTGTTTTAGATGTTTTTTTATTAATTTTTTTTTTGGCCATTGTTTATTTATTTTTATTTGATGTATTGATTGATTTGTTTTTTAGCTCTTCTGATCAGAGATCAGCAGAGCTTATGCCGTGGTGCGGTGTCCGTCCGTCCCTAAACTTTTTTTTTGTAGCGACTACTCCTCTGAAACTTCTGAATGGATTTTCATGAAACAGAAATGTTGCCCATGAAGTCTAGTTGATCCTAGCAAAAATTCATGTTGATGTGAAATCCAAGATGGCTGCCAAATCTAAAAATAGATTTTTAAAAAAGCAAGTTTGTAGCGACTACTTCTTGAAAACTCTAAGTGATATTGATATGGGACTTTTTCTAAAATGATCAGCATTACATGATGTTGGTCCTTGTCAAAAATCGTTTTGATTCGACGTTAAACATGGCTGCCAGCGGCTATCTTTATTTACATAGAGTTATTTAGTAAAAACTTGTAGCGACTACTCTTCTGAAACTACTTGACGGATTTCCATGAAACTTCACAGGAATGTTGCTCTTGATGTCTAATTGATCCTAGCAAAACTTCAGGTCGGCTGGAAATTCAAGATGGCCACCACGGCTAAAAATAGATTTTCAAAAAAACAAGTTTATGGCGACTACTTTTTGAAAACTATAAGTGATATTGATATGTGACTTTTGCTAAAATGATCAGTATGAAATGATGTTGATCCTTGTCGAAAATTATTTTGATGCGACGTTAAACATGGCCGCCAGTGGCCATCTTTGTTTACATAGAGTTTTATAATGAAAACTTGTAGCGACTACTCTGAAACTACTCGATGGATTTTCATGAAACTTGACACGAATGTTGCTCTTGATGTCTAATTGATCCTAGCAAATATTCAGGTCGGCCGGAAATTCAAGATGGCCGTCACGGCTAAAAATAGATTTTCAAAAAACAAGTTTGTAGCGACTACCTCTTGAAAACTATAAGTGATGTTGATATGGGAATTTTTCTAAAATGATCAGAATGACATGATGTTGATCCTTGTCGAAAATCCTTTTGATTCGAAGTCAAACATGGCTGTCAGCGGCCATCTTTGTTTACATAGAGTTATCTAGTAAAAACTTGTAGCGACTACTCCTCTGTAACTACTCGACAGATTTTCATGAAACTTAACAGGACGGTTGCTCTTGATGTCTAATTGATCCTAGCAAAATTTCAGGTCGGCCAGAAATTCAATATGGCCACCATGGCTAAAAATAGATTTTCAAAATACAAGTTTGTAGCGACTACTTCTTGAAAACTGTAAGTGATATTGATATGGGACTTTTTCTAAAATGATCAGTATGACATGTTGTTGATCCTTGTCAAAAAATATTTTGATTTGACTATAAACATGGCCGCCAGCTGCCATCTTTGTTTACATAGAGTTATATAATGAAAACTTGTAGCGACTACTCCTCTGCAACTACTTGACGGATTTCATGAGACTTCACAGGAATGCTGATCTAGCTATCAAAAACCTACCAGTAGAGCTTCAAGGTCATTGACCTCTTGTTTTAATTATTATTATTTTTTTCATTGTTTTAGAATGATCAAAGATCAGTAGAGCTTATGCCGTGGTGCGGTGTCCGTCCGTCCGTAAACTTTTTTGTAGCAACTACTCCTCTGAAACTACTGGATGGATGAAACTTTACAGAAATGTTGCCCATGAAGTCTAGTTGATCCTAGTAAAATTTCATGTTGATGTGAAATCCAAGATGGCCACCAAAGCTAAAAATAGATTTTTAAAAAACAAGTTTGTAGTGACTACTTCTTGAAAACTATAAGTGATATTGATACGTGACTTTTTCTAAAGTGATCAGCATGACATGATGTTGGCCCTTGTCGAAAATCGTTTTGATTTGATGTTAAACATGGCTGCCAGCGGCCATCTTTGTTTACATAGAGTTATATAGTAAAAACTTGTAGCGACTACTCCTCGGAAACTACTTGATGGATTTTCATGAAACTTCACAGGAAAGTTGCTCTTGATGTCTAATTGATCCTAGCAAAATATCAGGTCGGCTGGAAATTCGAGATGGCCACCATGGCTAAAAATAGATATAAAAAAACAAGTTTGTAGCGACTACTTCTTGAAAACTGGAAGTGATATTGATATAGGACTTTTTCTAAAATTATCAGCATGACATGATGTTGATCCTTGTCGAAAACCATTTTGATTTGACCAGCCATCTTTGTTTACATAGAGTTATATAGTAAATACTTGTAGCGACTACTCCTCTGAAAGTACTTGACGGATTTTCATGAAACTCCACAGGAATGTTGCTTTTGGTGTCCAGTTGATCCTAGCAAAATTTCTGTTCAGGCGGAACTTCAAAATGGCCGCCACAGCTAAAAATAGGTTTTTAAAAGACAAGTTTGTAGCGACTACTTCTTCATAACTGTAAGTGATATTAATATGGGACTTTATCTAAAATGATCAGCATGACATGATGTTGATCCTTGTCGAAAATCATTTTGATTTGACTTTAAACATGGCTGCCAGCAGCCATTTTTCAGCCATCTTTGTTTACATAGAGTTATATAATAAATACTTGTAGTGACTACTCGAAATTCAAGATGGCCGCTAAAATAGATTTTTAAAAAACAAATTTGCAACGACTACTTCTTGAAATCTATAAGTTAGTGATATTGATATGGGAATTTTTCTGAAATGATCAATATGGAATGATGACATTAAACATGGTTGCCAGTGGCCATGTTTGTTTACATAGAGTTATATATAAAAACTTGTAGCGACTACTCTGAAACTACTTGACAGTAGAGTTTTTAGCTCTTCTGATCAGAGATCAGCAGAGCTTATGCCGTGGTGCGGCGTCCGTCGTCCGTCTGTCCGTCTGTCTGTCCGTCTGTCCGTAAACTTTTATTTGTAGCGACAACTCCTCTGAAACTACTGGATGGATATTCATGAAACTTTACAGAAATATTGCCCATAAAGTCTAGTTGATCCTAGCAAAAATTCATGTTGATGTGAAATCCAAGATGGCCGCCAAAGCTAAAAATAGAGTTTTAAAATACAAGTTTGTAGCGACTACTTCTTGAAAACTATAAGTGATATTGATATGGGACTTTTTCTAAAATGATCAGCATGACATGATGTTGGTCCTTGTCGAAAATCGTTTTGATTTGACTTTAAACATGGCTGCCAGCGGCCATCTTTGTTTACATAGAGTTATATAATGAAAACTTGTAGCGACTACTCCTCTGAAAGTACTTGACGGATTTTCATGAAACTTCACAGGAATGTTGCTCTTGATGTCTAAATGATCCTAGCAAAATTTCAGGTCGGCCGGAAATTCAAGATGGCCGCCACGGCTAAAAATAAATTTTCAAAATACAAGTTTGTAGCGACTACTTCTTGAAAACTATAAGTGATATTGATATGGGACTTTTTCTAAAATGATCAGCATGACATGATGTTGGTCCTTATCAAAAATCGTTTTGATTCGACGTTAAACGTGGCTGCCAGCGGCCATCTTTGTTTACATAGAGTTATATTGTAAAAACTTGTAGCGACTACTCCTCTGAAACTACTTGGCGGATTTTCATGAAACTTTACAGGAATGTTGCTCTTAATGTCTAATTGATCCTAGCAAAATTTCAGATTGGCCAGAAATTCAAGATGGCTGCCACAGTTAAAAATAGATTTTTAAAAAATAAGTTTGTAGCGACTACTTCTTGAAAACTATAAGTGATATTGATACGGGACTTTTTCTAAAATGATCAGCATGACATGATGGTTATCCTATTCGAACATTATTTTGATTCGACATTAAACATGGCTGCCAGTGACCATCTTTGTTTACATAGAGTTATATAATGAAAACTTGTAGCGACTACTCCTCTGAAACTACTTGACGGATTTTCATGAAACTTCACAGAAATGTTGCTCTTGATGTCTAATTGATCCTAGCAAAATTTCATGTCGGCTGGAAATTCAAGATGGCCGCCACGGCTAAAAATAGATTTAAAAAAAATAAGATTGTAGCGACGACTTCTTGAAAACTTTAAGAGATATTGATATGGGACTTTTTATAAAATGATCAGCATGACATGATGGTTATCCGAGTTGAACATTATTTTGATTCGACGTTAAACATGGCTGCCAGTGGCCATCTTTGTTTACATAGAGTTATATAATGAAAACTTGTAGCGACTACTCCTCTGAAAGTACTTGACGGATTTTCATGAAACTTCACAGAAATGTTGCTCTTGATGTCTAATTGATCCTAGCAAAATTTCAGGTCTGCCGGAAATTCAAGATGGCCACCACAGCTAAAAATAGATTTTCAAAAATCAAGTTTGTAGTCACTACTTCCTGAAATCAAAATCAATCAGTAGAGCTTCAAGGTCATTGACCTCTTGTTTTAGATGTTTTTTTATTAATTTTTTTTTTGGCCATTGTTTATTTATTTTTATTTGATGTATTGATTGATTTGTTTTTTAGCTCTTCTGATCAGAGATCAGCAGAGCTTATGCCGTGGTGCGGTGTCCGTCCGTCCCTAAACTTTTTTTTTGTAGCGACTACTCCTCTGAAACTTCTGAATGGATTTTCATGAAACAGAAATGTTGCCCATGAAGTCTAGTTGATCCTAGCAAAAATTCATGTTGATGTGAAATCCAAGATGGCTGCCAAATCTAAAAATAGATTTTTAAAAAAGCAAGTTTGTAGCGACTACTTCTTGAAAACTCTAAGTGATATTGATATGGGACTTTTTCTAAAATGATCAGCATTACATGATGTTGGTCCTTGTCAAAAATCGTTTTGATTCGACGTTAAACATGGCTGCCAGCGGCTATCTTTATTTACATAGAGTTATTTAGTAAAAACTTGTAGCGACTACTCTTCTGAAACTACTTGACGGATTTCCATGAAACTTCACAGGAATGTTGCTCTTGATGTCTAATTGATCCTAGCAAAACTTCAGGTCGGCTGGAAATTCAAGATGGCCACCACGGCTAAAAATAGATTTTCAAAAAAACAAGTTTATGGCGACTACTTTTTGAAAACTATAAGTGATATTGATATGTGACTTTTGCTAAAATGATCAGTATGAAATGATGTTGATCCTTGTCGAAAATTATTTTGATGCGACGTTAAACATGGCCGCCAGTGGCCATCTTTGTTTACATAGAGTTTTATAATGAAAACTTGTAGCGACTACTCTGAAACTACTCGATGGATTTTCATGAAACTTGACACGAATGTTGCTCTTGATGTCTAATTGATCCTAGCAAATATTCAGGTCGGCCGGAAATTCAAGATGGCCGTCACGGCTAAAAATAGATTTTCAAAAAACAAGTTTGTAGCGACTACCTCTTGAAAACTATAAGTGATATTGATATGGGAATTTTTCTAAAATGATCAGAATGACATGATGTTGATCCTTGTCGAAAATCCTTTTGATTCGAAGTCAAACATGGCTGTCAGCGGCCATCTTTGTTTACATAGAGTTATCTAGTAAAAACTTGTAGCGACTACTCCTCTGTAACTACTCGACAGATTTTCATGAAACTTAACAGGACGGTTGCTCTTGATGTCTAATTGATCCTAGCAAAATTTCAGGTCGGCCAGAAATTCAATATGGCCACCATGGCTAAAAATAGATTTTCAAAATACAAGTTTGTAGCGACTACTTCTTGAAAACTGTAAGTGATATTGATATGGGACTTTTTCTAAAATGATCAGTATGACATGTTGTTGATCCTTGTCAAAAAATATTTTGATTTGACTATAAACATGGCCGCCAGCTGCCATCTTTGTTTACATAGAGTTATATAATGAAAACTTGTAGCGACTACTCCTCTGCAACTACTTGACGGATTTCATGAGACTTCACAGGAATGCTGATCTAGCTATCAAAAACCTACCAGTAGAGCTTCAAGGTCATTGACCTCTTGTTTTAATTATTATTATTTTTTTCATTGTTTTAGAATGATCAAAGATCAGTAGAGCTTATGCCGTGGTGCGGTGTCCGTCCGTCCGTAAACTTTTTTGTAGCAACTACTCCTCTGAAACTACTGGATGGATGAAACTTTACAGAAATGTTGCCCATGAAGTCTAGTTGATCCTAGTAAAATTTCATGTTGATGTGAAATCCAAGATGGCCACCAAAGCTAAAAATAGATTTTTAAAAAACAAGTTTGTAGTGACTACTTCTTGAAAACTATAAGTGATATTGATACGTGACTTTTTCTAAAGTGATCAGCATGACATGATGTTGGCCCTTGTCGAAAATCGTTTTGATTTGATGTTAAACATGGCTGCCAGCGGCCATCTTTGTTTACATAGAGTTATATAGTAAAAACTTGTAGCGACTACTCCTCGGAAACTACTTGATGGATTTTCATGAAACTTCACAGGAAAGTTGCTCTTGATGTCTAATTGATCCTAGCAAAATATCAGGTCGGCTGGAAATTCGAGATGGCCACCATGGCTAAAAATAGATATAAAAAAACAAGTTTGTAGCGACTACTTCTTGAAAACTGGAAGTGATATTGATATAGGACTTTTTCTAAAATTATCAGCATGACATGATGTTGATCCTTGTCGAAAACCATTTTGATTTGACCAGCCATCTTTGTTTACATAGAGTTATATAGTAAATACTTGTAGCGACTACTCCTCTGAAAGTACTTGACGGATTTTCATGAAACTCCACAGGAATGTTGCTTTTGGTGTCCAGTTGATCCTAGCAAAATTTCTGTTCAGGCGGAACTTCAAAATGGCCGCCACAGCTAAAAATAGGTTTTTAAAAGACAAGTTTGTAGCGACTACTTCTTCATAACTGTAAGTGATATTAATATGGGACTTTATCTAAAATGATCAGCATGACATGATGTTGATCCTTGTCGAAAATCATTTTGATTTGACTTTAAACATGGCTGCCAGCAGCCATTTTTCAGCCATCTTTGTTTACATAGAGTTATATAATAAATACTTGTAGTGACTACTCGAAATTCAAGATGGCCGCTAAAATAGATTTTTAAAAAACAAATTTGCAACGACTACTTCTTGAAATCTATAAGTTAGTGATATTGATATGGGAATTTTTCTGAAATGATCAATATGGAATGATGACATTAAACATGGTTGCCAGTGGCCATGTTTGTTTACATAGAGTTATATATAAAAACTTGTAGCGACTACTCTGAAACTACTTGACAGTAGAGTTTTTAGCTCTTCTGATCAGAGATCAGCAGAGCTTATGCCGTGGTGCGGCGTCCGTCGTCCGTCTGTCCGTCTGTCTGTCCGTCTGTCCGTAAACTTTTATTTGTAGCGACAACTCCTCTGAAACTACTGGATGGATATTCATGAAACTTTACAGAAATATTGCCCATAAAGTCTAGTTGATCCTAGCAAAAATTCATGTTGATGTGAAATCCAAGATGGCCGCCAAAGCTAAAAATAGAGTTTTAAAATACAAGTTTGTAGCGACTACTTCTTGAAAACTATAAGTGATATTGATATGGGACTCTAAAATGATCAGCATGATATGATGTTGATCCTTGTCAAAAATCGTTTTGATTCAACGTTAAACATGGCTGCCAGCGGCCATCTTTGTTTACATAGAGTTATATAGTAAAAACTTGTAGCGACTACTCCTCTGAAACTACTTGGCGGATTGTCATGAAACTTTACAGGAATGTTGCACTTGATGTCTAATTGTTCCTAGCAAAATTTCAGGTCGGCCGGAAATTCAAGATGGCCGCCACAGCTAAAAATAGATTTAAAATAAATAAGTTTGTAGCGACTACTTCTTCAAAACTATAAGAGATATTGATATGGGACTTTTTCTAAAATGATCAGTATGACATGTTGTTGATCCTTGTCAAAAAATATTTTGATTTGACTATAAACATGGCCGCCAGCTGCCATCTTTGTTTACATAGAGTTATATAATGAAAACTTGTAGCGACTACTCCTCTGAAACTACTTGACAGATTTTCATGAACCTTCACAGGAATGTTGCTCTTAATGTCTAATTGATCCTAGCAAAATTTCAGGTCGGCTGGAAATTCAAGATGGCCGCCACGGTTAAAAATAGATTTTCAAAAAACAAGTCTGTAGCGACTACTTCCTGAAATCAAAATCAATCAGTAGAGCTTCAAGGTCATTGACCTCTTGTTTTTTAGCTCTACTGATCAGAGATCAGCAGAGCTTATGCCGTGGTGCGGCGTCCGTCGTCCGTCCGTCTGTCCGTTAACTTTTTTTTGTAGCGACTACTCCTCTGAAACTACTTGATGGATATTCATAAAACTTTACAGAAATGTTGCCCATGAAGTCTAGTTGATCCTAGCAAAAATTCATGTTGATGTGAAATCCAAGATGGCCGCCAAAGCTAAAAATAGATTTTTTTCTGTCCCTCCGTCCGTTAACTTTTATTTGTAGCGACTACTCCTCTGAAACTACTGGATGGATATTCATAAAACTTTACAGAAATGTTGCCCATGAAGTCTAGTTGATCCTAGCAAAAATTCATGTTGATGTGAAATCCAAGATGGCCGCCAAAGCTAAAAATAGATTTTTAAAAAACAAGTTTGTAGTGACTACTTCTTGAAAACTATAAGTGATATTGATACGTGACTTTTTCTAAAGTGATCAGCATGACATGATGTTGGCCCTTGTCGAAAATCGTTTTGATTTGATGTTAAACATGGCTGCCAGCGGCCATCTTTGTTTACATAGAGTTATATAATGAAAACTTGTAGCGACTACTCCTCTGAAACTACTTGACGGATTTTCATGAAACTTCACAGGAATGTTGCTCTTGATGTCTAAATGGTCTTAGCAAAATTTCAGGTCGGCCGGAAATTCAAGATGGCCGCCACGGCTAAAAATAAATTTTCAAAATACAAGTTTGTAGCGACTACTTCTTGAAAACCATAAGTGATATTGATATGGGACTTTTTCTAAAATGATCAGCATGACATGATGTTGGTCCTTATTAAAAATCGTTTCGATTCGACGTTAAACGTGGCTGCCAGCGGCCATCTTTGTTTACATAGAGTTATATAGTAAAAACTTGTAGCGACTACTCCTCTGAAACTACTTGGCGGATTTTCATGAAACTTTACAGGAATGTTGCTCTTAATGTCTAATTGATCCTAGCAAAATTTCAGGTCGGGCGGAAATTCAAGATGGCCGCCATGGCTAAAAATAGATTTTCAAAATACAAGTTTGTAGCGACTACTTCTTGAAAACTATAAGTGATATTGATATGGGACTTTTTCTTAAATGATCAGCATGACATGATGGTTATCCGAGTCGAACATTATTTTGATTAGACATTAAACATGGCTGCCAGTGGCCATCTTTGTTTACATAGAGTTATATAATGAAAACTTGTAGCGACTACTTCTCTGAAACTACTTGACGGATTTTCATGAAACTTCACAGAAATGTTGCTCTTGATGTCTTATTGATCCTAGCAAAATTTCAGGTCGGCTGGAAATTCAAGATGGCCACCATGGCTAAAAATAGATTTTCAAAATGCAAGTTTGTAGCGACTACTTCTTGAAAACTATAAGTGATATTGATATGGGACTTTTTCTAAGATGATCAGCATTGCATGATGTTGTTCCTTGTCAAAAATCATTTTGATTAGATGTAAACATGGCTGTCAGCGGCCATCTTTGTTTACATAGAATTATATAATGAAAACTTGTAGCGACTACTCCTCTGAAACTTCTTGACGGATTTTCATGAACTTCACAGGAATGTTGCTCTTGATGTCTAATTGATCCTAGCAAAATATCAGGTCGGCCGGAAATTCAAGATGGCCGCCACAGCTAAAAATAAATTTTCAAAAAACAAGTTTGTAGCGACTACTTCCTGAAATCAAAATCAATCAGTAGAGCTTCAAGGTCATTGACCTCTTGTTTTAGTTTTTTCCTGAATTTTTTTTATTTATTTTTTTGTGTTAACGCCGTGTTAGCAGGAAGCATTGCTATGATTTCTAGTTGTGCCTATTGCGTTTTTTTCCGATTCGCTGATTTTTGATGGAGATACGGGCCCTTGACATTTTTACTTTTAAATTTCTTGTCGGCGCTACTCCTCTTAAACGGCTTGTTGGATTTCTACAAAATTTGGCAGGAAGCCTCAGTATGATGTTTGTTGTGCAAAGTATATATCAATGAAATCTTGGACAAGTTCGAAAACCAATAAACAAAAATCTTCTTAGTAACGACAGAGTTATGGCCCTTGATTTGTTGAAAAATGCTATATTGTATTTTCTTTTGTTAAATCTGTAGTTACTTCATTTTTTATCTGATCTTCACCATATTTATATTTGTTTAGAATGTTAATATAACCCCCCTCCACCCCACCCTCCATTTTTTATGAAATTTCATTCATATAAGGAAGTGGGACAAATTAAAAAATATGCATGCCAGACTAGACACAGCAGACTTATTGCCCATGATTACCAGGTGAGCGATCTAAGGCCATCCTATCCCTGTTGTTTTTGCAATGTTTTAAAATTGATGGCAATTTTATGATGACAAACCTTGATATAAGAGCCATTTTAGCCAGTAGAGCATCCACAGGCCCTCTTGGGCCTCTTGTTTTTAATAGAATGGCATGTTGTTTTTAGTTACTAAAATGTTTACAAACTTTCATTTAAGCATCATTGACCCTTTATTTTTAAGTCCAGTCCCCATTAGGCGAGACATGTGAATCTGCGGATTCCTTGTGATAATTTTGAATTTATTGGAACAGGTATTTGTTTTATCGATAAATGATATAGCCACGGCGAGGAAGGAACCCACAACCTGTGGATTCTGATGCTCTATCACTGGACCACACACTCCACTGTAGGGGTTAGTACAGCTAATAGAGTGAATAAAATTTAAACCGTTCTTTATAACTTTTCTCTCTGACAAGTTACCAATTTGAAAAACTGACCTTTCATGTTACAAAAGCGACAAAGTTTGTGATGAGGAGAGGATATAATATTATTGCATTTTTTTTTCAGGAATTGGGGTCATTGGGATGGTAGACCGGATGATAAATATTCAGCACAAATGTATGACAATGGTCAGAATTGCTGGAATGGACCACATAGATCTGTCAGGGTATGTTTATTCCAATTGAAAATAACTAGAAAGAAAAAAGATTAGACCCAGCCTAGTTGACTAAGACCGACAGTTGTTTGGTGGGTAAAATTCTACTGCCTAGTTGGATCTTTATAAATATATATAAATTATAAAACCAATTCAGGTTTCATTATTTTATGCTCCCCCAAAACATGTCAATCCTTCTGTTTGTCCAAATTCTTGTTAGGAGCATAACTTCAAAGCCACTTATGGGACTGGTACTTGACACAATAATAGAGGGCAATGAGAGGAAGTGCAAAGCATAAGAACCATAACGTTGTTGTCCATCAAATTACAGTTATTGCCCTTTGTAATTTTATGCTTATAATTCTTGTCCGGAGCATAACTGATTTATGGCACTGGAATGAAACTTCACACAATGATAGAAGGCAATGTGTACATAGTGCAAGAACCATAACTCGTCTCTTTGTTCACATTATAGTTATTGCCCTTTGTAATTTTATTGTTATAATTCTGGTCTTGAGCATAATTTGAAAACTGCTAAGTAATACTATGAATATTTATTAAATATTTGGCAGTCGGTTGAAATTTACAATTGTTCATTGGTTGCAATCAGTAGGATGTAACAGATCAATCATCGGTTATATTTGATTAGTTAATATGAAGTATAACATGTGCATGTTAATCTGAGTTTTAGGCCTTGAACGTAGAATAGTTCCTAATTAATTGTGTTCTTCCTTATCTTGTTTTCTATGCCATAATTCTAATTGATACAAATGAGTTTGTTTGTTTATATGGTCATTTTCTCAAGTGTAATTTGTAACTGTTCCAAGTATCGGTTACAATCGATTAATCGGTACATCACTAATATTTAATGTTAATTTTTATGAAATGAGTTGGGTTAATCACATGCACAATAATTCATTATTAGGTCTGTGAGTTAATTGATTAAAATGTAGCTACACTTTAATAACATTAGTTTACATCTTAACACTTAAAGCAAACAAATAAAGGAATAGGTACATGTGATCCGTTACAATTTCAGGTGATTATGAAATGTGGTCTGGAGAATAAAGTGATAAGTGCCAGTGAGCCCAGTCGCTGTGAATACCAGTTTGAGTTTGTCACACCTTCTAGATGTACAGCACCTGTTCTGAGAAATGATGATATCCATGATGAATTATAGATCCGCACAGCAGACATACTTCTTGACACCGGCATTGTCACCATCATTGTAACACCTTCTAGATGTACAGCACCTGCTGACGATATTCACGATGAATTACAGAAATGCACAGCACAATCATGCTTACTTCTGGTCACCAGCATGGTTCAGATTGATGTCGTGCAGTCACCTGAAACCAAGAATCCCTTTTTTTAGCGAAAAAATTGTTGTTTTTTCCCCTTGGCTGTTCTTAGGCAAATTTGCGTTATTTTCAGAAGAATCAAAAATTAAAAAAAAAAGTTCCAATTCATGATAAAAGTTTGTACCAATCATAATATGGTGTTAACATCATGTCGTTCGTGTTGTACCAATCATAATATGGTGTTAACTTCATGTCATTCTATTGTACCAATCATAATATGGTGTTAACATCATGTCGTTCGGTCATAACATTTGATTTTAATGGAATCATGTGTACAATACTGTAATTAACACTGGTAAGTAACAAGGGTAGCAAATATTACTGTGCAACATAAAATTAATATTCTAATAAGAGGCCATTTTAGGCTCGTTTATTTTGTTAAACCTTTTAGAATAGAAATTATCATTATTTGTCAGTTACAATTCGGACCGTAGACCCTCAAGAAAAAACCTTTTTAAAAGGGGTACATCAGGCTTTGAGATTATTTTTGTTTAAAAAAATAAAAATGATCGTTTTAAAATGTGAAATGGTTAAAAGATATAGATGGAACATTAAGTTTCCTATAATACTGTGCAGTAATTAATAATAATCAATTATATAAGTTTTATCAGTCTGAAGAGAAATCCCCAAATTATAAATAGCTCCCACGCGGAGCAAATCGGCAATATCTACACATGATGCTCGGCAATATGTTTCGATTTATTTTAATGCCCAGGTTCAAAATAGCTATCTTAGGCATGTCACCCTAGTTACGAAATACCTTGTTTGTTTTCTTCATTTTACATGTTCAGTATTTTACATGTTCATTGTTGTAATTTCTTTTTGTGGTTTATGACTTATTGAGTTAATTTTTTAAGTTGAATATACTGAAAGGAAAAAAACGCATTATCAAAAAAATGCCTATACTACACTATAATATACACCTAATTCCACGTAATATTCCAGATATATCTCAACGAGTTTTGTTCAAAAAGGTGCTACAACTAATTACACAAAGGACAACTCTGTCATGTAGTAGACATTTTAATCAAAGTATACTTTGTTACACAAAATTCATAAATGTTAAAGTTTCGCTTGAAAAAGTCAAGCCATTTCAGTATTGTGTTTAATGTTAAGAGGTTGCAACATTTAAAGCCTATGTTTGCTCACCAGTTTGAGCCAACTGCGCATTCTGTCGATAATGAAACTTTAAAGGGGTAACCATTGGTTTGTTCGGTGCTGTTTAACCCTTCTTTCTGAAAGGACAGGTCTAATGTCACCCTGTACCACTCTATTAGCAGTACCATATTAAACATACAACATATAGCGGAAATACCCAGTATGCGTTTCTTTTTCCTTTCAGTAAACATACATTATGTATGACAAACACCAGTCCTGATGTACTCCCTATAAAAGCCAGATAAAAATTTATTAAAAAAAAAGAAAGGAGAAAACCTCTCATATCTAAATATTATTGTTTTGAGTTAAATGTTACTGAGTTGTGCATGTATTCTATCTTTAAAAGCGTGAAAAATACTTTTAATCTCTTCATAGCCTAATCATCCCATTTATTTAGGAATAATAATTATTGTTGTTTTGATATTGTTTCTGTGTTAGAGTTAGAAAGAAAATGTCTACACTTTGGTAGAATGGTTATAATTAAGTTCTGAATTTATTGTTAAAGCATTTTTTTTTCCTATTGCATTATGTTCTAGTTATTTATGTCTATGCAAACTGAAGATCCTCGAGAAATAAAACATGTCCGTTCAGTTGTATCGTATTTCTTTCATACGCCAGAGATATTTACCTTAATTTTGTGTCACGTGCACAACGTGGCAGACACTCAGGGGATCACTTTGTCCATCGTCGTCCATCACACTTTACTATGCCTTGCACAACAAGTTAGAGAATCCCTATTTTGTTACAAGTGCAGTCAGCAGTGCCATCGAAGAGATTTCCGCACGCCACTGACCTTGATCGGCAGTTCATTTCGTAAGACGTTGCTCTCAATCAATTTTGGCACAGTTGGGAAAATGCGTGTAACTAACTACCTGCTTTAGTTACATGCGGTGTACATTCGACTCGACTTATTGCTTGTATTTTCATCATCCAGAAAGCAGATAGGCATTACAGAAAATCGTGACATATGCAGAATTTCTTCACTGAGGAAATCGCAAAAAACGTCATTTCCCATTGCATACATTTTATGGTATTCAATATCTATCAATGCACACTGCTCCAATCTGTGGTAGTCCAATTTCACCTTAATGATAAATGTTTCCCCGCTACCAATTCTTTCGAAAAAGCCATGTTCCATTTCTCACTATGTGACACGAAATGAAGCTATATAAATCTAAACAATTACATGGTGTCGAGCAGAAACAATAAGATCAGAACAAATGTGCGACTCTGTTCAATTTTCATTGGCCAACAGTTACACGCTGGCACATCTCGGAACTGATCAAGCAGGCTCTCAAAAATGCCACTTTTGATGTGCTTTAAATGTTGATCATGGCTAGGTAAATGCTTGTCGTTTTCACCGGGGTGAGAAAAGTCAAAACAGTACAACACAGACAAACTTTTGATTTGCCGCAAAGTGCAGTTTCTCTAACTTGTTGTGCAAGGCGTAGTAACCTGCAACCTAACCTTGGCCATAATTTTAAAAGTTAGTATTTGACTTTTGTTCATAAAACTTCATACACATCTTCGTCTGACCCCAAGGAATGTTGTTTCCCATGACCAGTAAGTCTGGCTTTCATTTTGACAAGGTTATGCCCCTTTTCATAAAACTTTAACTTGCAACCTAACCAAGCTCATAACTGGCCATAACTTGAAAATTATTTGACCTATATTCATGAAACACATCTTCATCTAACCCCAAGGAATGTCGCTACACATGTCCAATAACTTTTGACTTTCATTTCGGCAGAGTTGTGCACCTTTTCATAAAACTTTAACCTACAACCTAGCCTGGCTCATAACTTGGCAAAATATTGACCTACGTTCATGGAACCTTATACAGTTTTCCATTTAATCAATTATTCAATGCAAAGTTACGCCCCTTTTTAATATTCTTCAATAATTTAAATCGCCACAATTCATGAAGGATTGCACCCTCTATCTTCAAACTTTATAGATTGTCCTTGCTGAAAAAAGCATATGGCAGGTGTGCGCCACAAGTGGTCTGTGTAATACCCTTCTAGTTTAAAAAGTGTTATTAGCTCTTCTTATCAAAGGTCAGCATAGCTAGCTTATGGCATGCCATGCTCTCTGTATTGCCATCTGTTATTCTGTTTTTGTGTCGCCTGCGTAGCATGGCAAACGCTTCGAGATCACTTTGTCATCGTCCGTCACACTTTAACCTGCAACCTAACCTTGGCCATAACTTAACAAGTTGTTGACATATGTTCATGAAACTTCACACACACCTTCATCTTAACCTAAGGAATGCTGTTACATGGTGTGTTCTTGGGCAAGACACTTTCCCTTAGCCCTGTCCGTCGGATGGGGACGTAAACCGGGCGGTCCCATGTATCGGTCTATCCTCCGAGCACGTTAAAGAACCATAGGAATCTATTCGATAATAAGAGTAGACCTGCAACCTAACCAAGCTCCTAACTGGCCATAGCTTAAATAACTTGAGAAGTATTTGACCTATGTTCATGAAACTTCACACATATTCATCTTAGCACACAGAATATTGTTACCCATGACCAATAACTCTGACTTTCATTTCATCAGAGTTATGCCCCTTTTCTTAAAACTTTAAGCTGCAACCTAACCAAGCTCATCACTGGCCATAACTTGAAAAGTATTTGATTAATGGTGAGGTTGCAGGTTAAAGTTTTATGAAAAGGGGCATAACTCTGATGAAATGAAAGTCAGTTATTGGACATGTGTAACGATATTCCTTCAGTTAAGATGAATATGTGTGAAGTTTCATGAACATAGGTCAATACTTTTCAAGTTTTGGCCAGTGATGAACTTGGTTAGGTTGCAGGTTAAAGTTTTAAGAAAAGGGGCATAACTCTGCTGAAATGAAAGTCAGAGTTATTGGTTGTGATTAACAATATTCTGTGTGATAAGATGAATAAGTGTTTGAAGTTTCATGAACATAGGTCAAATACTTCTTAAGTTATTTAAGTTATGGCCAGTTAGGAGCTTGGTTAGGTTGCAGGTATAAGTTTTACGAAAGGGGACATAATTCTGCCAAAACAAAAGTCAAGAGATATTGGACATGTGTAACGACATTCCTTCAGTTAAGACGAAAATGTGTGTGACGTTTCATAAACATAGGTCAAACAGAGTTATTGGACCCATGTAATTGAATTGAATGTTGCTTAACGGCTCATCAAACACAGTATAGGTTATTTAGAGCCGCCCCAGGGAGAGGGGAAGGATACATAGGAATCCGGGAACCTGCCCTACTCTTATTATCGAATAGATTCCTATGGTTCTTTAACGTGCTCGGAGGATAGACCGATACACGGGACCGCCGCGTGTGGTTCAGCTACCTTCTCAGTAGATACCACACGTCGGAGAAATGTCCATAATTTGACGGTTCAAAGGCAATCAGACGGTCACCATAAGTTCAGAGTGCTGTAATACTCCCTATAAATATGATATAAAACATAAACTGCACTGGATTTTACCCATTATTTGATATACCCGCCCTCATGCAGCATAAATCAAATACTTGTGAATGCGATGCAATATTTAATACAAAACTTATAAAACATGAATTGGTAATATTATTTTCATCTACAACAAAAAAAATAGTTTCTGAACTTGACATAGAACATAACCATCTCATAAGTCATAATGAATGTGAGTGTAAACATCAACCTTTTGGTATTCTCCGGCAGGTCATGCCATCACTGGTCATTTTGACATTGTAGATAAACGTATTCGGCATTTGTTTTCTAAAGGTCCGAAGTATAGATTGCCTTCAATTGTTAATTTGAATGAATGTCATTCTCATATCACCCAATCAGTTTAGGATTTTAGTATTAAATGGTATTGTAGAGAACAGGTGGACACAAACTAACTTTTTACTTGGAAAAAGTAAATTCTTAAACTTCTATTAACTTTTATAATGCTAACTTTACTTCCTCTGAGACCTACGTTTCTTAATTTAAATTCGGAAATTATATATATAAATTTGTTATAGTTCCTGCTGATAAAGCAGCTAATAATGTAAGTATTGTTTGTCGCCTACATTACGTCATTGTTTTATCTCTCGAACAGTAATTCATTTACTCCAGTTCCATTTGCTGAAGATGATGTTGTTTCCACGCATGCCACTCTGTGCACCACTTTCAAGGCTGGGGTAAAACAAAAGCAAAACAAACTTCAACGATGTGCTGGGTCCAACGATGTGCTGGATTCCTAAGTTACACAAACACCCTTATAAAGCCTGCTTTTTTTTCTAATTCTAGTGTCTGCACCACTACAAACATCTCCAAACTTTTAACTTCTTGTTTTCCTGCCGTTAAAGATCACTTAAACAATATTGTGCTAAAGCGTATGACAGTTCTGTGATTAATTTAGTTTGGTCAATTAAAAATTCAGGGAACGTTCTTGATAAAATGTGCAATAAACGTAAAGTTTCATCTGTAAGTACTTATGACTTTTCAACACTATAATACAACCTTACCACATCAGCTTATGAAAGACAAACGTGTTGCTCTTATTAAAAAAACTTTCGTTAAAGAAAAAAAAAGAAAAGTTTATTTGGTATATAACAATATTAAAGCCTTTTTACTGACGGCTGTTTAGAAATAATACAAGAAGTTGGTGAAACAGTTAGTTCCCTATTAGATACTATTTTCGTCGGGTATGGAACTACCGTTTATAAACAAAGTGTTGGTATCCGTATGGGTACGAACTGTGCATCTCTTTGTTTATAAACGGTAGTGTCGCAGGTTTGTTGTTGTATTGCTATTTAAGAGATTTCATATTTTGTGCGTGTTTGTGGTTGACTTACAGTCACTGTCCTTTAATGCTGCATTTCCTGTTTTATATCCACTTTTTTAGTCTTTCGTTAGATACTCAGGCAGATGTAATTGAAGCCTTTAATGACACCTCTCGGTATCTGGACGACACATTGAACATTGACAATCCTTTCTTTCTACTTGATTAATACTATCTATCCTAGAAGAACTTCAACTCAACAAAGCTAAACATGTTGATACTGTCGCTTCTTTTCTGGTTTGATCTCTCTATTGAAAATGGAGAAAGAATGAGTAACATCTGTGGCAAGAGATGATTTTAATTTTGATATTGTTAATTATCCCCACTTAGATGGTGATGTTCTCCGAGCTACTTCTTATGGGGTCTGTGTTTCTCAACTTATTCGTTTTTCCGGAGCTTATAGTCGGGTTGAGGGCTTTAATATGTGTAATGCTTGTAAAACAAAGAAACTACTCCATCAGGGCTACTATAAACTTCGAAAACCCTTTTCAAAATTGTATTATCGTAACCCTGATCTACTTTTAAAATGTAAAAGTGATTTAAGAACTATCTGCGACAAGGACTATCACAACCGGACTTCTATGGTGATGTGATTTACACACTTCGTAAGATCCTTGGTCATAATCACTTTCATACACTCTGTATTAAACTTGTTAACACATTTATCTTATCAAAAGGTTATGCCCCAATCATTTTGCAACGCACTGCATGTTTAGTGACTGACCCATTTACTGTTCGCCAATATGCTTTCCTCTTTGATTGTGCGATTACCGGACATATTGTGGATCCTATGATGACGTCAGCCTAAATCCTCAAAGGATGATAGCATATGATGCTTGTCTCAAATCTTGTCATACTATTTATGTTTTTTTCTTGTCTTGTTGCTCTGGCTTCCTCCCAGTCATTGTGTACTTGCTCTTTGACTTTCTAGGCTTTTATTTTTTATATTGATATATACATGATCATCTAAGTCATCCTGGCAGGATATCTTTATTTACACTGTCCTGTTTTATTGGGATGACGGTAAGGTAAGAGTGAGGTTTGGTACACCCTTGAACCTGGTTTAAATCAGCGGCAATTTGGCCACCGACAGTTCAAGGCGGTAGCCCTATTGTCAATCCTTTTATGTTTGTGATGTAATATCTTGTCTTTTTTTTCATCTTTGTAAGTATTGTTTCTTTCTGTGCATGTTTGTGGTTGACTGTGGTCCTTGAATGCTACATTTCCTGTTCGACTTTTATATCTACTTTTACAATGTGTGTCATGTTTAACGTGGCTAAGCAATTTTTTTCAAATTTTTATTTATTATTCCGTGATACGTGCAATATGTGCTGTTCCACTCAAGCTGATGCGACACGTGCAAAACGTGTTCATCCACTTCTTCAACGTTAGTGTTGTTTTAATCTGTTGATGATTAAGTTTTAATGTTAAAAATGTTTGTTTCTTACTTACCATCAACTATCAAAATCCGCATACAAATGACCTGTTAATTATTTTAATATATCAATATATATATTTAGGACATGGAGAAAACAACTAGATAAAGAATATTTGACAGTTTATTACATTGCTACTCACGTAGTTTTGAAAAATAAGCAAAATGATAACAACCTGTGGGTATTCTAGACTCGGTACAAAACCTACACAATTGCGTCTATGTATATATATTAAATAAAACACCCGTTTTCTTACATACAGCATATTAAATACAACTACAGCGATACATGGATCTATCGGAATGCATGACTATTTGCATGACTATTTGTAACCATTTGTATACGATATGTTGAATAATGCTAATACAAATAAACATCTTGCTTGTGATTATGATTCCTACTTAAGTAGAAAATATATTATCATTCATATTAAAGTAACATTAAATAAATAGACAACCTATCTACACGATACGATAACAGCTAAATAAGGCATAACACATGTCAATAAATACTAAATCACATCTTAAAGGGACACATGGCAATCTTGATTTTTTAAAAACTAGCGGCGTCCCGTTAGTTTTTCTACTTAAATTGCATTTGTTCAATCATTAATGTTAATTATAGGAATTATATTAAGCCATTTGTTTTTGCATATTATTAATTTTTGATATTATTGCGCCAATAATAGATTAAAATGTATAGTAAATAAGACGAAATAGTGAATACTTAAAATTTGATTTATTTAAATGTAACCAGGGTAAAAGTAAAAATGATACTGGATATATAAATCGTGACACCCATTTCAAATACTTCAAGATTGCCGTGTGTCCCTTTAAAGTGTAACAGATTTATGCCAGGCCCTACTTAAAATTATGTTTGCCCGAACACGACCGGTCCAAAATAATCTACCCGACTCCAAACTTTGTTTTCAGTAAAACTTTTTTTTTTTTAGTCGTAGGCTGTCGGATCCGCATTTTATACGCCCCTCATTGTCACAGAGAAACTCGCTGCTAATCGTTCAGACTTGATTTACTACCCTTATTTATTCGCGAGGTGGCACTTCATCCTTAGCTGATACCATCGGTTATTTTCGCTGTTTTTATTACGCATTTCATTCTACAGACAAAATGTGACGTGCCCGTCACCTACTCCAAACTGTCGCCAACAGTTCGCTCAGTGTCCAATGAAGAGCAAATAACATTTCGTTGCACTATAAAATAAAAGGAGTAGATTCCCGTAATGGTTCAAAGTACCATATATATATATTTATTTATTTAACTTTAAGCATTTTCACTCCCTCGTTTTAGATAGGTATTTTATGTTTCAACATTGCAATACACACCCAGAGCACTAAAATAATATGTACAAAAAGTAGTGTTTTACGTCCGAAGAGATATAACTTTAAATAGCATTCACAAAAGAATCTGACATACATGGACAAATTTTCCTACCTACCTACCCGTCTGAAAAATCTAAGGTCGGGTTTGGGCAAACTAAGGTATTTTTAAGTGTGGCCACATTGTCACGTGGTATTTGAGACCCATCATAGCAATCACAGAAAAAGCCCGATACATTAAAGGCTGATTTGAATGGAATGAATGACTGACCAATCATTAACTCACACGATTCAAACACGTGATATTAGGTTCGTGTGACGAACCAATGACAATGCGTTCAACATTGTTCAGCAAACAGTTCAGCTTTAACTATTGCAATATGTCACAGTATAAATTACGCTTTGACCTTCATTTTAACTCTTTTTGTGCATTTTAGTATTCTTAACTGCGTTTGCAGTTTGCATATCGCGTCATATGGCACCACTGTAGGCGTGACATAGAGATAAGCCCGCAAACAGCAGCTATACACCCCTCTTAATGTTAATTGTTCTCACTTTTCAATGCTCACTTTTATCTGACATCATGTCACTTTCATCTAAAGTCTTCGTATTTTCACTGTCATAGGAACGGTTTGCTTCCGTGTCGCCGTTGTCGGCAGCACTTTCACTTTCCTCCACTATCTTGTCATGGACTTTAGACGTGTCCAGTTTTTCTTCATCTTCATCACTTGTCGGCTCGCCGATCTGTATGAGACTGGCACGCCGTTTTGAAATGTCAACTCGCAGTTCCTCTTCAACGTCCTCTCGTGGCTTTTCAGCCAGCTCTTTCCATTTTTTCATGTTGGCCCTGGTATTAATAATAACATCTGTTTAATGAAGAGGCAATAAATGGTGTAGCATTAACGCGCAACAAAAGACGCACACTACTAAGGTAAAATAGTAGGCACAGTAGCATATTTTCTCCACGGTGGTTTCATAATGTTTTTGTAATGTTTAATATTTGGACTATAATACACGCTAACAAAACATTTGTTTCTTACTTAAATAATCAAATATACATTACGACCTTCAGCAGGATAAACATAATTTATAACTTATATGACTCTGATAAACGGGCATGGTGTTTCCTTGGTTACTACCATGTGAAACTTCGCGAAGCATTGACGTAGATGAACTTTACAAAAAAAATATTGGTAAATGATTTTAGTCTGCCGTAGATCTGAGTTAGCTGCATGTAATTATAATGCACGTATACCATACAATTTCAGAGTAAGATACCCAAAGTGTGTTATTGACAGCTCCCAGGCATTGGGAATTCTTTAATGACATGTTTAAATGTTATAGTTTGTCCTACGTTTTATGTTGTGTTTCTTTCTTTAGTTGTGTCCGTGCATCTGTACATTTGTATGCATGTGTGTGTTTTTTGGCAACCAGAATCTTTATATATATATGTTTCTTTATTTAACTGTGAATTTGTTAAACATGGTTTAATATCATCTATTAATGTGTTTGTTCTTTTAAATTTTATTTGAACAATACTTACAATGCTCCGTCTTTCATAGGCTTTGTTTCAGGCAGAACTTGCACCATCAGATCATAGCACGGAAGGCATATGCCAACAAGAAACCCCACCTGTAAACGAATAATAACGAACACCAGATGTATAAACATACACTGTACATCAATTAAGTGTTGAGGTCGTCAACTCAGTTAAACGCAGTATACCCAAACAAGTTTAAATATAAGACATACGTAGTTTGATTAATAATATAAAGAACTTAGGTTTGTTTTGTTTTATCTCTTACTTGCAACCTCTCGTTCATGAAAAAACAAGCTTCCCTCAGACTATGAACGATTTCCATATAATTGAACCATAGGTCTGTGAATCCAGCAGGTCATTAATCTCTCTCTACTATATATATATCAGTAGTGTAGCTACCTATTGGGCATAAAGGCCCGGGCCTGCACATAATTTTCGCATGCATGGTTGAAAAATATAACAATGAAATAATAGTGTATGAATTTGTTGAATGTTGAAGTGTGATTTTGCTTAAATATATATCTAAATATAGGCCAAAATGCACCAGAGACATCCTACATTTTCAAAATTTTCCAGGAAAGCATGTCCAGACCCTACTAGAAATAGTCGGGCCTGCACATCAAAAAAGGTCTAGCTACCCTCCTGAATATAAATGTCTACATTCACATAAGTACATCCATATGTACTTTAAAGATGAGGAAAATAAAGGTTACGATTACGTCTACAGAGACATGAATTCGTGTTGGACACTCACCTCTAATTGAGGAAGCTCGTGTTTCTTTTCCCTGTCCATCATGGGCATGGGTGTCAAACCTTTTTCTTTCTCTTCGTCTCCCTGTGAGTTATACGATGTATAATTAGGTTCTGCCATTCCGACTACTCGTGTCACTAATTTAATGTCAATGTCTATATCTGAGACAAACCTAAGGTTATTCTGGTTTTGTTACGTGGTACAAATCATTTACTTAATACAGAATTCGCCCAAAACATATTTTACAAAAAACAACACAGTTAATTAAATTAGAAATACTGATACACAGCCTAACATCATGTATAAGTACTGTTTTTAAATACATACATACTTCCTATAAACTATGCCTGAATACTAGTCTCGATATAAAAAGCACCAAACATGATTTTAAATTTAGACTAAATTTAGAGTTGGGGATTGTATACTAAGTGCTATGCAGGCAGGCTTAATGAAGGCCTTTCCGTTATTCACAGGAAACTATCCAGTTTGACTGACTTGTCCGCTTCAGACCATCATATTTTCCCATTTCACTGTAAGCTAGTCAAGTCAGTGTTATGCTTGTATGCTTGTATGTATATGCAACGTGTATATACATGTTTTACACATATTTTGCTGTCGACTAGGTTCTTTCTAGTCAACACTTTCATAACAAGAACACTGTTAGAACCGATGGATGCTCCCCGAAATGTATCCTCAACTTATCATATGGCCATGTATCACCCAATAGTATTGAATTTGAAACATATCGTTAAAGAGAAACCAATGTTTTGAGTTATGCTCCCTCTATCTATCACTGTGTGAAGTTTCGTTGCAGTACCATTAGCAGTTTTTTTGTTTGCATAACATACAAAGGGCAATAACTCTATTTTGAATGAAGATATATTTGTCCGCACTTCCTCTTATAATATTGCCCTTTATTATTGTGTGAAATTTCATTGCAGTCCCATTAATAGTTTTTTACTTATGCTCCTAACAAGATTTATATATATAAAATTACAACGGACAATAAGTCTAATTTGAGTGAGATCGAGTTATTGTGTCCCGCACTTTCTTCATTGACCTCTTATTGCGTGAAATTGCATTGCAATCCCTTTAGTAGTTTTTCAGTTATGCTCCGGACACGAATTATAAGTATAAAATTAAGAAGTGCAATAACTTTAATTTAACGGAAGATCGAGTTATGGTTCTTATGCTCTACAGTTTCTTTCATTGTCCTCTATCATTGTGTGACATTTCATTTCAGTCCCATTAGTAGTTTTTTTGACAGACGGATGGACAAAGCGGATTGAAATTTAGTTTGCTTGTAAACTGGAATTCACTTTTGTTGATAGTGTTGCATACTTTGCTTCTAGTTATCCCTGTAATTGTTGTTTTCAATGCGTGTTTTTGGTTGACTGTTTTCTGTGAATGCTAAATTTCCTGTTCGACTTTTATACCTACCTTGAACAATGGACATATTTAGAATCAAAGATCAAACAATAAAACGTTTTGTAAACACGTACAAATGCTGGTATCAGTTACACAAATGCAGCCCACCACAATATTCAGGTATTGAACTGACTGACAGGGTGAACTTTGAGATGTGAGAATGCAAAAAATGGTGGTGGACTACTAGCATCATTGTTCAGGTCGATATCGGCTCTTGTAACCCTACCGACGTTTGACTATTTTTGTTCAGGTCGATATTGACTCTTGTAACCTTACCAATGTTTTTTGTTCAGGTCGATATCAGCTCTTCCCTACCGATGTTGGACTATTTTTGTTCAGGTCGATATCGGCTCTTGTAACCCTACCAATGATGGACTATTATTGTTCAGGTCGATATTCTGCTCTTGTAACCCTACCGATGTTGGACTATTATTGTTCAGGTCGATATCGGCTCTTGTAACCCTACCGATGTTGGACTATTTTTGTTCAGGTCGATATCGGCTCTTGTAACCCTACCGATGATGGACTATTATTGTTCAGGTCGATATCGGCTCTTGTAACCCTACCGATGTTGGACTATTATTGTTCAGGTCGATATCGGCTCTTGTAACCCTACCGATGTTGAACAATTTTTGTTCAGGTCGATATCGGCTCTTGTAACCCTACCGATGTTGGACTACCATTGTTCAGGTCGATATCGGCTCTTGTAACCCTACCGATGTTGGACTGCCATTGTTCAGATCGATTTCGGCTCTTGTAACCCTACCGATGTTGGACTATTATTGTTCAGGTCGATATCGGCTCTTGTAACCCGACCAATGTTGGACAATTTTTGTTCAGGCCAATATCAGCTTATGTAACCCTACCGATGATTGACAATTTTTGTTCAGGTCGATATCGGCTCATGTAACCCTACCGATGTTGGATAATTTTTGTTCAGGTCGATATCAGCTCTTGTAACCCTACCGATGATGGACAATTTTTGTTCAGGTCGATATCAGCTCTTGTAACCCTACCGATGTTGGACTATCATTGTTCAGGTCGATATCGGCTCTTGTAACCCTACCAATGTTTGACTATTTTTATACTGCATTTGACTGAGCAAAAGTGTTTTAGTCAAAGTAAGGAGACAGTTTTAAGCATCAAACTGAGTTCATGGAGTTAGTGTTTTATTCCATGGTCGATGCAAGTTTCCTATTTAAAACCCAATTTCTGTTTGCAGAATTGGTTATTTTGTATAACTGTATTTTTTTAAATAGATACAAACAATGCAATACAACGTTTTATCTATATTGTTTGTTTGTTTGTTTGTATGGGGTTTTACGTCATTTTCAACACATATATGTTATATATGACGGTTGATTTTTTTGTGGTGGAGGCAGACCACCCACTTTTCCTGGGAAAAAACAGTACCGTACACCTCCCGCCATCCATCAGAATCGACACTTCCTCACTTACAAGTCGAGCTCAAGTTTGGATTTGAACCTGCAACGGTGAGAGGCGAATGTTTACAACGCAACGTTGTTAACCATTTGGCCACGGAGATGCTTTATCTATATTGTAAACAACATTATATCATCCCAACTGTTAAGTTTTATCTATATTGTAAACAACGTTATATCATCCCAACTGTTAAGCGGTATATCTTTCCTTATTGTGACCGGGTGGTAAATCAACGATAATGTATGTGTAATCGGATCGGAAAAATTACACATAAATAATTAAGTACTCAGCAGTTTGCACTCGGGACCCCTTGCATGTAAAGCGGATGCTCTACCAATATCGCCATAACAGTTAGCTCTGCGGCGAGACAGTAGTAACGCGCTTATAAACCTATCTATTTACATACTCCTCAACAACTGGGTCCTATTACATACCTCCAACCTTTTTATGTTTGATATTTGAAACCTTCAAATATCACACAACACATATAGACAACAACATATACAATGATCTAGGCATCTGGGAATAACATCATACAATGCCTCCCCGGATTCCCCACCAATGTAATCGGACCAGAAAAATTACACATAAATATTTAGGCACTCAGCGGGTTTGAACTCGGGACCTCTTGCATGTGAAGCGGACACTTTACCGATATCGCCTTAAAAGCGGGGAGACGCACTTATAAACCAATCTATTTACATACCCCACCCCACCAACTGAGTCCTATTACAGTATGCAATTAAAAGTTATAAGAAATGCTTATTAGTAATTCTGATAAACATTTCAGTATTTGTGTGTGTAGGGATACTCATATTTATTGAAATTAAGTGTAGTGTTAGTGAATAGTTAGACTATACAGTATATACGGCTAGTAGTTACTCAGGTTAATAGTAAAGTTCGCAGATATTTATTTTAAGTAATGTATTATTTACTTAATCAGTTTAAAACAATAACATCATACACACAATGATAAAACAAGGTATGCAGCATGTCTTACAACAATGTAAAAGGGGTAGTTATGTTAACGGAATATACAGAACAACATAACATAACATATGTAAGGTACGCAGGAAATATCTGTATATAACACAATAGTTCTGGTGATTGTATCATTTCAGCCCAATAACTTTTGCTTGTTACAGGCCACGTTGGTGATCATGGTAGCACACGTCTTTTGGATAGTGGACCTGCTGATTACAGAGGAATTCTGATGTACAACCTGCATCCCTGAAAATGACTACTTTCAGAGGAGTAGACTATTCTAGATACCCTGACTAGCGATGGAGCACTACTTGATACTCGTCCAAGATGTAACAGTGGGTGCTGCTTGTGGGTTAACACAGCTTATACATTGACAATGAGGGCATATATTATGCTCATTACAGCGTTACATGCATTTTAATTGGCATTGCGAAGAGCATTCATGTTAACAACATATAGCTTCATATACAGTCTTTTCTCCAAAAACGAATACAGTAATAACAGTATAAACACATTTATATACGTCAAAAACAAACTTAACGTATACAATTACACTGCATAATGGTTCGCGTAAAAAGACATATCACTCTCATTTATAACAAACAAACAAACGTTATTTATTTTGCATATATTTAAATTCGGAAAGAGTGAGTTTACGCGTAGCGATACTTAGGTTTGACTGGACTTGCGTCCCTCATAAACTGGTCATAAGTAGGCAAATAGAAAGCTTGCATCTGAGAATATCAATAGTATTAACTAATCAATAAATAAAACTCATTTCATGTTTTTTTATTAAATAAAATACAAATACATGAACTCTTTATTAAACATGTTAAACAGTTTATCAAAAGAGGTTATGACCCTATCATTTTGTATCATACTTCATGTTTAGTGCTTGACCCATACACAGTTGGCCACTATGCTTTTCCTCTTTGATTGTGTGATAACCGGACAGATTGTTGACACTATTATGACGTCTACCTAAAGCCAGTTTGTCTTTTATCTTGTTGTGTCATGCCCTTAATGGTTTATTCTCTTGTTGCTTTGCCGTCTGCCAAGTCATTGAGTACTTAATGGTTTATTCTCTTGTTGCTTTGCCGTCTGCCAAGTCATTGAGTACTGGCTTTGTGGCTTTCTGTGCTTTTTCCCTTATTCAGATATACATGATCATCTTCATGTTATGCTTATATTGCCTTATAATGCTGCCTCGTTTGATAGAATTTATTTACACATTCCCATTTTATTGGGATGACAATAGAGCAAGAGTGAGGTCTGGTGCACCATTAAACCTGGTTTAATCCCCCATCGGTATGTTAGCCACTGACCGTTGCAAGATGGCAGCCCTATTGTCGCCCCTTTTATGTTTGTGATGACATATGCTTTGCCTCTTATTTATCCTTATAATTATTGTTTGTTTCGATGCGTGTTGTGGTTGACTGTGCTCTTTGAATGCTACCTTTACTGTTCGACTTTTATATCTACTTTTTTGTGACAATGACGAACGACGGCAGACAATGGACGACGCATGATGGCAGGCAAAGCGAAGCAGGAACATACAGCTAAGATCTTCACAATCGTGGTTTTATGTTAAAGATATTTAACTTCCCTGTATTATTTTTTTGTTTATAGATTAATACAAGATAACAAGGCGATGTGAATTTAAACAGAAAACTTTAATTTTAAAATAAAACAGTGGTTAAACACAAAACACTTAGTTAATAGTGCTGCTTAAGAAGCGCTTTGCTAGTTAACGGACCGTATCCTAGAATACAGAATACTCATGACAATTCAGATTAATAAAGCTAAGAAGGGAACTATTTTACGCGGAGAAGTACAAACACGATCAAAGGAAACGCATAATTTTCGATGTAGATATTATTGCGCGGCATTGTAAGGCGTCCGAATAAGTACCTTACCTAATGCCTTGGACTAAGCCATGCTTTGCTTGTACTAATAAATACAAAGTAGTAGTGGTATGGGAACTGTGGCAGTGGTATGGGAAGTGTGTTGTGGTAGTGGAATGGGAAGTGTGTTTGTGGTAGTGGTATGGGAAGTGTGTTGTGGTAGTGGTATGGGAAGTGTGTTGTGGCAGTGGAATGGGAAGTGTGTTGTGGTAGTGGTATGGGAAGTGTGTTTGTGGTAGTGGTATGGGAAGTGTGTTGTGGTAGTGGAATGGGAAGTGTGTTGTGGTAGTGGAATGGGAAGTGTGTTTGTGGTAGTGGTATGGGAAGTGTGTTGTGGTAATGGTATGGGAAGTGTGTTGTGGTAGAGGAATGGGAAGTGTGTTGTGGTAGTGGTATGGGAAGTGTGTTGTGGTAGTTGAATGGGAAATGTGTTGTGGTATGGGAAGTGTGTTGTGGTAGTAGTATGGGAAGTGTGTTGTGGTATGGGAAGTGTGTTGTGGTAGAGGAATGGGAAGTGTGTTGTGGTAGTGGTATGGGAAGTGTGTTGTGGTAGTTGAATGGGAAATGTGTTGTGGTAGTTGAATGGGAAGTGTGTTGTGGTAGTGGTATGGGAAGTATGTTGTGGTAGTGGTATGGGAAGTGTTTTGTGGTAGTGGTATGGGAAGTGTGTTGTGGTAGTAGTATCGGAAGTGTGTTGTGGTAGTGGAATGGAAAGTGTGTTGTGGTAGTGGTATGGGAAGTGTATTGTGGTAGTGGAATGGGAAGTGTGTTGTGGTAGTGGTATGTGAAGTGTGTTGTGGTAGTGGAATGGAAAGTGTGTTGTGGTAGTGGTATGGGAAGTGTATTGTGGTAGTGGAATGTGAAGTGTGTTGTGGTAGTGGTATGGGAAATGTGTTGTGGTAGTGGTATGTGAAGTGTGTTGTGGTAGTGGTATGTGAAGTGTGTTGTGGTAGTGGAATGGAAAGTGTGTTGTGGTAGTGGTATGGGAAGTGTATTGTGGTAGTGGAATGTGAAGTGTGTTGTGGTAGTGGTATGTGAAGTGTGTTGTGGTAGTGGTATGGGAAATGTGTTGTGGTAGTGGTATGTGAAGTGTGTTGTGGTAGTGGTATGTGAAGTGTGTTGTGGTAGTGGAATGGAAAGTGTGTTGTGGTAGTGGTATGGGAAGTGTATTGTGGTAGTGGAATGTGAAGTGTGTTGTGGTAGTGGTATGTGAAGTGTGTTGTGGTAGTGGTATGGGAAGTGTATTGTGGTAGTGGAATGGGAAGTGTGTTGTGGTAGTGGTATCGGAAGTATGTTGTGGTAGTGGTATGGGAAGTGTGTTGTGGTAGTGGTATGTGAAGTGTGTTGTGGTAGTGGAATGGAAAGTGTGTTGTGGTAGTGGTATGGGAAGTGTATTGTGGTAGTGGAATGGGAAGTGTGTTGTGGTAGTGGTATCGGAAGTGTGTTGTGGTAGTGGAATGGGAAGTGTGTTGTGGTAGTGGAATGGGAAGTGTGTTGTGGTAGTGGTATGGGAAGTGTGTTGTGGTAGTGGTATCAGAAGTGTGTTGTGGTAGTGGAATGGGAAGTGTGTTGTGGTAGTGGTATGGGAAGTGTGTTGTGGTAGTGGTATGGGAAATGTGTTGTGGTAGTGGTATGGGAAGTGTGTTGTGGTAGTGGAATGGGAAGTGTGTTGTGGTAGTGGAATGGGAAGTGTGTTGTGGTAGTGGAATGGGAAATGTGTTGTGGTAGTGGTATGGGAAGTGCGTAGTGGTAGTGGTATGGGAAGTGCGTTGTGGTAGTGGAATGGGAAGTGTGTTGTGGTAGTGGAATGGGAAGTGTGTTGTGGTAGTGGTATGGGAAGTGCATTGTGGTAGTGGAATGGGAAGTGTGTTGTGGTAGTGGAATGGGAAATGTGTTGTGGTAGTGGTATGGGAAGTGTATTGTGGTAGTGGAATGGGAAATGTGTTGTGGTAGTGGAATGGGAAGTGTGTTGTGGTAGTGGAATGGGAAGTGTGTTGTGGTAGTGGAATGGGAAATGTGTTGTGGTAGTGGTATGGGAAGTGTGTTGTGGTAGTGGAATGGGAAGTGCATTGTGGTAGTGGAATGGGAAGTGTGTTGTGGTAGTGGAATGGGAAATGTGTTGTGGTAGTGGTATGGGAAGTGTATTGTGGTAGTGGAATGGGAAATGTGTTGTGGTAGTGGAATGGGAAGTGTGTTGTGGTAGTGGAATGAGAAGTGTGTTGTGGTAGTGGAATGGGAAATGTGTTGTGGTAGTGGTATGGGAAGTGTGTTGTGGTAGTGGAATGGGAAGTGTGTTGTGGTAGTGGAATGGGAAATGTGTTGTGGTAGTGGTATGGGAAGTGTGTTGTGGTAGTGGAATGGGAAGTGTGTTGTGGTAGTGGAATGGGAAATGTGTTGTGGTAGTGGTATGTGAAGTGTGTTGTGGTAGTGGAATGGGAAGTGTGTTATGGTAATGGTATGGGAAATGTGTTGTGGTAGTGGTATGGGAAGTGTGTTGTGGTAGTGGTATGGGAAGTGTGTTGTGGTAGTGGTATGGGAAGTGTGTTGTGGTAGTGGAATGGGAAGTGTGTTGTGGTAGTGGAATGGGAAGTGTGTTGTGGTAGTGGTATGGGAAGTGTGTTGTGGTAGTGGTATGGGAAGTGTGTTGTGGTAGTGGTATGGGAAGTGTGTTGTGGTAGTGGAATGGGAAGTGTGTTATGGTAATGGTATGGGAAATGTGTTGTGGTAGTGGTATGGGAAGTGTGTTGTGGTAGTGGAATGGGAAATGTGTTGTGGTAGTGGAATGGGAAGTTTGTTGTGGTAGTGGAATGGGAAATGTGTTGTGGTTGTGGTATGGGAAGTGTGTTATTGTAGTGGAATGGGAAATGTGTTGTGGTAGTGGAATGGGAAGTGTGTTATTATAGTGGAATGGGAAATGTGTTGTGGTTGTGGAATGGAAAATGTGTTGTGGTAGTGGTATGGGAAGTGTGTTGTGGTAGTGGAATGGGAAATGTGTTGTGGTAGTGGTATGGGAAGTGTGTTGTGGTAGTGGTATGGGAAGTGTGTTGTGGTTGTGGTAGAGGTATAGGAAGTGTGTTATTGTAGTGGAATGGGAAATGTGTTGTGGTTGTTGAATGGAAAATGTGTTGTGGTAATGTGAAGTGTGTTGTGATAGTGGAATGGGAATTGTGTTGTGAAAGTGGAATGGGAAGTGTGTTGTGGTAGTGGAAGTGGAAGTATGTTGTGGTGGTGGAAGGGGAAATGTGTTGTGGTTGTGGAATTGGAAATGTGTTGTGGTAGTAGAAGGAGAATGTGTTGTGAAAGTGGAATGGGAAGTGTGTTGTGGTAGTGGAAGGGGAAGTGTGTTGTGGTAGTGGTATGGGAAGTGTGTTGTGGTAGTGGAATGCGAAGTGTGTTGTGGTAGTGGAATGGGAAGTGTGTTGTGATAGTGAAATGGGAAGTGTGGTGTTGTAGTGGAATGGGAAGTATTTTGTGGCAGTGGAATGGTAAGTATATTGTGGTAGTGGAAGTGAAAGTGTGTTGTTGTGGTGGAATAGGAAATGCTTTGTGGTAGTGGAATGGGAAGTGTGCTGTGGTAGTGGAATGGACAGTGTGTTATGGTAGCAGAATGGGAAATGTGTTGTGGTAGTGGAAGGGGAAATGTGGTAGTGGGATGGCAAGTGTGTTGCGGTAGTGGTATGCGAAGTGTGTTGTGGTAGTGAAATGTGAAGTTTGTTGTGGTAGTGGTATGGGAAATGTGTTGTGGTAGTGGAATGGGCAGTGTGTTGTGGTAGTGGTATGGGAAGTGTGTTGTGGTAATGGTATGGGAAGTGTGTTGTGGTAGTGGAATGGGAAGTGTGCTGTGGTAGTGGAAGGGGAAATCTAGTAGTGGTATGGGAAGTGTGTTGTGGTAGTTGAATGGGAAGTGTGTTGTGGTAGTGGTATGTGAAATGTGTTGTGGTAGTGGTATGGGAAGTGTGTTGTGGTAGTGGTATGGGAAGTGTGTTGTGGTAGTGGTATGGGAAGTGTGCTGTGGTAGTGGTATGGGAAGTGTGTTGTGGTAGTGGTATGGGAAGTGTGCTGTGGTAGTGGTATGGGAAGTGTGCTGTGGTAGTGTTATGGAAAGTGTGTTGCAGTAGTGGTATGGGAAGTGTGTTGTGGAAGTGGTATGGAAAGTGTGTTGTGGTAGTGGTATGTGAAGTGTGTTGTGGTAGTGGAATGGGAAATGTGTTGTGGTAGTGGAATGGGAAGTGTGTTGTGGTAGTGGAATGGGAAGTGAGTTGTGGTAGTGGAATGGGAAATGTGTTGTGGTAGTGGTGTGGGAAGTGTGTTGTGATAGTGGAATGGAAAGTGTGTTGTGGTAGTGGAATGGGAAGTGTGTTGTGGTAGTGGAATGGGAAATGTGTTGTGGTAGTGGTGTGGGAAGTGAGTTGTGGTAGTGGAATGGGAAGTGTGTTGTGGTAGCTGAATGGGAAATGTGTTGTGGTAGTGGAAGGGGAAATCTAGTAGTGGTATGGGAAGTGTGTTGTGGTAGTTGAATGGGAAGTGTGTTGTGGTAGTGGTATGGGAAGTGTGCTGTGGTAGTGGTATGGGAAGTGTGTTGTGGTAGTGGTATGGGAAGTGTGCTGTGGTAGTGGTATGGGAAGTGTGTTGTGGTAGTGGTATGGGAAGTGTGCTGTGGTAGTGGTATGGGAAGTGTGCTGTGGTAGTGTTATGGAAAGTGTGTTGCAGTAGTGGTATGGGAAGTGTGTTGTGGAAGTGGTATGGAAAGTGTGTTGTGGTAGTGGTATGGGAAGTGTGTTGTGGTAGTGGAATGGGAAGTGTGTTGTGATAGTGGAATGGAAAGTGTGTTGTGGTAGTGGAATGGGAAGTGTGTTGTGGTAGTGGAATGGGAAATGTGTTGTGGTAGTGGTGTGGGAAGTGAGTTGTGGTAGTGGAATGGGAAGTGTTTTGTGTTAGTGGAATGGGAAGTGTGTTGTGGTAGTGGAATGGGAAGTGTGTTGTGGTAGTGGAATGGGAAGTGTGTTGTGGTAGTGGTATATAAAGTGTGTTGTGGTAGTGGTATGGGAAGTGTGTTGTGGTAGTGGAATGGGAAGTGTGTTGTGGTAGTGGAATGGAAAGTGTGTTGTGGTAGTGGAATGGGAAGTGTGTTGTGGTAGTGGTATGGGAAGTGTGTTGTGGTAGTGGAATGGGAAGTGTGTTGTGGTAGTGGAATGGGAAGTGTGTTGTGGTAGTGGAATGGGAAATGTGTTTTGGTAGTGGAATGGGAAGTGTGTTGTGGTAGTGGAGTGGGAAGTGTGTTGTGGTAGTGGAATGGGAAGTGTGTTGTGGTAGTGGAATGGGTGTTGTGATAGTGGAATGGGAAGTGTGTTGTGGTAGTGGAATGGGAAGTGTGTTGTGGTAGTGGAATGGAAAGTGTGTTGTGGTAGTGGAATGGGAAGTGTGTTGTGGTAGTGGTATGGGAAGTGTGTTGTGGTAGTGGAATGGGAAGTGTGTTGTGGTAGTGGAATGGGAAATGTGTTGTGGTAGTGGAATGGGAAGTGTGTTGTGGTAGTGGAGTGGGAAGTGTGTTGTGGTAGTGGAATGGGAAATGTGTTTTGGTAGTGGAATGGGAAGTGTGTTGTGGTAGTTGAGTGGGAAGTGTGTTGTGGTAGTGGAATGGGAAGTGTGTTGTGGTAGTGGTATGTGAAGTGTGTTGTGGTAGTGGAATGGGAAATGTGTTGTGGTAGTGGAATGGGAAGTGTGTTGTGGTAGTGGAATGGGAAGTGTGTTGTGGTAGTGGAATGGAAAGTGTGTTGTGGTAGTGGAATGGGAAGTGTGTTGTGGTAGTGGTATGTGAAGTGTGTTGTGGTAGTGGAATGGGGAGTGTGTTGTGGTAGTGGTATGGGAAGTGTGTTGTGGTAGTGGAATGGGAAGTGTGTTGTGGTAGTGGAATGGGAAATGTGTTGTGATAGTGGAATGGGAAGTGTGTTGTGGTAGTGGAGTGGGAAGTGTGTTGTGGTAGTGGAATGGGAAATGTGTTTTGGTAGTGGAATGGGAAGTGTGTTGTGGTAGTGGAGTGGGAAGTGTGTTGTGGTAGTGGAATGGGAAGTGTGTTGTGGTAGTGGTATGTGAAGTGTGTTGTGGTAGTGGAATGGGAAATGTGTTGTGGTAGTGGAATGGGAAGTGTGTTGTGGTAGTGGAATGGGAAGTGTGTTGTGGTAGTGGTATGGGTGTTGTAGTAGTGGATGAGAAATGCTTTGTGGTAATAAAGCAATCGACGCTCATGACCATACTCTGCACAAGAAATCCAGCAACCTGATCTTTTTGAAATCTTTTGAGGTGAAACTCCTATAATGACATCGAGCAAATAACTTAATAAATTAAGCTGGGTGTTAGTATACATATATTCGTACTCCAATTCTTTGGCTATGTAACCTTTACCTGTTGCCAGAATTCTTCCATGATGACATAGACTAAATCCACTTGTGTAGTCCATGGTTTGTACATTGCACAGAGGTCACTAGCGGTCATGCATAGGCTCATAGCGAGTATTCTGTGGGGGGAAACAATGAGTCGTACATATATGCTCATGCAATCATATTGTTGCTATAAGAGACTAGCTGGAGAATGCATGGTTGACACACCAATATATAGAGGTTAGTATTGCAGGGTGGAATGCCATGCTGTGCCTTCCTTTACAGTAGATGTACACACAAGCAAGTTAGATTGTGTTATGGAATACATTATGGTTTAATGAACTGCACGTAGAATGAATTAACTAGTTATGTTGGTAATTATGTAAGATTAACTTATTGTTTTTTGAATGTTTGTATGGCTTAACCAACTCATAAATTCAAATATTTAACCAAATATTTACTGCCAGAGCCTTTCTTTTTATAAACCTTTAAAATGAAAACAGTCGAGTACTCTTCAATCCTTTTCACACTTAATACACATATATGCTTCGGTCAGCTTAACATAATTATCACTTAAAGGCACTTCGATCTCTTCTGACATACCCGCGGGCACTTCGCTCCAATTTGCTTAATGATACTTTTTTCCCATTGACACTTAACACTCGAGGACAAACCGCTCCGGCTGGCATTTTACACTTCGCTCTCTCCATAATAATCCAGGTAACTTTGGCACTTAACACACGAGGATACTTTGCTCCATTAAACAATTAATACTCACACAATACTCGATGACACGTAGCTTACGGTGAACGGTATACAGTACTGGTTCTACCCAGGGAAAAAGTGGGTGGCCTGCCTCTACCACAAACAATCAACCGTCATATATGGCCTTACATGGGCTTAAAATGAAGAAACACACCATTCAAACAAACAAATCAATCAAACCCTCTTTGGCACTTAACACTAGAGGAAACTTCTCTCCATTGGCACTTAACAGTCGAAGACACTTCGTTCCTTATCACTCGATGACTCTTTGATCCTTGTTTGCACTAAACTCTCGATGATACTTCGCTCTTTTTTATGCTTAACACTCGTGTGTATATACATACATTAAATATATACATACCAACTGGCACCTAGCACTCAAGGACACTTCTTTCCTTGTTCGCACTTAACACTCAATGGCACTCACTGCATTCACTATCATCACACTTAACACTCGAGGACAGGAGGACAGGTCCCTCTTTGTCCATGTCTGCACTCAACACTCTCGAGAAAGGTTCTCTACCCTTGGCACCCGAGGAAACTTGATACTTAGCACTCAATGACATTTTGCTCCCATGTATTATTCACATGCGAGGACATTTCGCTGCCGTTGGCACTTCACATACGATGACACTTTTCTCTCTAACACTTTACACATGAGAACGCCTCGCACCCGTTGAAATGTCACACATGATGACACTTTTCTCCCTTTGACAGTTCACACATGAGGGCACTTTTCTCCCTTTGATACTTCATACTCGAGCTGACTTTGCTCCCTTTGTCACTTCACCCACCAAGACACCTCTCTCCCTTTGCAACAGTCGATCACTTCTATTATCTTCATTTGGCACTTAGCACTCGAGGACACTTCGCTCCTTTTGGAAATTAACATGTGAAGACGCGTCTCTCTCTTTATTTTAGTACTCGAGGAAATTTGCATCCCTTAGCATCTTACCATACGAGGACACTTTGCTTGCGTTTGGCACTTAACACACGAAGACATGTCACTCTCTTTACTTCATCACTTCTCTCACAGCAATTAACACTCGAGTTCGCTTAATACTTAAAAATCAACGAACGTACGATAGTATATTCCCACGTCCATTCTCTTAAAGCATTTTTTCCTTCAATTAATGGCAACAAAACTGGCGTCGATGGAAAATAAATCAGCCTCAACAAGTCGCAAATGATGCTGAACTGTATGCCTATAGCATGTAGCACATAAGAGTATAATATATATCTTGCACCACAACTAGAAATTCTGTTATTCTGGTGCAGTTAAATAAACCAGGGTTTGCATATATAGAAAATGAAGCAGACAAAGCATGCATGCACTAACATAGAAGACATAATGTTGCCCAGAAAGTTTCACCACTCGACCATGTTTGTTTGAAAGTTCTTCAGATACGATACAGATTAAATATATTTATGCGTCAAAAGTTGAATTTATGTCAATAAATAGGAAGTGTAAGGTACGATCTTTACCTAATGAATCTAGCAGAATGACGCATGATGTATTCTGACAAACATGGTTTTGAGATATAAAACAATCTGGTAAACATTTCAAGACTAGCATTAGATAAGACAAGCATTCTAATTAGCCACACTTCTCATATCAATACTTTCCAGGAAGTTGGTAAACATACACATGTTGAAACGCCTTGGTAATGTAGGACTGACGACATACATCATTAAATTATGCATTAATGACGTCTTGACATATTCACGTTTTACATTGGCATTTTTGACATCATGACATGTTCATGTTTTATATTGGTATATTGAATGTAAAATGCGCACATACACATGCGGACAAAATTAAGAGGGTCGTTCAAAATTGGCTCGTCCATTATCATCACCATTTCGTTTCAAGATTGGCAGTCACCTGTGTGTCACAATATACCGACAACAATGTCACTACATGTACCTGCTGATAAAACTCCTCAAATATATACGTGACCGTGTCCAGTTGCATTTTCCAGGGTTTTGCAGACGCTACTAGGTCACATCCGGTCATGACGATTGCGTGCATCAAACGTCTGTGTGATTGGAAGTGGTTGTAGTAGTGATGGTATAGTACGAGGTGAGATATGAGAACAAACTAAGGTTATTACCATAGTGTTTGCATTTTGTGACACGTCAATAGTGGTTTTGTTATTGAAAAGGCTAAATCTAACTCTAAATGTTCTATGACATTTAAAACAATGAAGGACCGAATATATGTCAAGCCAATGAGTTTGGCTTCATTTCAATATGCGTTTTGGAGGTTTTAAAATCTAGATTATCCTTTTACAGGGTGACATCCACTTAAATTTATCTAATACTCAAAACCATTCACTTTGTAAAGATTTCTAATTGTTTTAAATTTTTCTATTGAAATAATCGTATTTGGAAGCTAAAAGCGTCTGTGAAATCTAAACTAAGCAAACTTCAAACTGGCAAATATATATATTTTATTTGATGAGAGCATGGATTTATATGTACACTGGATTTGAAACATGTCGTAAATCCAATTTATCCGCCGAATAATAATTTACCCATGAATACTTGCGCGTACAGGTAAGGTATTATGGCGCATGCGCATTGCGCTAAGTTACACACCATCTTACGAATTGATGAAATGTAAGAAAACCTAGTATACATATCGTTGTTAATTTATTTGTTTTGGGAAAAGTATTTACGATAGCCGGCTATTTCAAAGACGAGTTGAAAGATAATTCTTTATTCTATACAGTGATGTTGGTTTTAGCTTAACTAAAAACGAACTAAATAACAAAAATTACGTTCGTTTGACCTTATGTGAAACTGCGACAGTGACGTGACTCGGCAAATTTTAAAAATATATATTTACATATCGCTGCTGATTTGTTTATTTTGGGAAGAGTATTTAAGGTAGCTGGCTAATTCAAATACGAGCTGAAAAATAATTCTTTATTCTATGCAGTGATGTCTGTTTAAGCTTTACTAAAAACGAACTAAATAACAACAATTACGTTCGTTTGACCGTATGTGAAACTGCGACAGTGACGTGACTCGACAAATTAAATATATATATATATATATATATATATATCGTTGCTGTATTATTTCTTCTGGGAAAAGTATTTAAACTAGCTGGCTAATTCAAATACAAGCTGAGAGATTATTCTTCATTCTATATAGTGACTTCTGTTTTAACTTTAATAAACAAAGTTAATAATATGACCGTAGGTGAAACTGCGACAATGATCATGTGACTCTGCAAATTGTAAATATACATGCATAATGATACATGTAAGTACATAAGTTCGCTGGCTCATTAGGTAATTCGACTTGATTTTGGCTTCAGTTGCCTTGTTTAATTAAACTATGATGGATTTAGTGGTCTATTGTTCCATATTGCACATCTGGCACCTTCTAATTAACACCGTTCGATACCGAATATACAGCGCGGTCGACGTGTCTGTTTTTATTGCACCCTTCCACCCCTAAGTCAGAGGTGTCATACCGAATATACAAGGTGGTCGTGCGCGATATTTCAGCATATTGTCCCCTTAGAAGGGCGGTAACAGATGTAATTCAAAGGGTTGTTTTGTGTTCCAAATAACAGGATGTTGGTGATCGATATAAAATTTCTGTTTTATTGCACGCAAGTACCCCAAAAGTCAAACGTGTCATATCGAATACCCAGGTATTGCATAGTAATACTATTTTTCAACCAACTTAAACAGCAAAATTTGAGACGAAAACAAAGGCTATACATAAATCCAAGGCCGTCATTCAAATCTATACAATAATGGCAATACAAAGGAATAATTATTTTGAATATCGAATCATAAATAAAACAGGAGTTTCACATATAACGTTTATACATTTATGAAAAATGAAGGCGATTTCACTGATGAATTTTCAACCAATTTCAACTGCGTAATTTACGAACAAAACAAAGGCTATACAGAAATCCAAGACAGGCAAGCAGCTCTACAAAATAATGGCATTACGAAGGAATAATTACTTTGAATATCGTAACGTAAATGAAAGAGAAGTTAAATTTTCAAAAAATGTACATTCTCGATTTCAAGCTGCAAATGGCGAAAACTAGAAAAAGAATTTATGAATTTTCAACCAAATTCAACTGCGTAATTTGCGAACAAAACAAAGGCTATACAGAAATCCAAGACAGGCAAGCAGCTCTACACAATAATGGCATTACGAAGGAATAATTACTTTGAATATCGTAACGTAAATGAAAGAGAAGTTAAATTTTTAAAAAATGTACACTCTCGATTTCAAGCCGCAAATGGCGAAAACTGTAGAAAAAAGAAAATCAACACGGCTATCGAGCGTATTTTTGCCGCTAAAACCCAAGTTATAGTATGAATTCCATAATTTCTTTCAATAAATTCAAAGCAATACATCGGATTTAAATAACTTAGCTCGATATTTGAAATAGATCGTGAAGTAGTATGTTAATAATTCAGGTTTATGCCAACATCAACTCATTTCAGGATAATAGATCGCGTCAAAAATGGCCACCGCGCACCTGTTACCCTGGCAGGTACCCTGTTGTTTACCGCAGAATAATCAGAAAACCAGCTTATTGACCATTCGGCGGATAAATCGGGAGTTTCAAATCCAGTGTACATATAAATCCATGATGAGAGATACAGTATAAGCTGAGGAATAATTATTATCATATCAGCTTTAATTTTTTTTCATTTAATAATAAAAATGGATAATAATAATAATAAAAAAAACATAAACGAAAGGCCCGAAACACAAATGACCCTGAAACGCTCACTTGATAGTTATGATGTCGTAACGTAAATCTTATATTGTTTGTAGGCTTTTATATATCTAATGCTATTTAGAAATAAAACAAAAGGGATTTTATTTGTAAGAACTTTAATGATGTTCAAAGTCAATAAGATGCTTTGTGTCACCTATACTGGTATTGTCTAAGTATTTTCTGAACCTTTTCACTATATAACTCTATATAAAATCAACCGATTTCTCGAGCGGGCCATGTTTTTTTTTATTATTTATGAGGCTTCATTTGGACAAATTTGATTCTCCTCTACTTCTCCGTATCAATGATATACTTCAGGCAACAAAAAACAAATGCCAATGACTCATTAGTTTCCGAGAAGAAGATGTGTTAAAGTGTTCACAGATACCAATGTGTACTCATGCTTCTTCGTGTCAATGAAATACTTTGTAAAAAAAGAAATGTCATTGGCTCAGCTATTCTGAAAAGGATTACAGTTGTCCCTATCTAAACAGTAACACTAATTTCTATAAAATAACCAAAATAACTACGTTCAACGGTCTTGGGAAGAAGATTTTCTTTAGAATTTTCCCTAATATATCTTAGTGCAAACATGGGATCTCTTCCAGGGGTGGGGTCATTTTGAATCTCTTGGATGAAATTTGAACATACTTGATAGACTATGATAGACTTAAGAAGATGTTATTTAACAAAGAAACATGTAGAAGACAGACCGACGAAGGACAGAGAGCGGTCCTAATAACTCACTCGAGCCTTCGACTTGGGTGAGCTAATATGAAGGTACTACTACTAGAATATATGTCAGAAATAGCTGAACAACATTGCTATATATTTTTGTTTATAATAAATAAAGCTTCAAATGAAAATTGATTGCTAAACTAAACCTAACAGAAAGTGTATCGAAAGTGCGGTGTATGTGAAAACATGAGGTGGTTAGTAGGTAAAACTTCAGACAAATGGTTCTGCAAACACTAGTAATAAAACAGAGTGGAACTATAAAAGGTAGAGCATACATAAAACATAAAATAATGTAAATCCATGGCATTACTTGTATTACATGTGAGCTTTATACACCGTTCAACCATGGCATTATGCGTAATACATCTGAGTTTCATACACCGTTCAACCATCGCATTACGCATAATACATCTGAGTTTCATGCACCGTATAACCATGGCATAATGCGCAATTTTCATATGCCGTAAAAACATGGCATTACATGCATAACATATGAGTTTTAGTACACGGTTCAACTATGGCAAAACGAGTATTACATGTGAGTTTCATACACCGTCCAACATTACATGTGAGATTCATATACCGTACAACCATGGCATTATTATATATATATATTACTCGTGAGCTTTATACACGGAGTTTCATACACCGTACAACCATGGCATTATGCGTATTACATGTGTTTCATAAACTGTAGAACCATGAAAGTTTTTTGGGTGGCATTTGCAGACACTCCTAAAATAGCATAAACATGTCATATTAGTAAAACCGGCATTTTAGTAGTAAATGAAAACACCTTTTCTAAATTGTTAGAGAAATAAAAAAAATCACATGCCAATACTGTTTTTGATAGGGCATTTTCCTTAAATTTTCTGCTGTTCTAGCAATATGGAGTTTACTTAGGGAATAAAGTATTATCAAAAAGCATTTTGACTGTAAAATATTTATTATCTTCCGATTTTCAAAACTAAGGTATTTCGATACACGACATTTCCAATGATATAATTTAGGTAAGCATATTTCAAAATTGTTCACATTAATTAATGTCTTTGGCTCAAATATGGCTGCAAACAATAGGATAGGTTAAATGAAAAAACAAAACAGTTAATTCCATCAAATATGAAATAGGTTGTATTCAATTAATAACTGTATTATGATAACAACTGATCAAGTAATTGAATACCAAATGAATTCACCACCACACATGTAGATTATTTTACTAAATGTTAGCTTTTTTAGTTTTGTACACCAAAATAAAACTACTGGTATTGGTATTTTCTGATTTGACAATAATATCATTTCCAGTGTTCATACTGATGTTTAACAAATTGGTCAATTCAGTTTATTTTAAAACAGGTCAAATCCAATTGATTTTAGTAAAACTCGGATTTACTTCCAAAATAAAATGGCACCATGACATATGAACGTCATTTTCAACACATGTAAGATTATATACGACGGTCGATTTTTTGTGGTGGAGGCAGACCACCCACTTTTCCTGGGTAGAACCAGTACTGTACACCTCCCGCCATCCGTAGGAATCGTCACTTCTTCCATTACAAATCGAGCTCCCAGTGGGATTCGAACCCGCAGTGGTGAGAGGCGAAGGTTTACAACGCAACGTCGTTAACCATTCGGCCACGGCGACGCTCATTTGCTTTTGATAAATAATGGAATAAAGTGATATGGAATTCCACACAGTGAGCTTTATCCTAATATAAAACACAATATATTTACTTACGACACATTAACTTTTTAAATTACAATCATCTATTATTCTCAATTGTGGTTTCATGTCTGTACATACCGATGTTCATCGTCTTCCCAAACCAGTTCTTCCTTGTCTGCTATATCCTTCAACTTCGCCTTGTTACCAAAAAACAATGCTAAATCAGTGGCCAGAATGCTGTTCCGGATATCGCTGAGCATCTGATTATAAGAGATGTTACACATTATAATCTGTATAATAACAGAGTTTTGCTTTCTAAAAAATACTAAAAGGGGATCCCTTAAGATCAACGACAATCAAACACGAGAGAAAAGCAGCAGACTTAGTTTTAATGAGTCTGTTCTAAGTCTGGATAGGGATTTATTTAGGCCCTGATACTGCATACAGATGATAACCCCCTGACTTTAGCTATGCATTGTCCTGGGATTACATTTAATTAGTATAATATGTATGAGCGAACAATGATATATGGATGCGTAAGAAGCATAAACGTTACTTTTTTACTGTATGTAACCATGGATACATGTACATGTATGCGCTTTATTCGACAGTCCGTATATGTGTTTATTACCTTGAGTGTGGCTAAGCAAAACATACCTTTTTATAATCTTCCGACGAAAGATATTTAAATATGTTATGGCCTTCATTCTACAAAAGAAAAACAATACCATTGGATACATGCTATATTATGAAGTATTACATAAGTGCAACATTATGTAAAAGTATTAAATATGATATACTAGTATAGTATACAGACAATAAGAGACAATAAGAGTGAACTACGGAAACCAAAATATAAACTGATCAATTGATAACTAGACCACTTTATAAAATTTGTTAAAAAGTTTATGACCCTATTGTTTTGCAATGCATTGCATGTCTAGTGAATGCAATGCATGTCTAGTGGCTGACCCATTTACTGTTCGCCAATGTAATTTCCTATTTGATTGTGCGATGACCGGACAGATTGTGAACCCTATGACGACGTCTACCTAACTACTGAAAGGACTGTAGCGTGTGATGTTGGTTTTCAATCTTGTTTTGTCCTTAATGGTTTATTCTCTTGTTGCTTTGGCTTCTGCAAAGTCATTGAGTACCTGCTTTTTGATTTACTAGACATTTATATTCATATATACATGATCATCTTTGCGTTATACTTCTATTACTTATTATTACTACCTAGTTTGTTAGCGACATTTGCCTGGTGGAGATTTCTTCATTTACACTTAAAATGTCAACCTTGTAATTGATGTTTTTAAGGACTATTGGTCAGCCATCTTTGAAAAGAAAATCCAAAATGGCCAGTTGACTTGAATTTGGATGATGTGATAACATGTCGTATTTAATTTAGAAATGATGTTTTTAGATAAATGGACAATTCTATGGACAAATTTATCTAACAAAAAAACAAAACATCTTCGAGTACTTTTCGAATATAAAGGGCACTATTTCTGCCAAATAAATATTGTTTCTGATATTATGTTCACATCAATAGTGTTGAATTACTGTCATCTATTATACATTGACAATGTTCATGCCTATAATATGCATTTGGATGTAAATTTCAATTAACCATACCCCATCCATTTTGGATTTTTTTTTCAAAGATGATGGCTGTCCAATAGTCCTTAATAATATCCACGTAAAATTTGAACGGCCCTCGTATATCATATATTAGAAAAGTATAGCATCGCGATATATGTAGCGATAATAGTGGTAGTAGTTGTTTTTATTATTATTACAATTATTATTAATGAATTACTGTCATCTATTATATCATTGATATTGTTCATGCCTATAATATGAATTTGGATGAAAATTTCAATTAACTATACCATTTTGGATTTTCTTTTCAAAGATGGCTGACCAACAGTCCTTAATGCATGTTTTGGTTTACTGAATTCTGTGAAAGCTTCATGTCCTGTTCTACTTTTATACCTTCTTTTGTTCTCCTTATTAATTAGTTATATTTATAAATTGTATTTGATATATGAAAATGCTTTTTTTATATCATATACACAGATAATTATTATGCTTTTCTATGAGCACGTTGAAATACCTATACAGCTCAAAAATTAAACATTGCACGAGAACATCGTGATTGGTTTACGGAAACAAACGATGTATCGATTGCTACTGGATTCAACTGGAAGTTTGCGAAAGATCATCCCTGTTCGCTGAAACAAGTGCTGAAAGTATTATCAATGTGAATTCCTGGTGTCGAAAAAACAAATGTGAACAGTTGACAAAGTGTTAATAATCTAATGTGCAAAATCGGTCACAGATGATCAGTTGATATTAAATAATCTCAGTACATTTGATTACATTTTTGCCTTTTGTATTGCAATCTCCATTCAGAGTTATCGTTCCTTGCACTCACATTTTTCTCTGCTAACTACTAAATTACAAGATTTTGGTAATACCTGTTAAACTGGAATATGTTTGCCTGAAACTTATTTATTTCTTGTGTAAATATAATTTTCAGAATATCTGCAAATTAGATGTTGCAATATTTGAAATAATGCACGAAAACAATTTAGTTTTAATCGGGACTATTTTACTACACAAATAATATGTACTTTGGTCTCCTCAATCGAAACGCAAATGTAAACATTTCAAACCGAAGCTCGATAGCAGAAAATTACTAAAAAGAATTAACTCATAGTTAACTCATAATAGTTATTATACTCATAGAAATAAAAAAAATCATTATTTAATATAAGTCTATATTTTATCTTTGCAGATCACGCAAAAGGATGTATTATAAACACTGTCATAACATTTTTGAATAATCACGTGACCTAACCGTTCGCCCTACTTCCTTTAGTTGACAGAGTCAAATGAGGAACGAGTGTACTCTGGGTAGAGATTGTTTGTATTGTTGTACATATCCATGACACCCACGGAGGCGCCAGATGATGCATCTGCTGAGATTACTGATGTATGAGGTATAGTGATAAGTGTTGGTTAGTATAGAATTACAACTGGCACCACCACTGAACGATATATTATATAGGAAGCCATACATTATTGCAGGAAACAGATTTGAGTCCATTGACCTGCACAACTCGCATAATCAACCGAACTATTGACAACATTAACGAGTTTGAAAATTTGATTATACATCTTGAAACCGACATGCATTGCATTTATTTGTATATCTAGATCCATGGCAACTTGGAGGTTGTTTTTTCTCACCAGATGGTGTCTTGTTACATTTCCTCTTAACTACTCTTGACACTCTTAACAGAAGTCTGGTTTTTTTTCAAAGTTCTGAGAATTTGGCGATATATAAATACAATATTACGCATTGAAAAAATATGTTGAAATTGGTAATGCTGATTCATGTTAAAATGGTTTGGATTTGGAACTAGTTTGCATACACTTGTGTATGCTGTTGTAATACCATAACATAAATATCATAATACCACACTAGTGATATAACTTAAGGCATGTTTTAGGAGACATTTTACTTTCGTTCTAATCCCTTTTCTTCTATTGTGTACAAATAGTAGTCCGTGAAAATAATGAGAAATACAATCTGTTTAAATCAAGGAATGCTTTGTAATTAATTAAATTCGTTGGCAAAATGACATGCCAGATGCTCAGGAAGCCTTCACATTGTATCTTAGTTATGATCAATCAATAATACGTATGCACTCTTGTCAGATCAAAGGCTTGCAATGGTATAAAAAGATAGAAAGAAGACGAGATAGTGTTATAGTATATGTGCATAGTAACCTGAGGCAAGAATCGTAATACACACTTGTCTTTCCGGATTTATTTACTATTTCATGCGTAAGTTTCGTTCAGTGATCGGGTCAGATTCGTTTCTGCAACATTGGCTTACCTAAATATGCCCTACTGACTAGGAAATTCTTCCTAGACAGAAATTTACGCCCGGAATAGTAAAATGGTATTTTAAAAAATCCGGAAAAACAAGTGTGTTATGATTCTGGCCTTCCCTTTACTATATATATATATACATATACTATAAGACTACCACTCACTCTATCCTTCTATACTATCGTGCAAGCCTGTGTGTCACATCCCCAATCAGGGTCCCGCGTGGGTTTGATACTCACCTGTAATATCGTAACAGTTTGGTTAAAGTGATGGTGTTCCATTGTAGATGTGGAGTATATAGCTGCCAGTGGAGAGGCACTTTTCACCATGAAAGCATTCGTCTTACCCCGATGGTCCAGATCGTGACAGAGGCATGCCACAAATAACGCTAGGCACTACAGAAAGTGAAAAAGTAAAAATATACAGGTAAATCATGTAAACTGTTTTGAAAAAACTATTTGATTAATTTGATATAAAAAGTGCATATTTATTTCTACTCAAGATATTGTAACACTCGTAATACATTAATGTTGATGATACATATTAAGTTTTTTAAAGTCACAATATGTTTAGTTTCTAGATTTTATGTTGAGTATATTAACTTATACTATATGTCTGTACATTAAATCACCCGATGCCTCCATGTGTGTAAATATTAGTGATGTTCACACTATTTATTAACCATTTTTCCGTGCTTTCTATCCGTTGTGTGCATAAGCGTAGTTTACATGGGACACAGCGTAAAATACATAATATTCATAACTTTCACATGACATCATCAAAATAATTTGACCAATCAGTGATCAATAAAATAAAATACCTCAACATTTTGGTAGGGCGTAAACTCGGTGGTTATCGTTGGTGCTCAACTGACTTTAGCCCTTTATAAAACTAGTTTGGAGTGATAATTATATTAAAAGCTTTATTTTTTGTGTACATCTATGCATCTTCTTTTACATCAATATTGATACATTTAATTTAAATCATGGTCTAATATTTTCATTTTTCATATAAAGATTGAGGATAAAGTCCGAGTACCCGGTAAACCCCTATATTTTCACCTGCTGAATATCTCAACCTACCGGAAGTTGACCGGATGTGAAAGTTACAAATTACAGGAGTGCATAGCCTGCACAGTTTTATTATTTTCTTTGATTTTATGGCGTATTATTAAGTTATATTACTTTTGAAAACGTTGTCGACGGGTTCAATTTACGCTTTAATAAGCATATTCTGCCTTTACACGTTTTAACATATATTTAGATTTTATTTTTCGGTTCACTAGTATAAGGCTGATCAAAAGAGAAATACACACTATATATGTGTTTGCTCATTATATGCAACTTTCTCATTACCTTAAATGTTACACTGTTATCATCGTCTATGCTTCACCATATGTGAGCATGATCCTAGCTGTCCCAAGTGAAGGAATCAAAGTTCATCAGCATCATTCTGTATTCCCTAACCATAGTACAGTGTCCTGTTATGGCCATCTTACCATCGCATCTTACCATCGACCATCGCATCTTACCATCGCATCTTACCATCGACCATCGCATCTTACCATTGACCATCGCATCTTACCATCGCATCTTACCATCGACCATCGCTTCTTACCATCGACCTAGGTCGATGGCAAGATGCGATGGTAACATGGCCCTAACAGGACACCGTACCATAGCCCTTATTCTCACGTGTGGAAAAAAACACACTGTGGATTTGACAAAAACACTTAGTAAGAGGTTCCCGGGTGACTCGAAATAACCGGTTACAGATACTATGTTGATGAGCCGTTAAATAACAGTTCAGTTCAGTCCTATTATTATAATCAGTGTGATCAGTTACCGGGAATCGCTATGCCCTTGTGTGATACATGTATCGATAATTAAATGCAACAGTTTAGGCCTAGCTTAATTCCAGAGACTTGGAGAGACGAACATGTGTCCTAATTATGCATAAATATGGCCGGGACTCATTTCATTACAATGATTATAATGAAAAAAGAGGTGCCAGTTTTCCTCATGCATTAAATCAAAGTTAGACAACAATACATACCTCATATGGTGTAAATTTGTGTGAGGATGTTTTTACAACCGTGTAGGCGGCGTGAGCAACAGAGAAGGCATGGTCCCAGTTATGATAAGGAACATTGCGGTAGTTTTTTCTTACAGTCAGCGTGAACCGGATAAGACTGTCCAGGTCGAATCTATGAAAGTAAAAAATAATTGAACAACAAAATTACCAACATGTATGCTGTGGAGGTAATGATTGCCTAATTTTTTATCTTTTTTTTTTGTTCTCAAAATCAATTGTGAAAATCTTAAATCCATTTCTGTACTATTATCATGTTCTAACCGATTTCACTGAAAAGAAATTATAATAGTAACGTAAATATATTTACAACTTTTAGTAATGTGATAATGGCAATGGAATGAGCACACACACTCTACCCCTAATGTCATACAGTGTTCGAGTAAAAGTTGTCATATATGCAATGCCTTACAATGGCTGGGTATAATCTGTTTCATTGTTCAAAAAGACATATATTGGCAGGGTATACATTTGCGTCATTGGCCCCTATGACATAACTTATGCGGGCATACATTTGCGTCATTGACCCCTATGACATACATTGTGTGGGCATACGTTTGTGTCATTGACTCCTATGACATACATTGTGCGGGTATACTTTTGCGTCATTGACTCCTATGACATACAGTGTGTGGGGTCATTGACCCCTATGACATACAGTGTGTGGGCATACGATAGCATCATTGGCCCCTATGACATACATTGTGCGGGTATGCGTTTGTGTCATTGAGCCCTATGACATACATTGTGCGGGCATATGTTTGTATCATTGACCCCTATGACATACATTGTGCGGGTATACGTTTGCGTCATTGGCCCCTGTGACATACAGTGTGCAGGTATACGTTAGCATCATTGACCCATATGACATACAGTGTGCGGGGTCATTGAACCCTATGACATACAGTGTGTGGGCATACGTTAGCGTCATTGGCCCCTATGACATACATTGTGCGGGTATACGTTTGTGTCATTGACCCCTATAACATATATTGTGCGGGTATACATTTGCGTCATTGAGCCCTATGACATACATTGTGCGAGCATATGTTACTGTCATTGACCCCTATGACATACATTGTGCGGGGTCATTGACCCCTATGACATACATTGTGCTGGCATACGTTAGCTTCATTGACCCCTATGACATATAGTGTGTGGGCATACGTTTGTGTCATAGATCCCTATGACATACATTGTGCGGGTATACGTTAGCTTCATTGACCCCTATGACATATAGTGTGTGGGCATACGTTTGTGTCATAGATCCCTATGACATACATTGTGCAGGTATACGTTAGCTTCATTGGCCCCTATGACATACATTGTGCGAGTATACGTTTGTGTCATTGGCCCCTATGACATACATTGTGCGAGTATACGTTAGCTTCATTGGCCCCTATGACATACATTGTGCGAGTATACGTTAGCTTCATTGAGCCCTATGACATACATTGTGCAGGTATACGTTAGCTTCATTGGCCCCTATGACATACATTGTGCGAGTATACGTTTGTGTCATTGGCCCCTATGACATACATTGTGCGGGTATACGTTAACTTCATTGAGCCCTATGACATACATTGTGCGGGTATACGTTAGCTTTATTGGCCCCTATGACATACATTGTGCGAGAATACGTTTGTGTCATTGGCCCCTATGACATACATTGTGCGGGTTTACGTTAACTTCATTGAGCCCTATGGCGTACATTGTGCGGGTATACGTTAGCTTTATTGGCCCCTATGACATACATTGTGCGAGTATACGTTCGTGTCATTTGCCCGTATGACATACATTGTGCGGGTATACGTTAGCTTCATTGAGCCCTATGACATACATTGTGCAGGCATATGTTATGTTGATACCAGTGACACAAAATGTGCAGGCATAAGTCATTTCCCATTGTACACATATTCAGTAACATCTGATAAAGGCCCATAACTCTCATTCATATATTTTTTTAAAAATTATTTCCCTTTGAAAAAGGTTTAACCTGAAACATAACACTGCCTTTAAAAATATATATGAGCCGCGACATACGAAAACGTCCCTTCGGACGTTTAGACGACAACGTCATAAAGTAACGATTTATGACGTCGGCCGGTAATCAATCAATTAATAATCAAATTTCTCGTCACTTCTGTGTTTTACCTAATTATTATATCATAGGAAATGTATTTTCTTAAAATAAATAGTTGATGCTATAGAAAATGGTAACTGTTTATGTTTCTGATGTTATTTAATCAACGACGTCGTCCAAGACGCCGACGTCAACAATAAAATTAATGGAGAGTACAATCTTTTAATTTTCAAATTGAGATAAAATCATTTTAAATTTAGATATCAACATAAAATAAAGAGATTTTTAAAGGGAAAATCCCCGTATTTCATAAACATAAAAAAATATAAAATGTCAAAAGTTTGTCTGAAGGGTCGTTTTCGCGTGTTTCGGCTCATATGTATACGGTTATGGTCTATTACAATACACCTTTGTACACATCTTCAGCAGGATCCAATGAATACATCTTAAAAAGCCCATAACTCTCTGATCCATATTTTTCAAAATTATATTTCCCTTTGAAAAAGGTTTAACCTGGAACTTAACCGTATCAATAACTGTCACATTATTATGTCTACAACAATGAAACGAAGGATGTATATGTATATGTACATACGTATCAGCCTATATATTATAATACACTTTATGGCGGGTAATTTTACTTGAGTCTGTGTTGGTTCATCTTGTTTTTTATGCCCCAAAAGGGTGGCATATAGTAGTTGCACCATCTGTCAGTCAGTCCAACCGTCTGTCCGTTCGGACGTACAGTCGTGTCCGGTAAGTAACTCTGACAATAATGGATGGCTTTTCAAATTACTTTGCACAAGTGCTCACCAAAACAAGACGATGTGTCATGCACAAAGTCCAGCTGGCCTGGAATTCACCAACCATTCTTGAGAATATTCTTAAACTTAAGCCCAAGTATGCAAATGTCAGTCACACATATTTCTATAAGTTTTAAAGGATAAAAGTTCATAAGAAGCTACTATGTATAAATATGATACATTCTAATGAATAGCAACTTCATACAAGTGTTTATCTATAAAGGTCATGGGAATATTTGTGAATGAAATTTGAGTACTTGAGCTCAAGTCTAAGAATAGTTTTAAGAATGGTTGGTGAATTCCAAGCCAGCGGTCCTTGGCTCCAAGGTCAAAGGGTAAAAGAAGTACTTTCGTGTCTGGCAAATAACTCTGACATTCATGGAGGGATTTTCAAATAACATGGCACAAGTGTTCACCACAACGAGAGGTGTCACATGCAAATTCCAGGTTGGAAGCTTCAAGGTAAAGGTCACACTTAGAGGTCAAAGGTCAAAAAGGAGTACTTTCCTGTCCATATTTCGTGTCTGGTAAATAACTGTGACATTCATGGAGAGATTTTCAACTAACCTGCCACAAGTATTCACCACAACAAGATGACTTGTCCCGCGCAAAATCCAGGTCAGTAGCTTCAAGGTCAAGGTCACACTTGGAAGTCAAAGGCCAAAAAGAAGTTATTTTGTGTCCATAGCCTATTTCATGTGCGGTAAATAATTCTGACATTCATGGAGGGTTTTTCAAATAACTTGGCAGAAGTGTTCGCCACAACAAAACTATATGCTGCCAGCAAAATTCAGGTCAGTAGCTTCAAGGCCAATGTCACACTTAGAGGTCAGAAGATGTCATATGTCCCTGTATTTGATTGAAGTCATTTAAGTCATGCCCGATCTATAACTCTGCCATCCGTTGAGGTATTTTTATATAACGAGGCAAAAATGTTCATCTGAAAAAGATGATGTGTCGTGGGAAAAACCCAGGTCCGTAGCTTCGAGGTAAACGTCACCCTTAGAGGTCAGAAAGAAGATGCCTTTTGACCCTATATTTGAATGAAGTCATATTGGTTGTGTTCGGTGGTGTATAATTTTTTTGGGGTTGGGGTGGTGGGGACACTGTCATACATCTAAGAATATAGTCACACATTTTTGGAGTTTATGTGGTTTAGAATGCCGGTAGTGAATGGCGAATTAAGATTTTTTGTTTGTTGTAAATTTGCCATTCATTTCCAGCATTTCAAACGGCAAAAACGTCGAAAATGTGCGAATCAGTTATTGTATTAACATTAATTACATTGTTTTCCCGTTGTTATAGTACAAACAATAACATGCATAGGAGTTTGAAAATGATATATACGTGCAAGAAAGATACATATGTTCAATGTATTCTCAGACCGTGGAAAAGCCATTTTCTATTGATGTACACAAGATGCGTGCACAGTTAGCTCCACCTATATGTACCACACCGGATACGTGCACATTAGCTCCGCCTTCTGAGAAGTGAAGTTTATACGAAATTAGATGTTATTTCTTTTCAACAAAAAGTATCAAGGGAATGTAAATATTGGGATTAAACAGCAACCATTATGCACAGTAGACGAACCTGGCAAGATTCCTGGCAATTAGACAGAACCTAGCATTTGCAGTGTCTCGGGAATTAGACAATACCTATAATTTCTAGAAAGGTTTGGAGGTTTGGAAATGTTAGTCTTTCTTTTACTCTGTAAAATTTGAAATAGGCTGTTAGTCATAGGGATAAAAATTCGACAATGAATTATAGTTCCTTCCGCATCCCACACTCCGCTCCCTCAACCCCTGGTAGAGGAAAATGATTGGTGCATACTCGTTGTTTACCCTGAAAGAAATCAAGATTATTGATACCGGAATAGGAGGTATAACAATAGGAGAAAGATGGAGAATTGACAGGTACGGTAAGCGGGATACGGGAGAAACTGAAGCTTTTATGGAGACTACAGACGACTTAGAGGGGGAGAAAGTATGTGTGACATGATAAACAAATTTACATGAGTGGGATTGGAGAACAGGTGGATACAAGGTGAATATGTCAGGAAATATGTTCTCTCAACTAAATATATTTATGCATAAGCTAACTACGCATGTGTTGTTAATAAGGTAAGTGCAACACATAGTTCTTGTAGGATGGATACAGAGTCACTATTAATCATGCAGAAACAAACACAAAGCAACATTAGCATACTAAATGCATAAGTAAGCATATAATGGAAAATGAGAAAATGGTTAATCTAAGCACACCGAAATCGCACTAGAGCCCGGGTTCTGTCGTAGATATTTATTAAATACATTTTTTTTTTGATTTGTTTATGTTAATACACTCTTAACTTATATATTGTATTGTTCCAGATTTGTTTTTAAAATACAGACCGAAACCCAGGCTGTTTAACAGATTTCTTTTATTTGTCTTTGTCATTATTCTGAAAGCATCACAAACTGCGTGGTTAAAAGTAAATATTAGTTTTTCTAGAGCTTGTTGTCGAGTTGAGTCATTTAATATTCGTAAAAATTGTATAACTCAAAAGCAATTCATCAGGGCTACGGTTACCACATACTTCGAAAAACCTTTGTAACATTGTATTACCGTAACCCTGATCGATCAGCTTTTAAAATACAAAAGTAATCTGAGAACTCTTCTGCGACAAGGACTATCACAACCTGACTTCTATGGGGATGAGATTTACAACCTTCGTAAACTACTTGGTCAATCTTTATTAAACTGTGGTCCTTGAATGCTACATTTCCTGTTCTAATTTTACATCTACTTTCTTAGTATACATTGAACGACTTTAAAAACGCAACAGGGAAATAAACTAGGATAACTGACATATTTCAATAGTAATTAAATTTTAATTTCATCTATTCTATTTAACCATATCTGCAGTTGAATTGCTGAAAATTTCATTCAAATTGATCAACATTAAACTTGTTAAATTCAAAATATAACAGTACTAACCCCAAAAGCAAAAGTCACAATATCCACCATTAGCGGCAATGCATGCCTGACATCTCCTACGCATATTGGGTTATACTGGGTATTAGTTTTGTGACTTTTGCTTTAATTTCTATTGAAATATGTCAGTTATCTTAGTTTATTTCCCTGTTGCGTTTTTAAAGTCGTTCAGTGTACTTCATTTGAGATGATTAGAGCACCTCAAAGTTGGCGAAATATAATTAATCTCTCTCTCTCTCTCTCTCTCTCTCTCTCATAATAATACAGAAACTATAATAATAATACAGAAACTATATTAATACTACTACTAGATGTTAAATATATAATATTAATTTATTAATTAAGTGTTAACGTATGTTATCAATTCTTATATACCACCAACATTACAAAAACACCCAATCGACATGTCAACTTTAATCCCATTAAACATGGCTAGCCATCACACATGTGAGAAATATCACCAGTTTAAATATTGGAACCATGTCAAGTGAGAGTATAAAAAAAAATGACAAAAACACATTATTTTCCGTACATTTGCCTAATACTTTATGAATGAAAACCCTCCGGCCCGGTTAATTATCCTTTTTAATAGTTATTTTGTTAACCATGTACTTATGTTGTATGCAATGTTGCAATGTTGTTAAATAATTAAAACAAAGAAATATGTTTTAAATTAAAGAACAAGAGCACGTTTAAGCTTTCAGAAGGTAACTTATGTTGCTGACGCATATATATAAAGTTATATAAGGCCTTTTCTGAATAATATATATAATGCTTCATAGCCCAAGAGAGAAGAGAACCGTTACCAAAGATAAAGAAAAGTGGCGTAATTTCAGATGGTCTGGAAATTTATTTATGTGGGGAAAAATCTGGAGAAAAAGAGACCTGTTTGTGTTTATTACAGTGATCATGTGCATGATAAATACAATTTTGTATTAAGGTTTTTTATTCTAAAGTTTTCATTTACCGCACTACCTATATTTAACACTTTGTGTGTGTGTAGTAGTGACTACTTAGTTAAAAGAAATGTTAAACGGCACAGCAGAAGCAATCTAAAACCAAGCAGTTACTACAGCAGATAACAATGATATAAATGAATCTATAACTGTATCGGACAGTATCTTGAGAATTTAAATTTACATTTTTTTTTTTTACTAATTTTTGGTACTGGGCAAATAAGCAAAAATACCCCATACAGGTCCAATTCCTAGAATTTACTTTCTTCCTGACCATCCTAAATTAACCACTCCGAAATAAGAGAGCTATCATGTTCTAGTGCTATTCCAATGTCACACAGTTATTATGGGAAAAGCGCATTGTACCTTTTCTCATTTTCTCTCATACTGCAAGGAACAACGAAGCATTTGTTACTCATAAACGTAAACAAAGCCAACATCCGGTTATCATTGTCATTAAGTAGCAGCATCAAGGACAATACGGGTGTCATTGTTTGAATCATTATACAAAGTTAATTAAGCAATTTGGCGCAAAGCTATGTTTTTGGCTAAAGGGATTTTTTTTTTTGAAACTAAATCTCTCTGAAAATATTTAAAATGTGATTTTCTTTCGTGTTTTCCTTTATACAATGACAGCTTTATTCAAGTTAAATGTTCAAGATAAATATGAAGAGAATGAATTTCAAATAATCATGCCTATACAAGCAGTTGCTAATGCATTTACGAAAGAAAAAATAAAAGTGCTATAAAGATTTGTCAGCAATTAAAATCGTACACACACGTCCGGCTAAATTGTGTTTGTTCACAAACTATTCGTTTTGATTATAAAACTTATCTCATGCTGATTATCTGTAAACAAATATACTTAAAAAATAATGTATGGAAACAAGTTAAGCAATATCCCTTATCAAATGTTTCAGTCGTATTTGCAACTAGCAACTGTGTTGCAGTTTTTAGATGTGGTTATGCATTACGTGTATACAATGTTGAACAATTATTTGAACAGCCCGCAGGAAGTTTTACAGAGACTAACTACATTGGAAGAAGTCGGAAAAGCCGGTGTTGGCCATGGTAATCAAACGTTAAGTTAGGTACGTTTTTGTTTTGTTTTGAATGCGGGACTATTTTCCATAAGTTATCGAAACTCATCTGGTTCTTCGGCACTCGTTCATTGGTTATCAATAATTGACATGTAGTGTTGGTGCATTGAAGATGTTTGGGGCCATATACATACAATGATTTTTTATTGTTTATTTTTATAGTTTAAAATGTGACGATAAGTAATTATTGACTACCCACTGCCACCACACCCCCTTCCCACCGCCCCGCCCCACCCCTCAAAAAAAAGCATGAAAAGAGAAATTATTAAAAACATTGATTTTTCCACATACCCTAGAGCCTTTGAAATCTAAAATCTAAATATCAGAGCTAAAACCATACCCTAGAGCCTACGAAGTCTAAAATCGAAATATCATCCCGCGATGTACAGAGCTATAAAACCACACCCTAGAGCCTACGAAATCTTAAATCTAAATATCATCCCACGATGCACAGAGCTAAAACGCATTCATGTAGTCAAGAATTCTCAACACCTCGACCAAAATTGGTCGAACTTTCGAAATAAGCCTTTAAAGAGTTATATATTGATATTATCAGTATATAACTCTTTGAATGCTAATTTCATATGTACATGTATCTTATCTGTAATGTCTTACAATGATATAAGCGCCAAAAACATCTGAAAATTAAAGGAATATGACCGAAGTTATTAGTATACTAAAACAAAAAACAAAACACAAATTATGATTCATTATATTACGTATCTCCATGGCACATGCCGTCTTCAGTAACCTTCAAATAACTCATTTTCAATGGGGTTCATTGGAGGAAGGGAGTCATGTTTGCCATTACATACGCACAGTCACAAAATGACCACTTACATTTGCAGATTGAACATATCGTACAGGTTATACCTGACATATTGTCACGATGGCATATACCTGACATATTGTCACGATGGTATATACCTGACATATTGTCACGATAGTATATACCTGCCATATTGTCACGATGGTATATACCTGACATATTGTCACGATGGTATATATCTGACATATTGTCACGATGGTATATACCTGACATATTGTCACGATGGTATATACCTGACATATTGTCACGATGGTATATACCCGACATATTGCCACGATGGTATATAAGCCTTTGAAGTTCCTATTATCTAACAGTTTCAGAGTTAAGGACTGAACAGTTACACGCCATAACATAACAATTAACTAGGACACGTGAGAAAATATTTCTCTTAAGAACAAGCTCAATAAAAGCGAGTCAGCTACTTGTGTTCGGTGCTTTCTTTTTTAAAAGTGGACATTCATTATAAGGTCAAAACGTGTGTACGCCACAGACAATCTCCATTCAGAGTTATCGTGCCTTGCACTCACATATATCTCTGTAACTACTAAATTACAAGATTTTGGTAATACCTGTTAAATTGGAATATGTTTGCCTGAAACTTATTTATTTGTGTAAATATAATTTTCAGAATATCTGCAAATTAGATGTTGCAAGATTTGAAATAATGCATGAAAACAATTTAGTTTTAATCGGGACTATTTTACTACAAAAATAATACGTACTTTGGTCTCCTCAATCGAAACGCATATGTAAACATTTCAAACAGAAGCTCGATAGCAGAAAATTACTAAAAAAATTAACTCATAGAAATAAAAACTCATAGAAATAAAAAAATTCATTATTTAATATAAGTCTATATTTTATCTTTGCAGATCACGCAAAAGGATTTATTATAAACATCGTCATAACATTTTTGAATAATCACGTGACCTAACCGTTCGCCCTACTTCCTTTGAAGTTGACAGAGTCAAATGAGGAACGAGAGTATTCTGGGTAGAGATTGCGCCACAGAGTGTCACGATTGGGTTACACCTTAACATCTAAATAAAACAAGAGTTGAACGGAGTCTTCTCGAATAGAATACCAACCCTGGATCGTTTAACCCCAATTGTGACATTTACCTTTATGATAACATTTCCAAACTCCCTTCACTAGTTCAAATGTTATAGATCAGACACAAACTACGGGATAAACAGAAGGACGAACGAACGGATGGTGTTAATGCCCCACACCCCCATATATGAGAGGTGTTCAACTTATAAATGAACACTTTTGTTTAAGATGGTTTTTTTCAACGGAAGTGATTGTCATAAAAAATACGTGATTTAATGATGTGAAACTATCATTTAGAACGTATGCATTTAAAAATAATATCCAATTTCACGCGGTTCTTTTTAAATTACATTTTGAATAAGGTGTACACCATTTTCTAATTTTAAACCTATATGTTGCTGTTGCCGTGGAGTTTTACCTGAAACCAAATAATTGCACTAAATGCATATCATAATTGTTTAAACCTGTGTTTATAATTTAAATATGATCGTATGCTTTATTTTAAGACAGAAATATAGATGCTGAATTAAAAGCTCGACTTTTTATCGCAATATTAAAACATCAACAGATAATAGGAAAATTTGCTCCTATGTTACTGATAATTTTATAAATTAACCAAAATAACTATTTTAATCATATTTTGTGATATAAAAACATGAACAGTTATTGTTGATGTATATCATATACCTTATAAAGATATCTTTGGTAAAAAAATATGTTATTTTTATCATTATTTGCAAATGTGTGTGTTGTTCGACCCTAAATTTTAAGTTATGTATTTTTCTATCTTTTCTTTTGAGAAACTTATGAAACTTGTTTTTATAGCGGAGGAAGTCACAAAAATGCCTGCAGTTAATGTTTTGAACTAGAAGCTTTCGTAAATTTAGTCATTTTCATAGTTGAATTTCATGTTACGGTAATTTTCGCTAAAATCTTGAAAATCGACAAATTAAAAAAAAATGCATAAATACACTTTTCTACGTTCAGGCATGAACATATAGCATTACTATAACCTTTAACGATATTTTAAAAGCATTTGTGTTAAAATTTGTATTGCAATTATTTTTATAATTGTCGATTTTTGCTTCAAAATGTCATTCTCCACCCATTTTGAAAAATGCAGATGCAGCAACATTAGGAAGCACATAATAGTGCATGTCATAATGTTTCATATCGAAGGAATCATTAGACTTGACATTACAATCAACATATTCGGCGAGAATTTCAAGATAGTTGATTCAGTTACACAATAAAAGTGTTTTCAAATATAAGTTGAACACCTCTCGTATTGTTCAAAGGTTCAGTGGTTTCACCTATAAACTAAATAACATATCCTGCGAACCGCACCAAATAATTTCAACACGGTAATGCTACACCCGTTGAAAATGATGTAAATGAATAACAACATAATTGATGTCATTTAGAGAAAGTGACGTGTTCGAAGTACAAACAAACAAATCAGAAGTAAAAACAGCACGTGTTGTGAAGAAACAATGACCAGGATCGATCGTCGAATTAAGTACTTTAATAAGACCTACCTTGTGACGCCGTTGAAAAGGTCTTTAAACATGTAAAGGACATAAACGGGTTTCTGCATTGACGTCACTGCCCATGGTGAAAAATGGTAACTGGAATGATAGTAATACAATGAGCACATGTGATGATCCGTAGTAGTACATATTACATCAGGTGATGATCCGGAGTAGTACATATTACATCAGGTGATGATCCGGAGTAGTACATATTACATCAGGTGATGATCCGGAGTAGTACATATTACATCAGGTGATGATCCGGAGTAGTACATATTACATCAGGTGATGATCCGGAGTAGTACATATTACATCAGGTGATGATCCGGAGTAGTACATATTACATCAGGTGATGATCCGGAGTAGTACATATTACATCAGGTGATGATCCGGAGTAGTACATATTACATCAGGTGATGATCCGGAGTAGTACATATTACATCAGGTGATGATCCGGAGTAGTACATATTACATCAGGTGATGATCCGGAGTAGTACATATTACATCAGGTGATGATCCGGAGTAGTACATATTACATCAGGTGATGATCCGGAGTAGTACATATTACATCAGGTGATGATCCGGAGTAGTACATATTACATCAGGTGATGATCCGGAGTAGTACATATTACATCAGGTGATGATCCGGAGTAGTACATATTACATCAGGTGATGATCCGGAGTAGTACATATTACATCAGGTGATGATCCGGAGTAATACATATTACATCAGGTGATGATCCGGAGTAGTACATATTACATAAGAAGTATAATGATATACAATGTAAATGGCATAGGTATTCGTATAGTTATTCTACGGTATATATATTTATTATATACTTCCCAGTGAAATAGTGGATTGTATGGTCAGAATAAACCTTATATTCTCATTGTTTAGAATATAAGAACTTATATTCTCACTGTGGGAAAAAATGATCACTACTTTTTTCTACATTTGCTTATAACAGTCATAATTCGTGTCAAAGTTTAGAACTATATTCTATGCATACTAAATATATGTAAATCGCCTCACGCGCTGGTGTTACTATATTTATCCGCGAATACGTTAAAGGGGAACTGTCGGAACAAAACATATTTTCTGTTTGAAACAGTTTGGTAGTGTTGCATGATAAAAAGTATATAATAAATAGAATATTTGTTGGTTTATCGTGAATATAGGATTTTAAAGCACTCGTGAAAATATAAGTTTTCTCACTTCTCGATGAAAATAAATCCTATATTCACTCCAAACCAACAGATATCCTCTACTGGTTGTGTACCAGTTATCGTCATTCACCAGATTTCGTCATTATCAATAAAACGCTCGATGTTGTAATTATTTTTCGACCCAACTTTACAAATCACTACACACTATCATCAGATGATTGGAGAGGAAAAAATAGTTAAGAAATGTTAACATACACTCTCAAACCAACTCGTTTACCTATATAAATACCGTTATAAACAAAACACAATCGGGGTAATCACACGCTAATGCGCATGCGCAGGAAAATTTCCTTTTAAAATAGCTGACCTTTTACGTCGAACCATTGAATCAAGTTGATATGCCCAAAAAACTAAAAGCATGTGCTAAAAACAATTGCAGCCAAGGGAGACAAATAGTTCACGTCAATCAATCAGTTATTTCCCTTTAAATTAGTGAAATAAATTACATCCGATACCTACAGTTGAAAAACCATTTTAAATTGTAGATGTAGTTTTTTTTCTAGATATTTTTTTTGTGTATTCATATGCAATGGTATGTTTCTGTTTCAATTAATAACTACACACGTTTTCATCATCCCAAACGTGGATTATTCGGTATTAAACTGAACATGACGATAACTATTACATTCAGTTCAAACGACCGGCCCAGTTTAGTCTATATTTAGTAACGGTCACGTGACACTTGTTACTGAAAATAGGAACAATGTAAACACAGAATATTTACGGCAAAAGGGTAAGCTTCTCTACCGGCAAAAATATTTATGAGATGACTAGTTTTGATTTAGATATATTAAAGAAACAACATAAAAATGACGATATCTGGTATACAGCCAGTATATATTTTCTTCAAATTAATATAATTTTATATACTTTTACTTTTAAACAGTTGTAAGACTTGATAGACTTGTAGGATGGCTGCTGTATATATATATATATATATGTATATATACATATATATACAGGCGCGTAGCTGGGTCCAAATTTGAGTTACGCACCTCCGCTAGTGGGGTCCGGGGGCATGATTTTTTTTTTGCCAGACGATCATAGGTGAGTTTTGGCGTATATTTTAAGCTTATTTTGACTGCTATTGTAATACACATTGAAATCAGAAGACAAAATTAAATCAGGTACGTCATACGGAACTTTAATACAACTCACCCCTCCCACCCAATCCCCTTCAGTTTTTATTGAGTTTTTCGCCTTTTTTTTCCGATATTTATTTTTTCCGGACATTGACAAATAATTGTATGCACGTGCATAGGTGCGTAAGCCCAGCTACGCGCCTGATATATATATATATAAAAAGATTAACAATTATTTATGGAATTGAATATATATAAAGATTAACAATTACTTATGGAATTGTAAATATAAAGATTAACATTTATTTATGGTATTGTATATATAAAGATTATTTATGGAATTGTATATATAAAGATTAACAAACATTTATGGAATTGTATATATAAAGATTAACAATTATTTATGGAATTGTATATAAAGATTAACAATTACTTATGGAGTTGTATATATATAAAGATTAACAATTACTTATGGAATTGTAAATATAAAGATTAACAATTATTTATGGAATTGTATATATAAGGATTAACAAACATTTATGGAATTGTATATATAAAGATTAACAATTATTTATGGAATTGTATATATAAAGATTAACAAACATTTATGGAATTGTATATATAAAGATTAACAATTATTTATGGAATTGTATATAAAGATTAACAATTACTTATGGAATTGTAAATATAAAGATTAACAATTATTTATGGAATTGTATATATAAGGATTAACAAACATTTATGGAATTGTATATATAAAGATTAACAATTATTTATGGAATTGTATATATAAAGATTAACAAACATTTATGGAATTGTATATATAAAGATTAACAAACATTTATGGAATTGTATATATAAAGATTAACAAACATTTATGGAATTGTATATATAAAGATTAACAATTATTTATGGAATTGTATATAAAGATTAACAATTACTTATGGAGTTGTATATATAAAGATTAACAATTATTTATGGAATTGTATATGTATAAAGATTAACAATTATTTATGGAATTGTATATGTATAAAGATTAATAATTATTTATAGAATATTCATTGTTAATATAATAAGGAATATAATTCATCAGTTCGATCAAGAAAAGGCCCAGGACTTTCGATAAAGTTCACTATTATTCTAGGGGAATAAAGCCAGTTTCATACATTAAGCTGTAGATAGAGGCAACACGCAGGATCGGATTCATACATAACCCTTCTATTAAATGTTGTGCAACAGGGCAAAACTAGGGTCATACATTCAGTTTTAGACATATGACCTTTATCGGTTTCCAAGGTGGCCTACATTTTATTTATAAACGTCTTATTAGTACATTTTGTATATACGATTAAAATGGTTAAAGAGAAGCGACTTTATCAATTGACTGTTTTGGCCAAAACTATAGTAATTATGCCGTTTATTAATTATTCACATCGTTCATTAGACATGTGATTGATCTAAAGCTACTTAGCCTTTTGCCTCTGAAAATAATCGGCTCAAATCCACTTCTGTGAACTTTTTCTATATAGGAAAGTTAGTCGGTTCCTTGCAGGAATTCGGTGTCGCACAATATTGGACACGTATTACGAGATGCGTTGAGCATATGTAGCACAATTAAAATGAATTGCTAGTCTATACTAAGCTGAGATATGTCATAAACTGGGATAAACGAACAACCAAACATATAATAAATAACATATAAAACGATACTAGTACAGTATTCGTAAAAACGAACAATTTGAAAGGGATCAATATTCTACGGAGATCGATATTCAACGAGAAAAAAGGCCGTACTTTAATTAGTCAAGGAAGAGAAGGTCTCTTTTCTACATAGGAAATCGATCCCTTTGTCGTAGAAAAATTTAGCCCGATCAACATTTTTCATAGAAACGTAGAAAAAACACTCCTGGTCATTATCCTCCGCAGCAGAATGACTAGGAGTTTTCCGTAACGGAGGTCATTTTGTCACGTTTCACATGATATTAACTACCAAATAAACCACTTGACATCGCTAAGGCTCGTAAAATATAAAACATGCTGGTGAATGAAGTAATAAACCTACTGTGTGATATTTGGAATTCGATCCGGTACAGGACACTGTTTAACAGACTGGTATTCGTCTTCTGAGCTTTGACTGTGGTATGACAAAACTTCTAGAGCTACACGATATTTTTGCTCAGATCTTCGAATCTTTTCGTACAGCTGAAAATACAATATAGTCTATGCTATGATATGATTACCCTATATCATATATGCAGTTTTTACTCTCAGGCCCTTCCTCTCCACCCTGGATTTAGTTTTGATTTCCTGAATTTTGTTGCATCACATGGACAACGTTTTCAGTTTTAAACATGACATGTTGTCAACGATTGATAATGTATCGATATTGAAGTGTTTTTTTTATGTTAAGTACTTTCCCAAAATTAAACTAAGGCAACTGCCTCGGTGTGCCTCAGTGTAGCTACGGGCCAGACTCTGACCTTCTTACAGATTAAAGGATAACGCTTAAGGTGGCACATAAATCAAAATATACTCCCTTTAGAATGCATGGTATATTATGAACTTAATAAAGGTTTATTGTACCATGGTTATTAAGAACTAAAGCGAGGTTTACTGTGCCAGTTTTTAGAACAAAAGCACATATTTATGACTATATATGAGTTGTTATGAATGAAATTTAAGGCTGGGTGAAAAAGTGACATACACAATCGAAGTAAAATGTGCCCCGAATTTTTTGTGAGTAATACTATGTGATCATTGTACATATACTTCTATATAAGTAAAGACCACTGTACAAGACTGACCTTTAGATATATTTTTCATTGTATTTACCTTAATACATAATGGATATACATAGTTCACTGTCTATTTCCTCGTAAGTCACCCACAGTCATATAATTTTAATATTAAAATAATATTAAAACTACAACATCGGAAAAAAGTCATATTGTTTTTCACTAAAAAACCTTAATGTTATATTTGACTAGTTTTGATTAAATACCTTCGCATGATGCAATGCCAAACCACAGTATATTGCAAACGTTTCAAATGATTCCTCATCTGATTTTGTAAAAGTTCCGCTCAACTTGTTGACCATCTGCACAACTCCGATGATGCTGAAGATGAAAGAATCAAATCAAATCAAATTTATTGATATATAATCCGAAACAGAATTGTCACCAAAACGAATATAACATAATAACATACAACAGGTAGATATTTTGAATGCCTTGCATGTCTATATATAACATGATTAAAATCACATAATCTGTCCTATATACACAGATTCCTACTTTTTAAATATTAAATACAGTATCATATTTCAATTCTTCCCCCTTAAGTTGAGTCAAGACATCTGTTCTTAGATTTAACATATCCTGATGTAATAATATAAGAAATGAGTGTATTTAAACTAATTTGAAATAATGATGGAATAGCATCACTTACTTCCTGAATAAGCAGATATAGACGTAAACTAGGCTTTTGTTTTTTTATATTCATATATACATGATCATCTTTGTGCTATGCTTATATTGTCTATCAATGCGGCCTTGTTTTTTAGAAAATATAACCTGGTGGGGATATCTTTATTTAAACTGTTCCGTTTTATTGAGATGACAATAGGGTAAGAGTGAGGCTTGGTGTACCTTAGAACCTGCTTTAAACCCCACTGACCTTTTTTTGCCACTGACCGTTCCAAGGTGGTAGCCCTATCGTCAACCCTTTTATGTTTGTCATATCATTTATTCTTCTTTGTAAATATTGTTTGTTTCTATGTGTGATTTTGGTTGAATGTGTTCCTTGAAAGCTACATTTCCTGTTCGACTTTTATATCTACTTTTAGTGTAATTCGGAGATTTGAAAAAGAATGGCACACCAACTTTAATGATGCGTTTTATTGTATGTATATTTTTTTACTGTGATGGGACTTGAATAACATATGAACGGCTACATGTCAAACTGTTCCTTTTTAAATTACATAATAGTAGACCAGAGTCAAACCAATAAAGGGAAAGTGTGGATGCTTTGTTTTACCATATGTTGAATGTGAAAGGGAATCAATTTAAACACATTTGCATACATAGTTACTTAATGGGCATGACCTGTTTTAATATTACGTTAATTAACCGTGACGTCGATAGTGGACTATCTGCGCTCATCGAGCTTATGTGCACTTCCGTAATGACACTTAGTATTTACCAAACTGTTTCGACCAATCAGTTGCCTCCAATTTTCAAATACTTGCACCTATTATTCATGACTATTTTCACTAACAGACATAGGGTGTCGTGGTGGTGTATTGGTAAGCACCTCAGTTTAGTAATCCAGGGATCGTGCATTCTATCCCAGCCAGGACCGAATTTGGATTAATTCTCAAAATACTTGAAAACGAATTTCACATGACCATTCCTTCGGATGAGAATTAAAACCGAGGTCTGTTCGCTAAAATGTCCGTTCGCTAAAATGCCCAGTGCAATGCAACGAGGATAAATAAACGCGTATACCAGCCCTCTTCAGTCAAACGCGTGACCTATATAGAGACTATCGGTTTACCCTATGGTAAACACTAGATAGAGGCAATGAAAAATAATCTTCACCATTAAGAAACTGTGGTCGGTTGCTACACTCCCTGCCTTTCGGTTTCTTAATGATGTAGATTTTTTTTCATAGCCGCTATACTATGCATAATGTAATGCTACCTGTATGCTACCTACCTTCCTCTTATGTAGATTGGCATACAAAGAATTGTTTTTGTTCTGTATCCTGTTTGCATATCCACCTCTCTGCAAAAAGAGAAGCAAACAATAACATGTGGGCAGCATGTTAGACATGTCGAATGATGAACATGCTGGAAACGTGTTACATGTTTAACATATTGGGCAACATGTACAGCATGTTGAACAATTAACATGTTTGGCATGTTGGAATTACATACAGTAATATAAATGGAAATACAAATGTGCATATTGTTTAAAAAAAAGAATCGTGTGCACCTACCTATTAAATAATATATATATGTGCATATTGTTTAAAAAAAAGAATTGTGTGCACCTACCTATTAAATAATAATATATATATACCCACCTTTTTAATCATTTATCTATACACACCTATTTAATAAAATATCTGTATACCCACCTATTTAATTGTCTATTTATATGTATGTAACAACGCTAAAGGTAACAATTACGCTAAAGGTAACAACCGCAAACACTAAAGGTAACAACCTCCGCTAAAGGTAACAATTACCTCTACCATTAAAGGTAACAGCGCTTACGCCACAGGTGTTACAGTAACTAACCTGTTTACTCAAAGATCATTGAAACTGTAGATGCTGAAAAAAAGTGTTAACTTTAGCGGAAGGGGTGATTGTTACCTTTAGCGGAGGTTGTGGCCTTTAGAGATAAAATTGTTACCCTTTAGCGTTGTTACATCTATGTACCCACCTGTTTACATCTATGTACCTACCTGTTTACATCTATGTACCTAACTGTTTACATTTATGTACCTAACTGTTTACATCTATGTACCCACCTGTTTACATCTATGTACCCATCTGTTTACATCTATGTACCTAACTGTTTACATTTATGTACCCACCTGTTTACATCTATGTACCCACCTGTTTACATCTATGTACCTAACTGTTTACATATATGTACCCACCTGTTAACATGTATGTACCCACCTGTTTACATATATATACCCACCTGTTTACATCTGTGTACCTACCTGTTTACATCTATGTACCCACCTGTTTACATCTGTGTACCTACCTGTTTACATCTTCTGTGTACCTACCTGTTTATATCTATGTACCCACCTGTTTATATATATGTACCTACCTGTTTACATCTATGTACCCACCTGTTTACATCTATGTACCCACTGTCTATGTACCCACCTGTTTACATCTGTGTACCTACCTGTTTACATCTATGTACCCACCTGTTTACATATATGTACCTACCTGTTTACATCTATGTACCCACCTGTTTACATCTATGTACCTAACTGTTTACATTTATGTACCCACCTGTTTACATGTATCTACCCAACTATTTGTTAGTCAATCTATGCACCCATCAAGTCAATCATAATATGTTCCAACCGATTTAATCATCTATGTACCCCCTACATCTATGTCATACCTATTTAATTATGTATTATTAGTTTTAATAAGGTTTACATCTATGTACCCACCGATTTACATTAATCTACCCACCTATGTTTAGTCAGTCTATGCACCTATCTATCATTTAATCATATATGTATCCACCTATTTAATTATGTATTATTAGTTTTAATAAGGTTTACATCTATGTACCCACCTATGTTTAGTCAGTCTATGCACCTATCTATCATTTAATCATATATGTACCCACCTATTTAATTATGTATGCACTCACTCACCTGTTAAACCGTCTATCTGTGTACGCATCGGCTATATTAAGCACATGACCTGTGGATGCCACGTGGCCCGCCACTCCTTTATCCATTGGAAACCTGGATGAAAGACATACAACTCTATATATTGACCGACATCTAGAAACATAATATCACAAACAATGACAAATGAAAGTCATGTAGCACTGCGGACTGAATATATATATGGACATTTTATTAATTAATTTATATTGCACATCTGTCGCACGATCAGATGTGATTGTATTGGTGTACCATTTTCATTAAGGGTGTTAGTAATTAATTAACTTTTAGATAAAGTTACTGAAATTGGAAATCATGGCAACGAAATGAAAAAAACAAGCTACTATGTTATAAGTAGTTACAGACTACTCCCAGTTTCTCCTTAAAGTCAAACTGTTTTAAGCACAGATATTCCTATACTGATATGCCTTATTTATATTTTATAATAAGGTTTCAGTAAGGTGCACATGCTGTTTGAAACTACAATGTTAAAATTCTATATAGGCTAGCTACCTTACATTATGTTATGCTGAGTTAGTTTAATTATCTACGTTTAAGATTAAGAAAAATACGAAGTGACTAATGTTATCGATTGTTTTTTGAGAGAAATCCAACAATTAAAAAAAACAAATGTTTGTATTACAACTTGTCTGTGGTTTTAAATTCATCAAACTTCTGAATTAAAAAAGGAATCAAACGTCTACTTTGTATCAATTTCAAATAGGGAAAGAATAGTTACTACAGTGAATTTACATTATTCGAAATACCAAAGTGTCATACTTCTGTGTTGAGATTTTGAATTATGTGACATTTGAGAATAATTAACTTTATGTTAAGGATCAATTTAATGAAATACTGTTCACATTTTCAAGGTTAAACAATAGATTTAATTACTGTTTTTTCTTAGAAATCACAAATTTACATTTTAAACATAAAATAAGAAAATAAAATACTTTTGACATAGTTTGACCATAGTATTCGTACAGTAATCAAACGGTATATTGTATTTATCAGAGTAATTAACTCTATGTTAAGGATAAATTTAAGGAAATACTGTTCACATTTTCAAGATGAAAACAATAGATTTAATTACTGTTTATTCTTAGAAATCACAAATTTACATTTTATACATAAAATAAGAAAATAAAATACTTTTGACATAGTTTGACCATAGTATTCGTACAATAATCAAACGGTATATTATATTTATCAGAGTAATTAACTCTATGTTAAGGATAAATTTAAGGAAATACTGTTCACATTTTCAAGATGAAAACAATAGATTTAATTACTGTTTATTCTTAGAAATCACAAATTTACATTTTATACATAAAATAAGAAAATAAAATACTTTTGACATAGTTTGACCATAGTATTCGTACAGTAATCAAACGGTATATTGTATTTATCAGAGTAATTAACTTTATGTTAAGGATCAATTTAAGGAAATACTGTTCACATTATCAAGATGCAAATGATATATTTAATTACTGTTTATTCTTAGAAATCACAAATAGCACTTTTAAACATAAAATAAGAAAATAAAATGTGTTTAACATATACACTGTTCGACCCTAGTATTCGTACAGTAATCAAATGGTATATTGTATTTACATGAAAGAAAACAAGCGGTATTCTAGCAGCTGTTAGCTAGTTCAACAGAACCTTATATAAGCCAAGCAATCGCATGGTACTACCACTCATGAACAGAAATACAACTAGGATCTCTTGTGCAAATATTTGGTAGTTTATAAAATGCATGTTAAACAATGAAAACAATTTATCACATAACTAAGGTGTGAGAGTTTTATAACACCATTCTATATTTTCAATATACAACTAGTTATATAAGTATGCAAAATAATCCTAGTATGTGCTGTCTAAAAAAATCGATAATGACTACGATCCAATTCCCACGGTTTATGTCGGTTTCGCGTGTTAAAGCGACAAGCAAAATGCAATAAAAGTCGTTATGTGATATATAAAATCTAACATTCGTTCTCATTCATTATTGAATTTATCAAACTCGTTAGCAAAAATGTTATAATACTCGGCAAGAGCCTCACATTATATCATTTTGCCAGCACGTTTAATAAATTCAATAATGAATGAGTACTCGTGTAAGATCCTCTACATATTACTTTTTAAATGCACTTTAATTTCTTAATCAGTCATACAAATTCACAAACTTTTTTCAAAAATGTATTTATAGATTTCAGTTAACCGTCATATCAGTTAAATCACAGACCTCTTAGGACTGTAATAACAAAAGTATGTAGTGTATAACTATGTTTGTAGGATCCATTTATATTTGTAGAGTTATTTAAAAGGACTGGAGGCGATATGGATGAAATAACGGCATCAATCCAAATGCAAATGAAACCATAACACTAGTAATGGGTTTCACTTTTATATGCAATGTACATATTATGCACTAATCAAGACCCCTATAATTATGCACCTAATCAAGACCGGCCTAATTATTGTTTATGAAACAGTTTAGTCTGCAAAACTAGACGACTCAGCACAACAAAAACAAGCTGAGTCGTGGAGATTTCCAGACTAAACATGTTCATAAATACTAAATAAACCAAAGGTACCATGCGGCTTTATTGAATGCATATGCTAATTTTATGTGAAACTGAACCATAATATGAGGGTGTTCATTTGTAATTTGATTTTCACCAATCACTCTACCAGTTCACCTCCTGTCCAGTTAATACAGAAATATATGCAATTTACAGTGATAATACACTAATTATCACTATTTGATTACTATATTTTCCTAGAATATGCTGTTAATATTAATCTCACTGCTATTCGTCATACGCGTAGTAACCATAACAACCATGGTAATAATAATGTTTAATTTTTTTTCTTTTCTTAATTCGTATCGGGTTTACAGCTCCAGCATATGTTGTGACTTGTGACTTGCCTATTTACTTTATACCATGTGTATTGTGTAACACTACCAGCCCATGGCACAATGTATGTAAGTTAGATTAAAGTCCCAATCCCGCCATCAAAAGGCACATTTTACAACAGATGTACGTACGCCATCTCTAAACCTACTGATGACGAGTTATATACATTATATAAGTTGTATATTTTGAGAATTCAAACTCTATAGACACATTGTGCTTTAACCAGTCAGTCCAAACACGAAAACTGGAGCGTTGAATTAAAAGTTACCAGCTCATAAATCATTTTACGCATTCAATCACGGGTATTTCAAGAACCCGTGAATATAAATCTATACTTTTAATCAGCACATATACATTATTATATGACCTGAATACCTAGATAGAGTTTTGATAAATATTTTTGTTGTGTAATTTTGCCTTATTTGGCTGGTTAGGTTCTTTAACTGTATTGCATATTGACAAAAACAGGTGACCTTTCTAAAATGTTAGTGTTTTAATAAAAGCGTCCAGTTATTTCAATGGCCATTGGAGGTTTGTAGTGTTTGCTAGTTTAAATATTTCATATTACATAGTTTTTTCACACTACAGACTGCTTCATAGCACTCAGATCACATAATATAAACACATACTACTTTGACAAGAACAGTTGTTTGCAACGTGTAACTTATATAATATTAATTAATACGTAAGCTGATATGCCCTGATATGTATACATGTATATTCTGGTTATGTATACATGTATATTCTGGTTATCGTTGTTAATAGCACCGTTAGAATCTAACATTTTTGTTAAATGTTTACGTACTCTGTTTATATCGCCTAAATTATTTTCCCGTTTTAAATCTACATGTTTTTTGTGTCTCGAATATCGAACCTGATTTCTTTGCTTGGCACATTTTCATCCACGCGGCCTGTATCAAATATTCTTGCGTAAAGTTCATTCGTGTTTGTGTCAACCAAGAACAGTGAAGCCCTGTCCGCGTTCACGAGCTTTTTGGCATAGTTCTGTAGGGAAATACAAAAGAACATCTGGCTACTATATAGCACATGGCATGCATATACACAAAACATTCTATACGCTGTATAGCAAAGACAGCAGATGCAATGAATGATTATTGTTTGGGGCGCTAATGTTTCAGCCAATGGGTTTTTGGACCTTTAAGACAAAATTCATATAGGACATTAAGAAGACGTATATCAGTGAAACAGACATTTTTAGTGGTAAATAAAAATACCTTACTTTTCAAAATCGGGTCAGAAATAAAAATTACACATGCGAAAATTGTTTTTGATAGGGCAATTTCAATGCAAAATCCTGCTGCATCAAAATTTTTAAAAAATATCTTTTTATAGAATTTTTATCCAAAACTGGTTTTACTGTGTTGGATATATATAAATTAAGACATTCTGAAAGTTTTATAACAAAATATTAGGGCTAACGGAAGTTACTTGAGATTTCATAATTTTCTGCTGCCCCAGCAACAAGGAATTTACATGGAAAAAGCCCCACCAAAATAGCAATTTTGTTGTAAAATATTTATTTCTCAACCGATTTTAAAAAGTAAGTTATTTTTATTTACCACTAAAAATTCCAGTTTTAATGACTATTATATATGGCCGTATTAATAAAAATGCTCATGCTATTGCCGAAAAACCTTTGGCTTAAACAAGCGCCCCAAACAATAGTAAAGTCTAGAGAGAAATGGTCCTTTGAAATTAAAGGGGTTGATGCACTATTTTCAAACACTATTTATTTAATAGGGCTCTGAAAAACTTGAAAATAGCTGAAAGAATTGTCAAAATGCCATGAAAAACGAAGTAGATATGACCTATTGAAAATTTGCAAAGAACATAAATGGAGGCGGACATCTTTGAACGATGACGTCATCACGCCATTTTAACATATATGACATATTGACAAAATACATATTGACACATTTCTTGTTCAACTTTTATATCTATTTTACAACTTTTGTTTCATTTTTTAGCATGATTTGGTTTGATATAAGCAATCCAGAAGCTTTGCAGAAGTCAAAAGTTGTTGAATATATTGATGCCGAGGACTTTTGTCCGTTCTAACAATATATATATATATATATATATATTCTCAACTCTTTTGCAAGCACCAACTATTTTTCATATGTTCCAGAATATATTGAAATCAATACAGCAAATATAAACCGGTGGTTTTGCATATATTGACTGTCGACGAAATATAACACGAAACACTGACTTTAGTGGAAGAAATGTCTGATTTTTCAAAAGAGATACTCCATCCAGTGCAAGGGAGCTAGTTTCAATGCTAGCGGGGTTAGTAAGATACTATTTAGGTGAACTTGCAGATGGGAGTTTTCACCATTGACAAACAATAACACGAAACACGTTAGGAATGAACGATTTTTCAGGAGAGGTATCTCCATTGCAAGAGAGCTTGTTCCATTGATAGGGAAAATGCAACATGGAAGCTTTATGAGGACGACCATTTCTACAATTTCATTCGACATCCCTATCGTTTAAAGAGCAATGTACTGGCCAAAAGTATTTGTGGCACCAACTTGTTACATTTTTTTGTTTATTTGGTGAGTAATATACTTTACCTTTTCAGTAGATGGTTATAGCAAGTCATTATATTCCTTAAATGTTGATGCAAGGATGTTTAACGTTGTTTGCAGATTAAAAGTTTGCTCATTGGTAATGCCATGTGTTCGAAAATTGCAGCTTTATAATGCACTATAGAGACCAAAATGTTTGTAACGAATATTTATTATAAGGAAGTGAATTGCATTTCCTTTAACAGTATAGTTTAAAGTGTTTTTTTGTTTTTTTCATTTTCATTCCTGTTAATATTATAGAACCTATCACCCTAAATAAGTTGTCCTTTGTTCTATCCCTCTAGCACTGGCGCTACCTCTTCTGAAAATTTGTACAATTCTTCGCATAAAACGTGTTTTTGTTAATTGACATGCCATACATGGACAAGCACAGATTTATATTTACTTTGTTTGCGCCAATATATTCAGTAAAATAAGCAAATATATGAAATACTCCGTGCTAATGAAAGAGTTGAGCAAAATAATTCATTGCTTGAACGGAACAAAGTCCCTGGCATCATTTTCGTCCCAGCTGGCATCAAAGTATGCATCTTCGAGAATATGTTTGGGTCGTGAACAAAGCATAACTATATTCGAACAGAAATGCATTCCCGGATTAATGATATCAAGGCAACTATTAAAAACAAATTAAATAGTAATGCCGGCCTTGGTTGATGTGATTTTTTTCACATTGAAACTAATTGGAAAGTCGCATTAGAGCACAGCTCCAATGAAAATCATCTGTAAGACAGTGTATATTTCACCGGAATTCTCAAATGAGCAAACATATCTTCCCCTTAATTAATCTTTTAAATAACAAATCTATTAAACTAAAAGCAAACTTATTTTGTATCGGATTCGAGGAACGAATCGTTTACATGTTACGACTACTTACGCATCATGTCATGCTATTCCAGAAGAGATTCCAGAAAAGTCAGAAAGACATATATAATATTTCATAAGCACTCCCTGCTGTCTAATTAAAGTAAATGATGATGTGAACAATCACTGTCATGATGGAAAATAATATTTTCCACAAATTATTGTCTATAAATCAGAATCGGAAATGATAACAGTTAGGATGAGATCTTGTTTCATTGGAAATTAATTATTCCCATACGTATAAAACGACATAATTGCAATTTTGTCCATATAACATGATACTATTTCAATTACATCCATATACTAGGATGACACAATAACGATTTCTGCATAATTATAGCTTGATTTAATTACATCGTCTATGCGATAATTGCATGCACAGCAAGCAAGGCGCAAACATGCTACTGAAAAAGCAAAAGCTGGTAAGGCAGAAAATGATATACTTATCAAAACTTCCAATTAGACATTTTACATTGATGACAATTATCTACACATCTGATGCTGAACCGTTTTATTAGTCGATGTCAATAACACTAGTAATAGTATGCTGATGAAATTAACAAGAGGCCTAAGAGGGTACTATGACTCTATTGTCAACCCTTTTGTGTTTGTGATGTCGTTTGCATTTATTATTGCTTTTGCCTTCTTGTTTGTCTGTTTGCATGTTTGTTTCTGTGTTTTGTGGTTGACTGTCCTCCTTGAATGCTACTTTCCCTTACCGATCTTTTCATATTTCTTCTTCTATTGGTTAACCTGGCTCTTACAACAAATTGAAAGCAAGTTTTGCATATATGCTGTCAAATGAACTAGATGTACGGAAGCACAGCATTATCTTTTTTTTTTTAAATATTTATTTCCCTCAATACTAAACTCCTTTTTTCCATTATAAATAGTTTTATAGGTGTGAATTTGTGTTCCCATGGAAGACATAAAGGTCAGGGCCCAAATCTATCCACCCTGCAGGGCCTATCCATCTATCTATAAATACGCTTATGTTTCGATCATCTCGTCATCTCTGTTGATAATGCATGGCAGTTGCTGGTATATTATAATTTTTACTTTTATTCCAAAAGTAAAACATGCAAAAACTAAACTTATTTGAATCCTTACTCAGTCTCATTAGAGACAGTAGATAGTGGAGAGATATTCCACCGAGGAATAGTTCTCGGGAGAGGGGTAATTTGAAAGCAACAGTGTAGTAAGGGTTGACCTGATTTGACGTGTGGGAATAACAGGAACGCTATATTGTTATTTATTAATGGACAATTGACCAGGGCACCTTTTATAGTAGGGATACGTGGTAGAAGTTCCATGTGAATGACGCACACCCTGATTGAAGCCGGACCGGTTTGTTATAGGCAACATATTCTGTTGGAGCTAGTGTCTAATTAGCAAGACGCCAGTACTTAGATATCTCCGCCATATTGTTGATGTCAGAGTATATTGACACCGGCTTTTATTATAATACAGTTGCACGTACTATTGTCAGAGGTATCGTATTGGTTTGATTGGTTAAATAGATAAATGATCGGCACCTGGCTTCACGTTTATTACGTGGAATAAAAGGTTGATATCATGACAACTACTTGGCCATGGAGAATGTAGCCCAAATTAATATTGCTGTAAGATTAGTGTTAAGTTACCCTCATTTAATGACATTTACAAAAAATGAAATCCATCAGCCAATCTGTCTCCCAGATAACAGCTTGTCGAGATCTTCTTTCAACCAACATAGTTGCACAATCTCTCGAAAACAACCTCAAAACTGATTCTTACTGAGTGCATAAAGGGATTTATTTTGAAACAGAAATGGAAACTGTAGATATTAAATCAATTTGAAATGCCTAGTTAGAACCTCTGGTAACTATATATATCTATGTATAACTTTCCGAGTATATCCATCACCAATGCAGCCTTTGACTCAAACCTAATTTCTTTTCGACGACTTTTTAGTGTATTGCTATTCTCGTTGGAATTATTGTTTATCTTGACGTCAAAATTCGAGCGTACAGTTCCGACGACTCGGGGTCGACGAGAAACAAGGATGCCCGATCAGCGTCCACCAACGTCTGGGCAAACCGCTAGATTACAAAATAAAAGTTTACAGCCACCATCACAATGAAACATAAACGAGAAGATTATGGGTATATACTCAGTTGCAAAAGAAAGTGGACACTGAGTTTTGTTTAGATTTAATTGTATAAATTAAATAAAATTAAATTGACAAATTCCAAAATGAATATGCCATGTTTTTATCATTCCATTGACAATATCATGTTGTCATTTGTTTTTCAATATGCCGGTCATTAAGGGATCCAGTCATTAAGGGACTGTCGCTTGATAAAGAGGATAGGGTGTAAAGTAGAATTTTCGAAGTGTCAAGTTTATTTTGCAACTGAGTATAGCATATGTCCAGTGGAACATGAATACATAATTAAGTAGGCATCTGCATGTTGTTAATGGATTCCTATTCTGTTAATTTATAAAAACCGTAAAAGTATTAGGTGAGAAATTGTAAGCAATGCAAGGTTGTTTTAAAATTGATTAAACCAAATAAATACAAAACACAGAACATTGTTAATTCAAGCACCATCATTTGTAAAACATATATCGGCCGTTACAAAACATCACAATATAGGCTGTTAGAAAATGTCATATTAATGTATTAACCAATGCTTCTTTAACACAGTACAATTATTAATGAAGACAATCGAAACAAATGGTATGCTATTAAATTATCTTTTATGTGTGAATGGTCCTGAAGTTCAAGTGAACCATTAGACTTTACATGCAATAAGTTGGAAACACTATTAGCGTTACAGAAATAATTTTGCCCGAATTTTTAAAAAAGTTTCTTAATTTCACTGAAGTGGGCATCTATTTTGTACTGGAGAATGCATTAGCATTTACATGGAATGCATATAAGCATTTACACGCATGTGCATTACATTCATACACCCATCTGACCTCTTTGCCACCAATAAAACAAATGCAGTAACATATATATTCACTTCTTTATATGAAGTGCATCAAACATACGTTTTATATTATATATTGTTCGGGGCATTTGTTGCAGACAAAGTTTTTCTTTTTTGATTTTTAAGACAAATATCAATTACTACCTAAATAACATTTTAGTGAAAAACAAAAATACCTTAGTTTTGAAAATCGGTTGAGAATATAACAATTTCACATTCGAAGTTGTTTTTGATAGAGCATTTTTAATGTAAAATCATTTGAAAAAATATATATTTTATAATTTTTACCCAAAAATGATTCTGTTCTTTTGTTGCTCTGGCTTCTGACGGTAGTGTTTGATGTTTGTGTTTAATCTCATCTTGTCGTACCCTTAGCGGTTTGTTCTCTTGTTGCTCTGGCTTCTGCCAAGTCATTGAGTACTTACTTTGTGGCTTTCTAGGCTTTTGTTTTTTATATAATATATACATGATCATTTATGTGTTTTACTTATATTGCCTATTAATGCTGCCTTGTTTGTTAGCGATTATAACCTGGCGGTGATATCTTTATTTACACTGTCCCGTTTATTGGGATGACAATAGGGTAAGAGTGAGGTTTGGTGCACCCTAGAACCTGGTTTAAACCCCCAGCGGCCATCTTTGCCACTGACCATTCTAAGGCGGTAGCCTATTGTCAACCCTTTTGTGTTTGTGATGTGTTATCTTGCATTTTATTCATCTTAAAAGTTGTTCTTTGTTTCTGTGTGTGTTTGTGGTTGACTGTCGTCCTTGAATGCTACTTTTCCTGTTCGATTTTTAGTTTACTCTACTTTTATTGTGTTGGATAAATGTAAATTAAGACATTCTGAAAGTTTCATAGCAAAACAGTAAGGCTTACCGAAGTTAATTGATACTTCTTAATTTTCTAATGTCCCAGCAACAAGGAATTTACATGGAAAAAGCCCCATCAAAAACATTTTAGCTGTAAAATATTTATTTCTCAACCGATTTTCAAAACTAAGGTATTTTTATTTACCACTGAAAACTCCAGTTCTAGTGATATATATTTTACAAGTGGCCCCGAACAATAGGCATTACCATGATGTGTTGTAGTCTGGGTTCGAGCCTATCATTAAACAAATAACTGACAAAATGTTACCCCGAAACTTCGTATATATTGATTTATAGACATGTAAACATTTATAGTTAGGTACTATTAAAATGAGAAGTTTTGATAATGTCAATATTTTAGTGTGGAAGACTGAGCCCAGGCTAGATAGATCTACTAGTTTGTAAATGCATAATACATGGCAGGTTAGTAGTATGCGATAGTGAAGTTTTTTATATTCATATATACATGATCATCTTTGTGTTATACTTATACTGCCTATTAATGCTGCCTAGTTCCCAGGGAGGATATAGCACGGCGGGGATGTCTTTATTTACACCGTCCCGTTTTATTTGAATGACAATAGGGTAAGAGTGAGGTTTGGTGACCTAAGAAACTGGTTTAAACCTTAAGTGGCCGATTTTTGCCACTGACATTCCAAGGCGGTAGCCCTAATGTCGACCCTTTTATGTTTGTGATGTCATATGCTTTGCATTTTATTAATTCTTGTAGTTGTTGTTTGTTTCTATGTGTGTTTTGGTTGAATGTGGTCCTTTATTGCTACATTTCCTGTTTGACTTTTATATCTACTTTAAGGCCAACCGTATACGTAAATTTGCTTTGGGCAAATGAGTCCACAATCCCATCCTATTTTGGATGTGAATCTGAAACCTTATATTCTGTGGAAGGCAGCGTTCTATAAATACTTAATCTATTTAACGGCGTCGTGCTGACGTCATCAAGTAGAGACGACGATGCTCATTGTAAACAACAGCATGCTGTACTGTATGTATACTTTTTCATATAAAATCATATAATGTTCAATTAGGATTTTGATAAGACAGATTATTTTACCCAAAACGACTCTCAAACTATGATAGTTCTTCATTATTTTTTTTAAAAAACCTTTTAAAAAATCCAACCCCTTTCTCCCCAGACCTCTGTCCCCTTGCCTCCTAACCCGCCCTCTTGTCTGCCTCCTTGACTCCCGTACCCGCACCCCCACCCCCCCTCACCCCACACTCAACAACTTATTGATGGTCCACTACAAGTGCTGATGTGGACAGTTACACGGCGAATACGTGTCAGAAGTGCTTTCTATGCCCCCACAGGTTCTTTTCGTAGTGAATCAACAATTATAGTTGATAAACATCTTGTAATCATATGTTGCATTGGGGTTTAAGATGAAGAAATGCCATTTTTCCATTTCTTCTATTAAAATGATTTAATGTTCAATTAGGATTTTGATAAGATAGGCTATAGACAGATTATTTTACCCAAAACGACTCTCAAACTATGATAATTCTTCATTTTTTTTTTTAAAAAACCTTTTAAAAAATCCAACCCCTTTCTCCCCAGACCTCTGTCCCCTTGCCTCCTGTCCCCTTGCCTCCTAACCCCGCCCTCTTGTCTGCCTCCTTGACTCCCGTACCCGCACCCGCAGCCCCCCTCACCCCACACTCAACAACTTATTGATGGTCCACTACAAGTGCTGATGTGGACAGTTACACGGCGAATACGTGTCAGAAGTGCTTTCTATGCCCCCACAGGTTCTTTTCGTAGTGAATCAACAATTATAGTTGATAAACATCTCGTAATCATATGTTGCATTGGGGTTTAAGATGAAGAAATGCCATTTTTCCATTTCTTCTATTAAAATGATTTATTTGGATTATTTTGTGCAATCGTCTGAAACATGCTTTACTTTGTGAGGTTGTCACAGACGCATTCTAAAATCGATGTGCATTTAGAGCTGTCCTATTAAAGGATTTAAGGTCACAATCTTTCTCTTCCTCATATTCTTCGTATTGTTTAATGTGACATTTTTTATCAGAATGGACTAAGATTTTAACGTAGAATTGGTTTCACGTTAAAAACATTCGATCGTTATTAGATTAGTCCAATCAAAAATGAGTTCTCTATGTTTTACGTTTAAATGTCACGCCATCATGACATTAAACACTGCACATACAATGTTTTATTAAGCTTAAATCCCATGAAAGAATTACTAATAGCTGAAAGATCAATCACTGATTAAGGTTGAGTACTGATTTTGCACTTAGATCAGATATTGGCATAGGGTGTTATATTATGGACATGTTTTTTCTCACTCAAATTTACATATACTTTTAGCCAAACATTTTCCACATCTCGGCCAAAAATATATGCAAATTTGCATGGGATAAACGATATTTACTAATTAAGTGTCTTAGTTTGGTGATCTGAAAGTCTTAATGTTACTTTTAGTGATCCGCACTTTTTTTTGATTAGCAAGGTTTTGTAGAAAATCGTTATTTGGCACAGATTCGTTATTTGGCACAGATAACAATGAGTCTTGCAACTCGCCAGGGTCAGTAGAAAAGCAAATTTCTTTGATGACAGGAGCTTACCTGGGATTTCCTTCACTTTATTGTTTTAAACCATTTTATTTTTTTTTACTTTCAACTTACCCTAACTCTTGACGCGTGCCAAAGGAACTAACAGTAATCGATGCCAAAGAAAGTTTGTCACGTTTTTTAGGTATTGTATTCCTACAATTAGTGAATGCTACTTAGTCCAAATTAGAAGAACATATACATTACCATTATCTTCATGATGACAGTATCCATGCTGACAATATCTTGAAATATTGATCTGAAATGAGAGGAAATCAGATATTACTTAAAGGTTTTTCATTAAACCCCCCGTAATTCACAAACTGAATGCCTGAGTTCCCAACGCCGATACAGCCACCTGTGGGAGTGAGCGATAATTTGGACATACTTCTCATACAGCTTATTATATTATCTTGATCTTCGATGATCTGTGCATCAACATTGGAATACATAGGCATCACTGTCACAATTTCACATATAAATGAATAGTGGAATAAACGTTGTCTTAGTCACTTTTAGTAATAGTTAGGTATGATCTTAGCGAGTTGGTTCATTTAACAACCGAGATGAGCATAGCTGACTGAGGTTTTTAAATTAACCAACGAGCTGAGACAGACTCTATCTTTGTTGGTAGTATGGCACTCCTACTTTATTTGGCGACCGAGTGTGAATTGCCCGAACATTTCAATCAAACGTAGTCACATGATCCAGTCACATTTGTCCTTGATATTTTGCTGGACGCGTGGCATTACCTCGAGTAAATTTTACTCAGCCATTGGGTCAGAGATACATTATTCTTTGTTTCTTCAATATTGGCTTAGATTACCTCAACTAATGATTTTAATGCATGTCGCTCTCAGATCGCCCAATCCATTAAGGATGGTGTGGTGAGAACATGCGGACCCAAACTCTCTTTCTACTTGGAAAACCTCATTGTTTAAAATTATAGATACACATATTAACTTTTACAATGCAAGCCTTTTTTACTTCCTCCGAGACCTAGGTTTTCGTTTCGTAATTTAAAATCAGGAATTCAAGAATTTCATAAAAAAATTGTTTTAGTTCCTGCTGATAAAGCAGCTAATAATGTAATTATTGTTTGATGCCCACATTACGTCAGTGTTTTATAATCTCTGGAACTCGGTAGCACTAATTTGTATACTCCAGTTCAATCAACTGAGGATGCTGTTGTTTCCACACATATCACTTGGTGCACTACTTTCAAGGCTTGGGGTAGACGAAAAGCAAACCAATCTTCCAACTATATATTGGATTCCTAAATTACATAAAAACCGTTATAAGGCTCGCTTTATTTCGAATTCTAGTGCCTGCACCACCACAAATATCTCCAAACGTGTAACTTCTTGTCCCACTGCCGTTAAAGATCACGTTAAACAATATTGTGCTAAAACTTATTAAAACTCTGGGATTAATTTTGTTTTGGTCTATTAAAAATGCAGGAGACGTTCTTGATAAAAGTTGCAATAAACGTCAAGTCTCATCTATAACTACTTATGACTTCTCTATACTATATACAACCTTACCACATCACCTTATCAAAGACAAGCTTATTGCTCTTGCTCAAGAAACAATCGCTGGAGAAATTACACGTCTGGGTACCTGGATGACATATTAAACATTGACAACCCTTTCTTTTCTACTATGGTTAATAATATATACCCTAAAGAACTTCAACTTAACAAAGCTAATATTTCTGATACAAATGCTTCTTTTCTTGATTTACATCTCTCCATTGAAAATGGCGAAATAATTAGCAAGATATGTGACAAGAGAGATGATTTTAATTTTGATATTGTTAATTATCCCCATTTAAATGGGGATGTTTCCCGAGCAACTTCTTATGGGGTCTATGTGTCTCAACTTATTCGTTTTTCTAGAGATTGTACTCGAGTTGAGGACTTTAATATTTGTAATCTTTGTATAACTAAAAAGCTATCCATCAGGGCTACCGTTACCAAAAACTTCGTAAAACGTTTGCAACATTTTATTATCGTAACCCTGATCTTCTTTCCAAATATAAAAGTAAAAAGTAATTTAAGAATTTTTCTGCGGCAAGGACTATCACAGGGACATGATCACTGTCACACCATCTTTGTTAAACTTGTTAAAAGGTTTATCAAAAGAGGTTAAGACCCTATCATTTTGCAACGTACTGCATGCTTGGTGGTGGACCCATTTACAGTTCACCACTATGCTTTCCTCTTTAATTGTGTGATGATCGGACAGGCTGTGGACCCTATGATGACGTTTACCTAAAGCCGAAAAGGACGGTGACGTTGGAGGTTTGTCTGCAATCTTGTTTTGTCGTGCCCTCAATGGTTTGTTCTGTTGTTGCTCTGGCTTCTGACAAGTCATTGAGTACCTGCTTTGTGGCTTTCTAAGCTATTGTTTTATTGTATTTATATATACACGAGCATCTTTGTGTTTTACTTATATTGCCTGCAGCATTGGTTAGAGAATAGTTCATGGCGGGGATTTATTTACACTGTCTCGTTTTATTGGGAATACAGTAGGGTAAATGTTTGGTTTGGTGCACCCTAGAGCCTGGTTTAAACCCCCAGCAGCCTTTTTTACCACTGACCGTTCCAAAGTGGTAGCCCTACTGTCAACACTTTTGTGTTTGTTTTTTCAGATTCAGTTGAAAATGGCGAAATAATTAGTAAACAAGAAAGATGATTTCAATTTTGATATCGTTAATTATGCCCATTTAGATGGAATGTTCCCAAGCATTGTTTTTCAACTTATTCTTTCTCTAGAGTTTGTAGTCGTGTTGAGGACTTTAATCCTCTACCGTTACCATAAACATCGAGAAACCTTTGCAAAATTGTATTATCATAACCCTGATCTACTTTTAAAATATAAAAGTAATTTAAGAACTCTTCTGCGACAAAGACTATCACAACCTGACTTCTATGGTGATGCGATTTACAAACTTCGTAATCATGATCATACAATCTTAAATAAACTTGTTAAAAAGTTTACCAAAAGAGGTTATGACCTTATCATTTTGCAACATACTGCATGTTTAGTTTTTGACCCATATACAGTTCGCCACTATGATTTCCTCTTTGATTGTGCGACGACCGGACAGATTGTGGACCCTACGATAACGTCTACCTAAATCCGATAGCATTTGATGTTATATTTTAATTATGTCTTCTCATACCCTTAACGGGTTGTTCTCTTGTTGCTCTGACTTCTGCCAAGTCACTAAGTATTTACTTTGTGGCTTTGTTGGTTAGAGTTTAGATCATCGGGGATTTCTTTATTTACACTGTCCTGTTTTAATGGGATGACAGTAGGGTAAGTGTGAGGTTTGTTGCACCCTAGAACCGGTTTAAACCCCCAGTGGCCTACTTTGCCACTGTCCGTTCCAAGGCGGTAGCCCTATTGTCAACCCTTTTGTGTTTGTGATGTCGTTTGTATTTTTTATTACTTTTGCCTTTTCGTTTGTCTGTTTGCGTGTTTGTTTTTGTGTTTTGTGGTTGACTGTCGTCCTTGAATGCTGCTTTCCCTGTCCGATATTTTTAGCCTTCTTTCTATGCTTTTGTTTTTTTATATTGTATATTTATATTGTATATACATGATCATTGATGTGTTTTCAAGTTGATAATACATAGTTGTTTGAGAGATCGATCGTAATACAAACACATTATCAAAACTTACACTGTATGCCCATCTCTCAATATATATGCACTTCATCCTGCTTTGAATAATTTAATTTTTTGTTGAAAGAAGCCTTGCTCTAAACAACATAATACATATTGCAATTTTTTTGTTTAGCATGTTTTCTGGCGTTTAAAATGACGATTAACGAACGTGGCGTCAAATGACGTCGTGAGAGGTATTGATAAATCATGTATTACCTTCTCAATAACCAATCAGCATTGAGTTTTTTAATAAACCTTATAGTTCATCAAAAGAGCATCGAGAGTTTTTCAAATATCCGGTCCTCTTATTTTCATATCGAAAATATATTTGCAATATCTATCAGATTACGTCTCTGTATCTATTATCTATTAAGTGATTTTATTTATGGTTCAATTGATTGGATACATCCTGAGATGTTTATTATTTTGTATGTGTTTTTTAATTTAGTTTCTCTGGATATGGACTTTATGGTTAGAGAATTCCTTTTGATGGGATGTAGTTTTGTTTACACTGTCTTGTCTATTTGGGCGCTGAAGACAGGATAATAGCGAGGATTGTGCGCATATAAAATCGATCCAAGCTGACCAGTAGGCCTTATTGCCTACTGACCGTTCCAAGTCGGTAACCCTGTCTTCACCACCCTTTCTTTTGTTTTTTGTCTCTTTCATTGTATTATCAAGTCCTTGTTTGCAGTACAGTGCGGACCTACGATGCCATTGCGTTCGGACGCTGTGGTTTCTATAGGACCCTATATCTCATTTTTTCAAATATGCAGAAACTAGTCCACGCCTATCATAGATTGGAAAGCCCGCACGAATCAGACGACTTATGTCAATTAAGAGGGTTGCTGCTAGGCAGCTGTGTTTCAACTACTGCTCACGTGCAGATAAAAGTAGCTGCCAGTGATAGGGCGGTTGAACTATTAGTCAGTTCAAAATCACTTAAATTATAATTTTAAAAAAGTAAGTTTGGCGGTCGCTCATGCTCTGTGGACCTATTTCCTTACAATTGTAATAAGTGGTCTATAACATATACATGCTATATAATAAGTAAAAAATATCACATATTTACATATACATACTTTGTGACTGCTAACAGGAAGTCGTTCAGCTTTCTTTGTTTCGTCATACAATTGTACATCTGGAAGCAAGTAGAGAAAAACTAAAAAAAACTAATCAACCAAATTAACAAAATATTATATTGGAACGATGAAAATGAACGTTACATTTTTTTGTTCAGCGGGTTTCTATTTAAACAAGATAGTATTAACAAAGCGAATAAAATGTTAATTTGTTTAAAAGAAGGTAAACAAACTATACCGAATAATTAAAAATACTGCACTTAGGAAGTAAACGAAATAATAAATTGTGCTTAATAAATTGTGCTTATCATTTATTTTAATATTCAACCAGAGCCCAATATCAATTAATGTTAACTATTTAAATAACTGTTTAAAAGGTTCCTATTAACCAACAATATAATACAATTTATAAAATAAAAGAGATAAAGATACCTTTAAATAACCAACACAATAATGGTAAAGCCACACGGTAACAGGCAACAGGTGAAAAAACATTGTCCATTCAGAACCACAACACAGGTATAGACTGACTGAGCATCCAAGCAGTAATACAACAGTCGTTATCTTGACGAATGACAACGCATCTACGTCAAGCACTGTACTAGCACGGTAAACCTGATTCTGTATGGCAACCATTATGATTGGAAATGTTTCCAAAGCAACGGTTAGTACTTCACACTGTCATGTCAATTCGCCTAGATCTATTTTATATACTCCTCAAAATAAGTTAAGGACCTCAAGCATATTTCTCCATCTGCTTACCTGTGAAATCAACTACCATTTTCAAACGGTTACACAGAATGTGTAAGCAATGTTGCATTAAACTGGACATTGTCAGGTCTTCTGCATTAGATGAAAGAACAAAATGTTGATATACATTGTTCTGTTAAAAAGAGTGAGATTTTTGATAATTTCTAAAAATCATTAATTTGCCCCAAAACAACAATACTTAAAGTTTTAAACCGTTTTTCAATTGACGCGAGATTTTAATTTTCCCCGAAATTAACTGATCTTTGACAGTTTAGACACATACACCGAACAATTTTGAAAAACGCTGATTGTTTATCCCATCCAAAATGAAGTAAATTTTCAAGACCTAGTTGCATATTTGGCACTGCACGCTTATCTGGTGAGTTATTCTAAAGATAATAGTGACAGATGTTTGTTAAGGAATCAGTAGTCATGAAAATAATAGAAATAACATTTTTGGGTGAAAAAAAGCATTTTATTGAAATGTTAAAATCTGAATTTTCAAATGATTTTTTTTTTTTGGTGTAAAATGTTCCTAAAAAATACAGAAACACGAAACAGTTTCCATTTTTGGACTGCAATGTGTATAGATGATGCAAACTTTAGTCTTACTGAAATAAAAAAGGGATGGTCCTTAACTTATTTTGAGGAGTATATATAATTTATCTGGATAGTAAAACTATATGGTCTAATCAAATAGTAAATGTAACAGGAGAGGCATTTGAACTGGGTATCACTGTACAAAGCCTGGAGATATAAAACCAGTGGTAACAGTATTGATGGGGAAATAAGTACATAGGAAAATAAATATCTACGTATATAAAATGTAAGAGACGGAATGTAGCGACACAGCCAAACATGCTCTATTATTTAGAGTTCTGAGAAACTTGGAAAAAGGTTAAAGGTGAAAGAATTATCAAATTCGGATCATAAAAAAATTCTAATACACCCACACTATATAGCCTCTACAGCCTTGTTTAAAATAGCTCGTTATATTCAACGATATATCACTGTAATTTTTGCAACGTTAGAAGAGTAAGCAATGCAATGGGAACGATTTTAATTGTGTGCACTATTTTCGCATTTTAGGGGTATTATAATAGAAATAGAACATCGTTTACGGTGAATTATCTTGTAATATATCACGGTTTGTCGTTCAGTTGCAAATAATAATGTCACTCGGGCTCGTGAAATTATTTATTCATATTTGATTTATATATGATTTATATATATACATAAAAACAAAAGAAAACATAAACAAATGTGTGATGCATACTTGTAGAAATTGCGTCAATCGTTTGAAACACCTTTCCTTGACTTGAAAGGTGAGTCCACGACGTTCAATTAGTGTATGATTTAATTACAAATAGTATACGTTATGTCTTTAGCCGAAAGGACCGAAAATTATCGAAATGTTTAGCGAAACTCGCTAAAGACTGTATTCAATGATCAGTATACTACTATGTAGCTATCTTATATACAACCGCGATTTTCTTTACTGTTGATATTACTGTTGTTTGGGTCTCTCTGATACATAATACTACTACTGGTATAGGTTCCTCTGAGACAAATGCACATACCTTTTTAAATTTGTATTAATAAGGACAGTAGAGATGTAAAAAAACTGTTCGTGCTTTATTTCTTCTATCCTAAGATATGTTTTGCTACCTAAACAGGTTTGAAATAGTTCTTCTTTTGTCAGAAGATCGAGCACGGGCAATATTGTTCGACAAATATTATTCACAGAAACGGCGAATTCATTCATTTCGTCTATAAAACCGATGCATTCGACGGTAACGTGTTTAGGTAAATCTTTCGTTATGCTATTGCAAAGTATGCATCTAAAAGACAGGAAGCTAGACGTTGCGCATGCTACCCATGAACGAGCAATTTTGAATTTATTATAGAGTCTACAAACAGAGACCGGAACGTTCCAGATTAAGGCTGGTGCTACTGAATTATGTAGATTTATGAATCGCGTAAAATCATCATCACTTGATATTCTGTCGACCCATTCTGTCGTATAAAATGATTTAACAGCGTTATTAACAATTATTTTCCATCTTAATTTAGATGGAAATTGTGCATTCGATAAGAAAGACAATAAGTAATCAAATAGCCTATACTTAACGAGAATCTCGCATATGTCAGGGATGAACCCATACTGATTTGTACATCCCTGCAGCATAAACAAGTTAAGTCTCAGACTGAAAATCTGTTTGCACAGTAAATGTGTCGGTAGTGTACACAATTTCGGTAAAAAGCTTAGTTTTCGTTTATCAATATCGGATATAAGTGGTAACCACCCAAGCATGGAAAGAGCCATGTCGGTGCGCGTGCGCATAGGAAACTTATGAATTACTTTTGCTGACAACCGTTTCACTTTTTCAAGCTGAAGCAAATTTTTGACAGACATATTATGCCAAAGCTCGCACCCATACAGCAACGTTGGAAATGTAATTTTCTCTACTATCGACGAAACAATTAGTGGATTAATTGTTCCTCTATGTGGATCCAGTGACAAAATCGAAAACAGAGAAGCACGTCCTTTATCACAACGGCTGTCTATAGCAGTGCCGCATTGAAGTGAAGCATTTAATTCTATACCAACATGCTAAGTGAAAAAGGTTTTCTTTAAATCCATAGTACCAAATGTTATTGGACTTGAAATCACTTCATTGCTGTTAGAAAATAAAATCACTTGACATTTGGAGGGATTAAATGAAAATCTCCATTTCTGAGAATACATTTTAACAATAGTTAACATTTTTCTTAGACTGTCTACGTTTGGAGCTAGGAGTGTCAGGTCGTCAGCCAGAGTGGGGTTTCCACAATTTATTAAACCAATATAAGAACCAAGTGATGAACATTGTAATTCTTCTAGAAGGTCGTTTATGTAAACAAGATAGAGCCAACTGGAGAGAACCCCACCCTGACGGACTCCTTGCATCACCGAGAAAAGTTCTGATTGTATACCATTAACCATTACACAGCTAAACATAGTTCTGTAAGTATAGATTAGAGTGTCTAAGAGTTTTCCGCCGATACCGAATTGCCTCATTTTACTAAATAGGCCATCGTGCCATACGTTATCGTACGCATTAGATGCATCTAGAATAGCTGCATAAGTGTTACTACCGTGCTCTTTATTGTGCAGAATTGTTTCTTGCATATTAAAAGAAACTGTTATAGAGCCTAGAAGTTCTTGATAGCCGTTCTGTTGTTTATTAGGAAACGGAATGCACTTAAGACGACTCCATGTATTTAATCTTCCCTTAACTACAGCTTCAAAAAGCTTGTAGAGAACTGACAATAGAGTAACAGGTCTGTAACTATCGGGATGCTCTTTTGGCTTTCCTTCCTTGAGAATAGGGATTATTATTCCAACCCGGAAGCTATAAGGGGAATATTCGTGTCCAATCATTTTATCAAATAACAATTTAAGGTACTCTAGAATGCTACTACCACCGTGTATAATGTGCTCATTTACTATGTTATCAGTTGACGGTGCTTTTCGAACTTTTAATTTTGTTCTTACAATGCTTTGTAACTCCTCCAAATTAATAGGACAGCTTAGCTCTGGGTTGTCATTAGCATGATCAGACTTCACATAGTCGTTCACTTCTCTTTCTACTTTGCATTTAAACTCGTCGTCATAATCACAATTAGATGGAATTAATAAAGACGCATAATAGTTTCTAAATACCGTAGTAATACTTTCTGGGTCGCTTTTTAACGCTTTACTACTTTGGTCATATATTTCTACTATTGTTTCGCGTTTTTTCCTTCTGCGTGTGTTAACAAGTTGCCAAAATAGCTTGAAATCACAGTCTGCTGCATTATTCAGATCGTCATAATATTTTCTTTCTACATTTAATATCGCTTGATTTTGAACTTTTCTAAACCTGCTTTTTGCGGCTTTGTAATACCGATATGAATCGTGTTCATTTCCGCGTGGTTTCCCGATACGTATCCATTCGGCACGTTTTTGCCTTTGTAACGTATGCGCCATTTTTACCTCGGGAGTCCAGTAGGGTTTTGAGTGTTTATTAAATTTAGAAACGTTTAAGGTACCGAACGCGGCAATGTGTATTGATTTTGTTATAAAATCAGCAAAATTGTCTATATCGCTTTTACTATTTATGGTCATTTGAGCTTCTGTTAAATTGACAACCTCGAGTTGTTGCTTCAACGCTACCTTGTAATTAGAATTCTCTCCTGGTGTGCTCTTATTCCAGGCTATATGAGTTTTATTAACCAACTGGTAACGCGATATTGGTATCCTTAGTTTCGTAAGGATTGGTAGGTGGTCGGATACGGTGCACAGTTCATCATCAGTCACTCTATTTTCAATTACTACATGGCTTTGCTCTTTGGCTATAAGCACGCAGTCTAACATTTTCTGAGTGGGACGAAATGTATATGGCACCCCTGAAGTTTTTATAACAGTAATGTTGCACATCTCTATGAATGCTTTAAATACGTTACTTCGCTCACTACTAGTATGCGGACAAAGTGTGTTATTATTAATGGAAATATTGACATCACCGCAAATTATAACAATCCCCTGTTGCGAATAAGCCTCGTATATGCCTTTCATCGTACTCATACATTCTTTATATACACTGATATCGTAGTTCACCGATGGCATATATATAGCAAAAATATAGATAGGAATACAGCAGTTTGACTGAATTATTTCCACACCTACAATTCTGTCACTCGGAAAAGCCTGCATAGGTTTTACCTTGAACTGACATTCTTTTTTGTATAGAATACAAACTCCACCTTTGCCGCATCTCGCGCTTGGAATGTGAGATGAGTCGCATATTGACGTCGATATGTACTTACTATCTATTGAGTCAAGAAATATAATATATCACGGTTTGTCGTTCAGTTGCAAATAATAATGTCACTCGGGCTCGTGAAATTATTTATTATAGCTTTCAAAATGGCAGCTTCCATATCCGTTTCAACAGAACCTTCAAATGATCATATCTCCTTTGTTTATCATCCGATTTTGATAATTAAATGTCCCCATTATTCATTTTTTTTCAGAACTCTCAGTAATAAAGATGGTATGGCTGTGTCTCTTCAGGCCCTTTAAGTATGCACAGTGACGTGCTCGTGAACAGACGCGATGCTCGTGAACAGACGCGAAGAAGCGTATTGATGGTGGGGTGGGTTCCGGAGAACAATGAACAATTTAAATTGTTGATGTAATGAACAAAATAGCTTCTGTTCTGTCATTTGGCTATTTTTATGCAAGGAGACTGTAGCATTTTAGGACACAAGCATGTTTATTAGGGTCTTCACATATGTTGTCAAACAATGTCTCAGATTATGGTGAGACTGGAACCCCCTGAACTCCCCATCCTTCCACCCCCTGTTCCTAAGCATATGATTAAAATAGGGATAATAAGGGATACAGCCCTTTAAACAATAATTATTTGGATAAACAAATAGTAAAAACATGTTTAAACTCTGCATATGGACGGCCATTTTTTTTTTGGTAAACATAATTATTAAAATGTTGTTTTGTATACTTTGTTTATTTACATGACCGTGAATGAAAAAGTCAATTGCCAAGCCTAAATTGCAGATATTGTATTTTTAATGTAAAGCATCAAATAACTTGAAGTTCTGCTGAAAAACTATTATACAACAATCATGACTGGAAACATAATTAACTTTTTATTATTTTTTGACATTTTATTGATAAAATGAAATATTTTGACAACAACCTTTATAACTGGTGGTATTTAGACTTTACATTATACATGTATGACATGGTCAGCAGTTGTAACCGGAGGGTCATAAGTGGGTAATTGTCACATATCCTGATTGCAAGGACATGATTGACATTTGAACTTTAGTTATCTAAAGAACGAGGATGCTACTGTTTCCCCATTAAGTGGTGGCCAATTAGTTGATGTCTATCTGCCGCTGATGCACTCTCCCGGTGTATGCATATCGTTATATATCCAAGAGCATCCCACCCTTCAGTTCTACCGTATACATTTGATGAGACGTGCATACATTAGTGCTTGTCTTTCTGCTTGTTTGTTTATACAATAGTAGTTGAACTAGTAAAACACTGCGATGAAAACACAGCATAGCCACAGACAGTGTATGCTAAAGGTTATAATAGCGTAAATGGTTGTCCACGCCTCTTCCATAATAACGTGATTAAGCTATTAAAACTCAAGCCCTTTTAGAAATCCGGGAAACTTACTATATCATGCAAATAGACATGTCCGATATTAAAAATCAACAAGGAAATGAGGGTTGAATATCGACTAAGACAGATTTCTTCAGTTGTAAACTAACATCGGGGCAAAGGGTAACATTATTTTGACGCCTTGCAATTGCATACCCTTTCTACTTTCACTTTTTAAATTTATATCTAAAACTGTCAAAAGCACAATGGGCTACATTTCCAAATATCAGTAACATGCCTAGAATACAGTTCAGCCAAAAACAGCAGGAAACTGAACAATTGTTTTAAAGGGAAACAAGATTAACACTCTTTAACAGAGAACTACATTTGACTGCACCAGGCGAGGACATCCGATTGATTTGCGGAAAACAGACCTTAAACGGTATAGTAGGCATTATAAATGAATGAGCGAAAACACACATTCTATATCGAGGGGTCAACACAAAACTGAATAAAGAAGGAGATACAATAGTTTTGCACTGAACCCTCGATGTATACATGTTGTAACATGTAGTCTAGCTTTACTGTTGTTTGATAGAACGATATAGAAATACTATTACTATTACATTGAGAGAACACATACACTAGAGAACACATACACAGACTATCAAAGTATACGCTCTAGTGTCTAGTGGTGATTCGATAAAACACAATAGAAACTATCACAACAGAGGTACATGAAGGAGAAAACACACTTATTCTATAAGTAATATAAAAAAGTGTATATAACACAAAGCTGTATTGGTTCTTTTACAAAACGATATAGGGAAACGCCCATTAAGGTAATATAGGCAAAATGTTAAAATATGTTAAAGGATTAATATTAAACGTGTAGAACTTGAAGTTAGTATACAATAATAGAAGATATATATCGACATCATTTTTATAGGTATAAATATGTAGAACAAAAATGTGATAAATAAAACTTTTCAACCCAATAAAATGATTAAAACAACTTTTCCTTTTAACTGATGATGATCAGTTGTAGCTATCAGGGTTGGCAGGTATTAAAGGGGTTGATGCACTATTTTCAAACAGGATTTATTTAAAAGGGCTCTGAAAAACTTGGAAAAAGCTGAAAGAATTATAAAAATGTCATGAAAAATAAAGGAGATGTGACCTATTGAAAATTTGCAAAGAACATAAATGGAGACGGCCTTCTTTGAACGATGACGTCATCGCGCCGTTTTACCATATATGGCATATTGACAAAATGTATTTTAAAGCAAAGAAAACCACTGCAAATTGATTAAAAATAAATATACAGATGTAAATGTATACATTTTAGTATTATTTTTCATTTGCAGTGATTTTCTTTGCTTTAAAAGACATTTTATCAATATGCTTTACTTTTCATGGCATTTTGACATTTTATCAATATGCTTTACTTTTCATGGCATTTTGATAATTCTTTCAGCTTTTTTCAAGTTTTTCAGAGCCCTTTAAAAAAAACTGTGTTTGAAAATAGCGCATCAACCCCTTTAATGCATTTTTATATACAGTTGTATGGCATGTGCACAGTTACTTACTCCATTAATAAGTAAGTTCCAGGATTTAATATATCTAGCCGCATTGCAACACGGATACATATACACAATTTCGAAAATGTATATAAAGGCTGTACAATATGAGCACGTTTTGGCATATTATTATCATTAAATGTCATAACGGTCAACGGCAGTTATAAAAAAAAAAAGGGGAAAAGAAAGGACAAACATATTCATGCACACAATTTACATTTTTTTATGCATGCGAATTAAAAGAAAGTAACTTTATGGGAAATATCACGTGAAAATAGCATCAAGGAGGTCACATGGTACATCATGCAAAATACCTCTGCAATATGGACAGCTGTACATCCCCACATTAAGATGGCGTTGGCTTTCTAATAAGTTATCGCAAAATAAATTAAAACGTTAGTACCAGTGTTAGCTAGAAAGCATTCGATGTCCGTGGACTGAAAACGGTTGTTTGAAAATGCATGCATGTATATAAATACGGATTTTAAATGTATCTCACTGATTGCAATTACTATCTGTCAGAGCGTATTTTGACGAAACAGTAGCTGGTTGTTATTTTATTTTGTTTTACTAAATGTCATATTAGATTTAAAAGACAAGAAACAAAACAATACCATCGGCATTAATCGATGGATTCTTACTGAATGGGAAAGTAACATCTGTTTCATATAAACTTTTTCAGCTACAGCTACACAATTAAAATATAATCCTATATTGTTATGTATCATGCAATTCATTTTCAAAAACCGGCAATTTAAGCACATAAGAATTACCCATATCGCAGCTAGGTAAGATACTCCGTATGTTCGTCTTGATTGTCTTCGACGCTTGATTACAAAACATTATCAAGTGTCGCAGATTATCTAGACTAATATTATACACAATCTAAGGCATTTCCATACGTTTTCAGAATGAATGTCCTTCGAATGCAGTTTAATTTGAGTTATACAGGAGTTGTTTTTTTCTCTCTACATATTACTACATACTGTAGTGTCCATATACAATAGTTTGTAAAATTATTATTTTTGAAAATGCATAATAATAATAAAGACATTCATTCAAGAAATGCATGAAAAATGAGCTGACAACCGATTAACACATATATGTGTGCCACATGGATATATGAGGCATTTTTACCTCGACATACTCCACGCATATGTCGTTCCACATGAGCATTGAGATCGCCACCTACAATAAATTATGCACAATGGACAATAGAGTAGAGCAGAAGATGTCACAAAGAAGTCTTTGTGTCCATACATTTCCTGATTATGCCGGACAGTGTTTCCCTACTTATGATACACACATAAATGTCCGTCCCATGCTATCAAATATCATTCCACAAACACGATAAATATAAACAATATTGTAGTCTCGATTTGACTGAGACTGTTCATGAATGGTAGTGAACGATGCTAGCTACCATTCACGCGATCAAGTATAGTATGCATATGACGGTGAACATGGAACCTTCAATATGGTATATTCACAGCATTCCATGGCCAGTGGTTATGGTCCCAGTTTCTAACAAAATACTGTGCCCTAAACGAGAAAGCAACGGGCGAAATAAACAAAATGGAATTTAGTTGGGAGCAGAGCAAATGAAGCCTGCGTATCACAAGTAACAGTCAACATTAAGCTCCATATATATTCAAACCCATACATACACAATTATATATAAATTCGTTTTCAGAAATATGTTAAGTTATACCATTGTACCACAGATTTCATTAAATGCTTTTACTATTGACTATTGTCTATGTATTGCCATTAAAACAGGTTGGCAAAGCACATCTCAAATTTGAGATATTCATATGAATCTAAAATAAACGGAATTCAATGTAGGAGTATGTTTTATCAATACAATTAAATATATTAATTATATTTATCGAAAAAAATATAACATTCGACAACATAATAACTTTAATTAAATTATTCATTTACATACTTTCATTGCATTGAATTTTATTTTTTATTTATTTACATACTTACATTGCATTGTGATGGGTCAGCGCAAAACTATTGTACTACATATGAATAAAGAAGGAGATACAATAGTTTTGCACTGCACCCTCGAATATGAACAACATATTTAAATATATTTTTGTATATGTTTTTTAATTGAATCTTAGAATGTAAATAACTCGTAAAATTCGTTGAAAATTAAAAAGTGAGTTTTCAATGACGATTTACGATTGTGTATGCAAAGTCACTCCCCTATGGTAAGGTGAAGCCGAAATCGTAAAATAAACATACCACATTTAATGTTGGGTTAAGGGTGTATTTCGAAAAGCACAAAGTTTTAAGAAATCCGTGGAACTCCACTGAATATTACTATATTGATTTAAGAAATGTTAAACATTGCGCAGATATGCCGGTCTATAATTTGCGAAATCAAAAATAAAATTATTATTTAGACTCGAATGAAGATCTTGTAAAATGTATTTAAAAAAATAAGAATGTTATGCTTTTTAATAAATAAACTTACAATTATGTTCTTGTCGACAGTGTCGCAATTAATACCACCTAACTAATGTATTATTTTAATAATACTTTGTTTATATTATCTCCCTTACCTCTTCGTCGTCCACGGTAAATATGCCTCCACCGACATTTCTGTATAATTCTATAACCCCTGAAAGTAGACACAAGTACATTAGTGTTATGAATTATAACATTTATACTTTCAAGTAAAATGATAGTTCATGACAGTCAAATATACGTGTCATGCATACGGCGTGTTTGAATTGCATAAGATGTACTTGATAAAAATGAGAAAAATTGTCCTATAGAAATCACAGCACCCAACACATTGATAAGTATAAATAAGGTTACTGTGAAGTCCTCGTATTACATCTCACACAGAAACCCAACACATTGGCATCGCAGATCCGCCCTGTGCCGCAAACAAGGACAATACACAACACAAAGAGTGGTGAAGACAAGTCACCGACTTTACCCTTTGCCTGCTAAGGGCGACTACAATAGCCTTTGCGTTTATTGTAAACCCAGATCAGCCTGCGAGTAACCCTTCGTCACATACATAAATGGTCTTAATTCAAAGAAAGAACAGTCCATTATATATACGGTCTGTGGGATTAACATACGAAAGAAGTACTTCACATCAATCAGATATACTTTATATGCATACGATGAACATATCAGATGTACGCGGCATGCATTAGCTGTATGCGACATGCACCATATGTGCGTAATATACATCAGATATACTGCAAATAGGTCCTACAGTGTGTACTAGAACTACATATAATGTACGTTATATATGACATGTTTGATAATTATGTAACTGAAAAGTACTTGACATGCATATGTACGTGACAATCCATACCATATATGTAACTGGAATACTATGTACGTGACATGCCTCATATATACGTGACATTCATACTATATACGTTACATGCATAATACGTCCGTGTCATGCACCTATATACGTGACGTATAATATGCACGTGGCATGTATAAAACGGGCTCTCACTTTAGAAAAACATACTAAAAGGGCAGTTAAGTCAATAAAGTACAAAACACATACATGCATGCTATAAATAAGGTTACTGTGAAGTCCTCTTATTACATCTCACACAGAAACTTGAAACTACTTCAATAACAAAAAACAAAAAGTTATCTGGTTTGTCAAGCGACCTCGTGTGGAAGTACAATGTTACCGAGATACGTTTTTTGATTTAAAGGGGTTGATGCACTATTTTCAAACAGGATTTATTTAAAAGGGCTCTGAAAAACTTGGAAAAAGCTGAAAGAATTACCAAAATGTCATGAAAAATAAAGGAGATGTGACCTATTGAAAATTTGCAAAAACATAAATGGAGGCGGCTATTTTTGAAAGATGACGTCATCGCGCCGTTTTACCATATATGGCATATTGACAAAATGTATTTTAAAGCAAAGAAAACCACTGCAAATTGACTAAAAATAATTATACAGATGTAAAATGTATACATTTTAGTATTATTTTTCATTTGCAGTGATTTTCTTTGCTTTAAAATAGCAAAACAAAGACCCGACTGTCACAGATTATGTAAAAGTGTCAATAACATGGTCATCGTAAATAAAAGGATGTCAACGCCAGGGAAAAAAAACTTTATAATATATAGAGGCAAAACTCTCTTTCAAACAATACGCATAATTGACTGAATGCTCAGATTTAAAACCAATTTAAGATACTAAGCATTGATCCTTAATGACACATTGTTTACGGTAGTGCTTCACAGCGTCCCCAACGAGAGAGAGGATACATAATCCAGAATAACCGTACTTTATCGAATATACATTATGTGGTTCTTTTGAATGAAAGTACAGTGTGCACTGCCTCTTCTACTAAAGAAAAAGGGTCATTTATTATTTTCCAACACAGCCCCCACTCTAAAGCTACTTCTGCAAACGCAACGTGCCCAATCATTCAGAAAACGTGCAGTTACTTAAAACTCGCTATTGTTTGGGTCGCTTGTTTCAGCCAAAGTTTTTTTGGAATTTTCATACAAAATTCAACTGGTACCTAAATAAGGTGTATATCATTAAAACAGACATTTTAGTGGTAAATAAAAAGACCTTTCTTTTCAAAATCGGTTTAGAAATGAAAATTTCACATGCGAAAGTTGTTTTTGATAGGGCAGTTTTAATGTAAAATTCCGCTGCATGAAAAATTAGAAAAAAAAAAAAAATATATATATTTTTAACAAAAAATGGTTTTAATGTGTTAAACTAACATAACTTTAGACACTTTGAAAGATTTACAGCAAAATATTAAGGCTAACTGAAATAAGTTCAATTTTCAAAATGTTCTGCTGTCCCAGCAGAAGGAGTTTACATGGGAAAAGCCCTATCTGAAAAACATTTTGGCTGTGAAATATTTATTTCTCAACCGATTTTCAAAACTAAGATATTTTTATTTACCGCTAAAAATACCAGTTGTAATGATATATAATTGATGTACGCGTTGTTTAAAATGCTCAAGCTACTGCAGAAAACCTTCGACTGAAACAAGCGCTCCAAACAATAATGAAAACTAATACAATGCAGGCAACTATATAAGCAATGGTTTCGTGCATGTGTTGTTTTTAAGATTCACCTGTGATGGTTCCGTCTCCCTTGATGATCGGGAGACCAAGAACTGACTGGCACTTGTCCCCTCCGACGGCTAAGCCGTCCGGAAAACGGTCATCCTGGAACAATACAAACAATATTCGGATGTATATTTCTACATACAGCAATTTATTCAGCACATTGGCACTAACAAACATATATTACAAGCATTCAGAACAAATACAACCATTGACTGTTAATGAGGTCGATACGCGATTCTGTGTGTAGGTTATATATCATTTATTAGAGTCACCATTGAAAAGGTTCAAGGGAGTGTCATCGACCGCAGAACTTATTTCTTTAAAATTCTAATAACTGGCCTCCCGTTTTCTGGCGGCTTCATTTTATCTGCACAAGAGCAGTAGTTAAACCCGCCCACTGTCTAGCGGCCTCTTATATCTCTTCGAATCCACGGTCTCCCGTTTGCGAGACGGACGCTCCACCACTAAACCACCGCCGTGGCATTCCCTCCAAAGGACCTCGTACACGTCCGAATCGATTTCTACCGATGGCCATTTAACCAATCGGAGAAGAAAATGAATTGTGTCATAATATTATCGAATAATATCGAACAGTTTTCTCATCTGAAATTTTAAAACGACTTGGATTATATGGAAGCTAATACTTATTGTATACTGACCTAGGTATTGTTGTGGCTTATACGATATAATCAATTAAAACTTTATCTTTAATCAAATAACCAACTTCGATCATTACGATCATTAATTTACCTAAGCATTTAAGGGTTTAATGATTTAAATACTTCTCATATCGAAAACAATTAACGTGTCCGTGCTGTAAAATATGTTTTGCTGTCACCTTGACTGGCTTACAGCCAACTGTGCGACAATGGTAAAATGGGGATTAATTACTTCGATCAGAAAGAATTTTTTTTCTACGATTTTTAAATTCATTGACACGTCTATATAAGTGAGATGTTAGGAGAGGAGGGTAGTGTTTGTCCTGTGATGAGAGGATCAATGCAAATTTATTTGGGGTCATATTATGAATATAAATAAGAACCAATGTTAACTCACATGACACAAGGATTTGAAGGACAATAACTAAAGCCCATAAAAACCTCGCACACAAACAACGGTTAACGTGATAGTCAATCATATCCGTATGTTCAACAGGATTATATATTTATTTATTATAGATGTAAACATGTTTAGGTCATTCACCATTGCCAATAATTGATCTTTATTTTATTTCCCATAAACACGGCAGAGTCAAGATAAAACTATTTGGCAGTAAAGAACTCGACAGAGATCCACATAACGGACATTTCGTGACCGTTGATTTTTCAATTATTGTCAGGCATATGTCCACTTGTTCAACTATGTAAAGTGCTACTAAAGACGACCGTGCTCGATTCATCTTACTTAGCAATAAAACACTTTGCCTTTGAGAATTCAAGTTGAGAATTTTTACAGGGTGTAAAAGTGGATTAATCTTGATGGGAATAGTTGCTGTCTAGGATATACGGTTATAAACCAACATCATAATCATCTTAATTTAGAGATTTAATGACAGCGCTAACATGAGAGAATTTGTATGATATTGCTATTAAAGGAATCAGGCTATAGGCGGGAATCACGATGTTGGTGATGAGAATCACGATCATGATGATGATGAAAATGATGCCGATGATGATGACACTTGATAGTGACGATGGTGATGATTATGGTTACCATGCTTCGCAAGATGATGATGATGATGATGATGCTCATGATCATGCTACGCTTGATGACGATGATGATGAAGAAGAAGATGATGATGCTACACTTAAGATCGTGAATCATGCTACTCATGATGATGATGATCACGATCATGATACCCACGGAGTCGAACAGCAGGCGTCCTTCATCCGAAATACGTTTTCGACAGTCGTTTTGGTTTCGGTGATTTACGGACTCCTACGTAATGTTCATCAGTATTGAGGGCCACCTTTATTTTTTCATTCTTGTTCGAAGTTATATATTATATGCCACCAAAGTAGTTTCATCTATCATAAGTTCCGGATTCTCTTGAAGACGCTTGCTTTATCACGGACTAATTGTATATTGGAAGTTCCCATGCAGTCTCTTTCAAATCTTACATTATAAATATAGATACAAAAATCGAACAGGAAAAGTAGCATCATTCCAGAGCGACAGTCAACCACAAACACACACAGAAACAAAGAACAACTGTAAAGATAAATAAATGGCCAACTAAGACATCACAAACACAAAAGGGTTGACAATAGGGCTACCGCCTTGGAACGGTCAGTGGCAAAAAGGCCGCGGGGTGTTTAAACCAGGTTCTAGGGTACATCAAACCTCTTACTTACCCTACTGTTATCCCAATAAAACGAGACAGTGTAAATAAAGTTTGATTTTGAATGCAAATTCGTTTTGGCGGGAATCTGACGCGCGTCACGCTAGTATGACGTAACCAATATGGAAAACTGCATATTACATTCGAGTCATGCTGCGAAACAGTGTACGAGATGTTGCGATGTACAGCTCTGAGCATCAATAGACATCATGCTTTTCATCTCTACTGATCAAAGATCAGCAGAGCAGAGCTTATGCCGTGGTGCGCTGTCCGTCGTCCGTAAACTCTTTTTTTTTAGCGAATACTCCTCTGAAACTTCTAGATGGATTTTCATGAAACTGTACAGGAATGTTGCCCATGATGTCTAGTTGATCCTTAACAAAAAGATACGTTGATGTGAAATCCAAGATGGCCGCCAAAGCTAAAAATAGATTTTTGTAGCGACTACTCCACTGCAACTGCTTTACGGATTTTCATGAAACTTCACAGAAATGTTGCTCTTGATGTCTAATTGATCCTAGCAAACTTTCAGGTTGGCCGGAAATTCAAGATGGCCGCCGCGGCTAAAAATACATTTTTAAAAAAGAAGTATGTAGCGACTACTTCTTGAAAACTATATGTGATATTGATATGGGACTTCTCCTAAAATGATCAGCATGACATGCTTTTGATCCTTATTTGAGAATTATTTTGATTCGACATTAAACATGGACGCCAGCGGCCATCTTTGTTTACATAGAGTTATTTAATAAAAACTTGTAGCGACTACTCCTGAAACTACTCAATGGATTGTCATGACATTTCACAGGAATGTTGCTCCTGATGTATATTTGATCCTAGCAAAAATTTCAGTTCGGCCGGAAATTCAAGATGGCCACCACGTCTAAAAATAGGTTTTTAAAAAAACAAGTTTGTAACGACTACTTCTTGAAAACTATAAGTGATATTTGTATGGGACTTTTTACTAAAATGATCAGCATGACATGATGTTGGTCCTTGTTGAAAAGTATTTTGATTCGACATTAAACATGGCTGCCCGGCCATCTTTGTTTACATAGAGTAAAAACTTGTAGCGACTACTCTCAAACTACTTGACAGATTTTCATGAAACTTCACTGGAATGCGGATCTAGCTATCAGAACCTATCAGTAGAGCTCCAAGTTCATTGATCTCTTGTTTGTCTCCTTTTGTAGGGGCGTCCGTGGCCGAGTGGTTAACGTCTCTGACTTGAAATCACTTGCCCCTCACCGCTGTAGGTTCGATCCCTCAGGGGCCTAGGAATCTTTATGCGAGGAAGCTATCCAGCTGGCTTGCGGAACGTCGGTGGTTCTACCCAGGTGCCCGCCCGTGCACGAAAATTGCCCGGAGGGGCACCTGGGGTCTTCCTCCACCAATGGAAGCTGGAAAGTCGCCATATGACCTTAGCTGTTGGTGCGACTATAAAATCCAATTCAATCAATTGTCTCCTTTTATACTTAAAAATCTTGAATATAACTTCTGTATATAAATTTGTAAGTTTTTATGAAAATGTGTGGCAGAGGAGTCCATGCTTTTAGAGCTGAGTCCAATGCCAACAATGGAGGGTTATTATACCCCTTCGAAGAAGTGGGTGTGGGGTGCATATTGATTATTGCTTTGCAAAGGTCTGCCGGTCCGTACCGAAATCATGTCTTTGCGATAACTCAAGAACAGCTGGACTACAAATTCGAAACTTGGCAGGTCTAGTTGTTCACCTCCCTTTTGGGTAGATTCGCTTAAGAAATGCGGTTGCCATGGTAACAAAACATGTTAAAAATCAATAAAAATAGCTTCTCTTCGCGATAACTCAAAAACAGGGGGTACTTCAAACTCAAAACTTGGCAGAAATGTCTGTGTCATGGTGTAGTTGTGCACACCCCCTTTTGTGTAGATTCGCCTAAGAAATGTGGTTGCCATGGTAACAAAACATGCAAAAATCTCTAAAAATTGCTTGTCTTCGCGATAACTCAAGAACATCTGGTTCTATAAACTCGAAACTTGGCAGGAATGTTTGTGTCATGGTGTAGTTGTGCACCTCCCCTTTTTGGGTAGATTTGCTTAAGAAATGTGGTTGCCAGTGTAACAAAACTTGTAAAAAAATCACTAAAATATTGCTTGTCTTCGCGTTAACTCGCGAATAGCTAGCACTACAAATTCGAAACTTGGCAGGAATGTATGAGTCATTGTCTAGTTGTGCACCTCCCCTTTTGGGTAGATTCGAATAAGAAATGTGGTTGCTATGGTAATAAAACATGTAACAAATCAATACAAATTGCTTGTCTTCGCGATAACTCAAAAACAGTTGGCACAACAAACTGGCCACTTGGCCGGAATGTTTGTGTCATGGTGTAGTTGGGTAGATTTGCTTAAGAAATGCAGCTGCCATAGTAACAAAACTTGTAAAAAAATCACTAAAAATTGCTTGTATTTGCGATAACTCAAGACCAGCTGGCACTACAAACTCGAAACTTGGCAGGAATGTTTGTGTCATGGTCGTTGAAGGGGATCATATATGTTTACAAACATCTTTTGTTATAATTATGTAAACCCTTGCATGTAAACCCTTGCAAACGAAGGACGGGGTCACTATGTCGTTGGGGTAGTCTTGAACATCTTCGACGCTTGATTGTAAATACAAGTCTTGACACCTTGTGCAAAAAAATAATAAAATCCGAAACACATGTCTGTAAAAGTTATTAAACATTTTTGAGTTGCCATGCGTTAGCATGGCTGACTCTATGGGATCGTGTATATATGTATATAGTGCAATTTTTGAATAGGGAGTTTTTGAAGCGGGTGAGCCGCTTTACCGTTGTAAGCAATGTAGTCCCCTTTAATTGCTTCAAATACAACTTAATTTGATAAGGTGACTGACATGAACGTTATGTATACCGAGTAATATAACTACTGATTGTGAAATAATGAAATAATTGTAATTGTATACAGTATAAACATGTCTTTTTTGTAGGTTTACCGAAATATTATGCGCATTAATACATCAAAAACGGATGAGCCGCTTTACCGTTGTAAGCAATGTAGTCCCCTTTAACTGCTTCAAATACAACTTAATTTGGTAAGGTGACTGACATGAACGTTATGTATACCGAGTAATATAACTACTGATTGTGAAATAATGAAATAATTGTAATTGTATACAGTATAAACATGTCTTTTTTGTAGGTTTACCGAAATATTATGCGCATTAATACACCAAAAAGATATCTCGATCGAAATGACGTCAGTATGATATATTTCATGACTGGAGTTACCCGGATGTGACCCAGATAACAAATTCGGAACTAAATATTCGTAAATATTGTAGTTATTCATAATATTGTGTCTAGTACTTTGAGAAATAGTATGACATCTGTTACAAATAAATACACAAGTTGATGAAAATAATTTGTCAAGAAGTGCTCAGTTCTTACCAAGGTAAACAAATCAATAGTTTAAAGGGACACACGGCAATCTTTGCAGTCATTTTCTCACAACTTTGAGATCGACAATAATTGACATAAAATTATATTATCCTGCTATTAGGGTTGTGTTTTCTTTCCGCTTTGATAAAAAATACCATTTGTGGCATTCAAAACACATTAATGCATGAAAAAAGTTCGTAATTGATGGTATTTCGATTGAATATTTGTGAAAACAGCGGTGTCATAGTAGTTCGGATGGTACATATTTTCGGATTTTTTTTTTTTTTTTTTTACATAATCAAATAAGTAAAACTGTCCTTTACAAATACATGTTGGTGGAATATATATATGTATAGATACAGATATAAAGTATATTTCTATTCTTTATTTAAGGTGTAAGGAGTTCCTGGAATCCTACTTGTAAATGCTTTCTAGACTAGGCTCCTAAGTCTTTAACTTGTAGAAAGTGGTGACAAAAAGAAAAATATAGCCACAGGAGGCCCTGATAGTCTAATAAAACCTGATTAAAAACTTGGCTCCAGTTTCACCAAGTCGGCTCTGATTATTATCGTTTGGCAAAAGGTGCTAGTACTCTCCTTTGCATCGGTTATAAATTACTATGTAATAGTCTATTCTAACTTATTTGAAACAAAGTAGTAAATACGCCCACTGACAAGGAGCATAAAGTGGTAGCAAAAAGAAAAATATAGTCAGGAGATTCTGATTTTGATTATTACATATGTAACAAATGTGTGGTATAAAAGCGAATAAAGACTAATTTCCAATAAGAAAAAAATATTGGATCTTTCCATTTGAAATCTGGGCCTGTGCATTTTAAATCAGGGCCTGTCCATTTTCAGAAGCAACAAGCCATGGGCCTGTCTCTTAAAATAATTGCCTGTGAGCACTGACATACATGCGTCACAGATGATCTTGACTATCGTTTGAGAGGGTGGTCGGTCAGTTCAGAATTTTGTCCGCGCTATTTCTCCATAACCCCTTGATGGAAGTTCACAAACCTTTATAAGAAACATCATTATAAAGCGGAGATGTTCATAACACACACATCTTTTCCACGCTATTTCTTCATAACCACTGGATGTATTTTCACAAAAGTTTGTGAAAAACATCAGTATGCAATGGAGATGCACATTCCTCAATTCTGGTTCGATAATTTCTGGCCGAGCTATGGCCGTTTAAATATTTTCACACAAGAAAGCTTGCATGCGCTATTTCTCTATAACCACCTGATGGGGTTTCAACAAACTGTGTGAGAAGCGTCTGCATCATATGGAGATACGCATATCATAGTGGGGTTTGGGTTCAGTTCTGGCCCCTTAAATATTTTTCTAAGAAATATTATTTTGTATGCTATTTTCCCATAACTGGATTTCCCCCAAACTTTGTGATAATCATCAGTATGAAGTGGAGATGGGGTTTGCGTTTGCAGGGTGTTAATAACCTTTAGTGATAGTTTTAGTTTGAATTTTTTTTAATCCAAAGGTTTAATAATTTTGCCTAGTTTTGTACACTCTTTTGTGATATCTGGGCGATCTCTGTAGTGTAAGGAAACATGCTTTTCTTTCGAGATCCCGGTTCAAGTCTTGGCAGGGACCTGACCCGCTTACAGAGTTGTACGTATACTTTTCATTTTGCACATCAATAATGTTGTTTTTGCACAGCATGAACTTACAAATATATACATTTGATTATATTATTACCGTGTGTAAATTGTAATTCTTCATACATGTACATATTCAGAGTGTTTTTTTTTTTATATAATTGTGCATTGAAACATTATTTACAGTCGAAAGTCAGATTTTTAAGAATACATATATAGCCGGAACTAAGCTGTAGCGAATTGTCCGTCTTAGCGAAGTCTTTTTCAGTTCGCGAGCCAGCTGTTTAAGTATTTGTTTAATATAAAAAAAAATAGGGAATATTGCGCTTTCTTGGTTATAGCAAAGCACGTAATTGCACGTTTAGTTTCAAATAAAAACATTTCATCTTTATTACAGTTTTCCATTTTGTTCTCTGCCTTTGCTACACCAAATTTAACTCACTATTAGCTGTACACACAAAAAACCCACACATTATGCTTTAATTCCAATGCAATGAATTAAAACAAATATATACTGCAATATTTAATCTTATTTTCGCTCGTCGTCATAGTATAGATTGTATACTATGACTTTTCTTGTCCACCCTCTAGGTCTCACTACACAGTTAGCTCCCTTGAAAGCCACGGTAGGGTAAAACTTGCGCCATAAAAAGTAGTAGTGTGTTGTTCGGTTTTAAATATTTTTAATATTTGCTGACAGATATATGTATTGCTGTTGCAGGTGAGATGAACACAGTCTGTTGATGCTCGCCAATACGAAACAATTCAAAAGAGCATTAAACGTGTATTTTAACACACTAGTGCAGCTATTAGACGACACTGGCACCAGAATATGACAGTTTTATGGGGTTGTGTGGGAAAATGACTGTGTTTCATAAATAAGTGACTTTTAGCTTGGAAACTTTAGGTTCGAAATGGCCCAGTAAACTTTATTCATATAGGCCAACATAGTAAAAGTGTACTGTGTTGTGAGATCTTGAATTTCACGCGTGTGACAAAGCTTTATTGCCTGGCAACGAAATCCTGATTGATATGACTAGCTAGGTCTATGTTGTATCGTATATTTAAAAACAACATATTTGTATACCTCTATTCAATCTGCAACATCTAATTTGCAGATATTATGAAAATAATATTTACACAAAAAATAAATATGTTTCAGGCAAACTTTGAATATTCCAGTTTAACAGGTTTTACCAAATTCGTGTAATTCAGTAGTTAGCAGAGGTATATATGATTGCAAGGAACGATAACTCTGCGTGGAGATTGTATTCGAAGTTCTCGATTTCCTTTTAGACGCTTTATTTATGACTGATCTCATATTATAAGTTCTCGATTTTCTTTCACAAGGAAAGCTTGACGATTGGCAGTAAATGGGATCAAATATAATGATGTGATGCTTTAAATATATAGTTTGCGTCTGATACATGCGTGGATGACTCGGTATGTTGCATTAATTGCCACTTACTGCGAGTATATCGCCGGTGCGGACCGTTTCTGCTGTGAATGCCACATAGCCAGCAAGGGAAGACGAGAGGCGAGCTCTACCAATGCAGGAAGAAGAAATCTCAGTTCTGCAAAACATAATGAAGTATTTTGTCAACTTTATATACACACATTCAATTAGCGAAATCTATAAGATTAGTTACACATACTAATATACAAACATTACAATGTTGGGGTTGTTACTCCATGTTTAAATGTACTTTAAAAATATATGTATTTTATTTTCATTAACTTCAAGCAGTTTGATAAAATATGGCTTATTGTTGGCGATCATAAGTTTGAAACTTCTCGGACTTCCACATTAAAGTTTGCTAAGCCTATGTTCCAAACATATGGTGCACGTTGAGGATTGCGATTCGTTACAGCTCGAGGATGTCAGGCAAACGTTGATGGAAAGTCGTTTTATCGTTGTTGAACGTGCAGATCGCAGGGTGTTTGTTACACTGCACATACAACACCTCACATAAAACGGCCATGCTTAATTCCCATAGACAACAATGAGTAGTTTATTATTATCTGACGCGAGGGTGATAGAGCAGGGTGATTTTTTTTTTATCGTAAGCACTGCTTTGAAGTGCGTTGGTGTGCGTACTGTTCCGGCGAAGTCATCGGCTCAGTATGGGGACATTGCTATTTTTTCTCATCATAACTCCAAAAGTAGTTTACCGATTTCAATAAATTACCACTCATTTTCTTAGTAATGTGATTTCCAATCCAATGAGATAACTTGAATAGCAACTTTTAAAAAAATATTGTTTTTGAAAAAAGTATCCCTCAAAGTGAAATCTGTGCAGTACTGAAAATGAACCTTATTTTGGCCAGAGTGGATTTCGGTACCTCGGGCCCTGTTTTTAGTAACGAGTGTAACCATTACATAGAACTCCGAGTGGTATAATTAAAATATTTGATATTAAATTAAATTATACATTTTAAAAAGGCAGACAAAATCAAACACTAACTTGTTATTGTTGATTGGTTTTTGATAATAAAGTTGTTGGTTTGTAGAATCTATGAGGTAGAGGTTATGCCCATCTGATGATGTGGCTGAAATTAAAATAAATACATTTAAATAAGTTACAAATGGCTTAAACCTATTCTGTATTTGAGCTAGAACAACACCCGTCAAATTCAACGTTACGGTAACAACCTCCGCTTCTGGGTAGCAATAATCTCTTCAGTTAAATGTAACAACCCTAATGTTAAATCGTTAAATGTAACAACCCTAACGTTAAATGTAACAACTCTGACGTTAAATGTGACAACTGTTTATTGTAACCTTACAGGTACTGTCTACGTTTAAGGCAACAATTTTCAACATATACAGTTTTAATGAAAACCTAGTTCAATTATATAATTATAAAAGGTACTTTTTATTTATTTTTTTACTGAAGAGGTGATGTTGGGCGGAGGTTGTTATCTTTAATGTTGACGGGTAGTGCTACCTTTCTGGTTAATTACTCCTGATGATGGTACACACCGTATTGTAATAGCAGCATGTCGCTAAGTTATACGGGTCAGCCAGTGGTACACACCGTGTTGGTAATAGCAACATGTCGCTAAGTTATACAGGTCAGCCAATGGTACACACCGTATTGTAATAGCAACATGTCGCTAAGTTATACGGGTCAGCCAATGGTACACACCGTATTATAATAGCAACATGTCGCTAAGTTATACGGGTCAGCCAATGGTACACACCGGTTATACGGGTCAGCCAATGGTACACACCGTGTTATAATAGCAACATGTCGCTAAGTTATAGGGGTCAGCCAATGGTACACACCGTGTTATAATAGCAACATGTTGCTTAGTTATTCGGGTCAGCCAATCAGAAACGGAATGATACTTTTACAATGTGCATTGTAACTGCTATTTTGCAGCATTTTTCAATTGACATAGCCTTAAATACCACACGTTCATGCATAAAACTCACCAAAGAGAAGGATATCACGCATATTTATTTATTTGTTTGTAACCTTTGTATATTTTCAGACATATTTTTCTTGAATCAATGTTTTCCTCTCAAATTATATCTCACTTTTGTCTGATATCTCGTTCCGGTGTTATGCATGGAGGTGTGGTACTTAAGGTTTTGGTTTTGTATTTGAAATACAATGGAGTAAGTATGCAGGCATTGTGTGGTGTCTTTAGAAACCTCGCCGGAAAGTGTTGATGGAGTCGTGTTGCATAACTGTCTATATATTTTATATAGGCCTTGTCAAAGCTCTATGGTAGTTACAGAACATAAAAACTGCTAGATCGAATCCACTATCACTATCCACTACTCATACGGCCTTAATTGTGACTGAACTATATTCTGTAGTTACAACATTATTTGTAAATGTCACAATCATTAGCGTCCATTAAGTGTCACATAATTCTTGAAAATATCCATACTTATACGACATTTAATCGCACTACTTGAGCAAGTGACATATGTTGTTGACGTATATGCTCGTATATCGTATTTCATGTGTTGCCATCATCGGAAGAGAACATGATGCTCATGCAAACGAAAAAAAAGTCTTTGTAAACACTTATTTTAAAAGTACAGGTGGCAGTCTTGAGTTTTATTCAAACATTAAAATTTTCTCCTCTATTTACTTATCCTGCGTCATTTTGACTTTAAAACTGCTTGCATATGATTAAATAAAAAAATGAGATTTCAATTTTCTTCACTATTTCACCAAATTTTTAAACATATTATTGATGCACTATTATAAAAAGTTAGTAATATGTAAAAATAATTTGCTTTGAACTATTATAACAATTACTATTAATGATTGAACAAATGCAAGTGAAGAGAAAAACTAACGGGACGCCGTGAGTTTTTAAAAAATCAAGATTGCCATGTGTCCCTTTAAACGAAAGATGGTTGATTTAAGTGTGTCTTAACAAAACGCACCTAATGGAAATCGAACGTCACGATAGAAATAACAGAACATCGTTATTGTTTGAATACAAAGCCAGTGTTTTGTTTATCAGTAGCGGAAATGTTATCTTTAACGCTGTTAAATTGTTTTCATCTATTCATTTTAAAACTGGGTAGTGATACCTATATATTTAATCGGTCCGGGTGAAATTTGCAGAGGTATACACCCTATCCCAATATGTATAAGTCAGACATTTGTATGGCCTGGATCAGGGAAGCAGAAACATGGCAGGATTGTTTTACAAGTCACAACATGCATTACAACTGCTATTTTACAAAAAAAAAATTGCAATACAATATTGGCCACAACTCGGATTGTAGAAATTAGATTTTCGTTTTCAACCACCTATGTTCGAACAATTCTAAGCTATACAGTATGTTTATTCGCATAATATGTTTTAATTTATACTCCTAAAAAACAGAAAATAAAAAGAACATTCACCAATCTGATGTGAAAATAAGTATAAAACGAACAGGAAATGCAGCTTTTATAGAACACAGTAAGCCCCAAACCTCGCAAAAAAACAACAACCCCTAAACAAGGTTAAATATGTAAACCCCAAAACATGGTTGAATATGAACATATCACTCATGGCTTCTTCACTCGTGAGCTATCCTTCGACGTAATATGCGTATATTCATTATCAAAGTATACCGTTTAATCAAGCATGATCAAACCTCTACAACAAATCCACTGATCACAACTTATAGGGTCTTAATTGAGATTGATCACTGTTCTCTAGTTACAACATTATTTGTAATGTCACAATCACTAGCGGCTATTAAGCGTCACATACTTATTGGACATATCAATACGTTTGCACTATTGTAGCCAGTGACATATGTTGTTGACGTATATGCTCGTATATCGTATTTCATATGTCGCCGTAATTGAAAGAGAACATGACGTTCATGCTAACGAAAAACGTACTTGTAAACACTTATTGTAAACTAAAGATTTTTTTATTCAGTTTGTCTCAACAAAACGCACTAAATGGAAATCGAACGTCATGGCAGAAAACCGTAATTTATACTACACTAAGATGGATATTTGTTTATCATTCGTCAGGTTCTCGTCTCGTAAACAACGATATATATTCTCAGTGTTAAACTGCATTACTTAATTCCTAAATACAAACCATAAGCAAACTCAATAAATACTGAAAATGGGATCACTTGGAAGCAACAAACACAAACAAGAGATAAAAGTAGCAGACTCGGTTTTATTGAGTCTGTTCATGGGAGGTAATGTTAAGTGCAACACCTCTCACGCCTCCTGGAACCGACTTAAGCGATATTCTACTTTAAAACCACAAATATTAGGCTTGATGATCTCAAATGAGCAGTAAGCAATAACACTACTGATTTGTAGTCGGGGTAACTTTTTACGGCCGCCACACAGCACTAAACAAACGCTAGTGTGAATGATAATAAATACTGAAAAGGGGATCCCTTGGAAGCAACACACACAGACAAGAGATAAAAGTAGCAGACTTGGTTTTATTGAGTCTGTTCATGAGAGGTAATGTTAAGTGCAACACCTCTCACGCCTCCTAGCACCAGCAGCTGAAGCGATATCTACTTTAAAGCCACACAGATTGATGATCTCAAAGGACTAGTAAGTAATAACACTACTGATTTGCAGTCGGGGCAACTTTTTACGACCGCCACACAGCACTAAACAAGCGCTAGTGTGAATGATAATACATATTGAAAAGGGGATCCCTTGGAAGCAATAAACACACACAAGAGATAAAAGTAGCAGACTCTGTTTTATTGAGTCTGTTCATGAGAGGTAATGTTAAGTGCAACACCTCTCAAGTTATAATTAAAACTGACATTCCTAAATATTGAACAGTGGTCATCCTGTCATAAGCAAACTTATGTTATACTTCTATTACGCTTTCAGTTTTGATTGCGCGACGATCGGACATACTGACTGTGGACCCTATGATGCCGTCTACTTCCTGAAAAGGAAGCTAACGTGTATTGTTTGTCTTACAAATCTTGTCTTGTCGTGCCCCGTGTGGTTCCGTGGGGGGAAAGGGGGATGGGGGTGGGGGGTTGGCGTTTGGTTACGGGGCAAATAATAGGGTCACTGCAGATCCTGTTGGAGGGGAGGGCAGAGGGGTAGAACCCACTCACTCCCACCAAATTCATATTCATTTTATCATTTTTTGTTCATGCTCATTATGGGTCTTCATCATGACCCCTGCATTGTTTCAGGTGCCATCTCGCTCATGTCACTAGAGCAGTGGCAGAAAAAATATAACGTGGCTCCAGTGTAAATGGAGTGTCTACAATAGAATTTGCAGCAACTCTGCAGTTCAGGGTGAGAAGGTTCTAGGCCCGTACTCATACTGATGAGCCTGACATGTTCATTCCTGTTAGGCGCCATATAACCTTTCTTGTGTTGGTGCGCGTTAAAACCCCAATTATATTCTATTGTCGTGCCCATAACGGTGTATTCTCTTGTTGCCCTGGCTTCTACCAAGTCAACGAGTATTTGCTTTGTGGCCGTATAGGCTTTCGGTTTTTATATTCATATATACATGAGCATCTTTGTGTTTTACTTGTATTGCCTGTTACTGCTGCCTAGTGTGTTAGAGAAAATAGACTGGTGGATATGTACTTATTTACAATGTCCCGTTTAATTTTGATGACACTATGATAACAGTGAGGTTTGGTGCACCATATCACCTGATTTAAACAACCAATGTCTTACCAGCGGATTGTTTTGCCACTGACCGTTCCAAGGCAGAAGCCCTATAATCAAACTTTTGTGATGTAATATACCTTTATTCATCCTTGTAATTGTGTTTGTTTCTATGCGTGTTTTTTGTTAATGTAGTCCTTAAATGCTGCATTTAGTGGTCGACTTTTAGTATTGCTTTCTCATCTGAACATATGCTATCCATCCATAAAAAAGGAAATGTTTATTATTGGATGCCATCATGTATGGGAAGATACGCCTAGGCATGGTAGTACAGTTAATGAACTATCGAAGCTCACACTAATATAAACTTTCAGATCAGTAGCTTCATATAACCTTTAATTATAGCCATACAGAGCCCTATTATGACAAAATGACTTGTGAGGACAAAGACCTCTACACTTTAGGTCCTAGAGATCACTAGTCTAGATCATCTGCGACCTTGCTTGTTTTCAAGACAAACGTCTAGACAAGACCTCCTGAACAAATTTGATTTTTGCCGAAACACTAGTAAGGTTTTTGATTGGCTGAGACAGGAACACCTGCTATCCAAGATATACAGAAAGGCAGAAAGACAACACATTTATATATAAACAAAGATAAACAAAGAGGGATCGACGAACTAAATGCGGATTGTAAGAAATACTTTAATAAAAAAGAAAAATAAGGTCACGTGGTTTCAGTTTCAAATTTGTTTCTTCACAACTTGTCAGTACGTTTGTATTAACAATCAAGCGTCGAAGATGATCAAGACTGAGGTCACTCGACATTGCAAATGAGCGGGATAGTACTTGGTTGGGGTGGGTTAGGAATTTGAGTGTCTTTTACAATCTGTCTAAACCATCTTACAGTACAACAATGACACCATTTTTTTTCAACCTGTTTGTTAATAAACTCCTGAATATATTAACATATTCCTAAATGTCATCAGTACCGTGTTGTAACTATGTTTTTAGCATGTTTTCGAATTAACATTACCATTCATGTGTGTCGTTTGCGTGTTTTGTGTTCTGTGAAAGCTGCATTTCCTGTTCGACTTTTATACTTATTTCGATGTACTAGATGCGTGTGTTTTTTGGTACACACTATCTACAAGTGTGCATTATTAAGAGTTATAAGTCAGTTCACGTTTAAAGGGACACTGTCCGTAAGTAAGCAGATATTGAGCATAACCAAATAACTGTCTGACTTTTATCCATTGAAATGTATACATGAAAACATGAGGATAGACCCTAAGAAGTATGTAGGAATACATTCGTGAGTTTGAAAAAAAAAAGTTTTAATTATTAAATGTAAATAAAGCGGGACCCACAATATTTACCTTTTATGCGTTCACGTGACATCCTTAGCGCACCAGGTTTTCACCATAGTATGCGTAATATGTATAGCCCGCTTAGCTCAGCCGGGAGCGAGTTCCGACAACTTTACGCTCACGCACACTTATTTTTACTGCGAGGTTTGGGCTGCGAGTTCAAACCCACGAAGTGGATTTGCTTTTTTTTGTAGCGCGATTGAATTCCGTTAAACAATCTTGTTTTTAATTAGTAAATATTGAATAATGTTTAGTGTGTAATGTTTGCGAACATAATTATTGGGTGTTTTATAAGCTAAAAGTTACGGACAGTGTCCCTTTAACATTGTATATGATTAATTAATGGAATGTTACTGTAGTGCACCAACACATGATGCCGAAAATCTCCGCAAGAGATCCACTTTCATAGAGCGGTAAAACCTTTCAAAATTATTTTCATTTTGTCATTTTGTTTCGTCAATAAAGGTCTTTATCTTCTTAAGTGGTAGCATAAAACAAAAATAAAAATAAAAGATCATGACCCCTGCGAAAAAAAGTGATTGTCTAAGATAAAATTTGCGACAACTTCTGCAGGTGAGAAAGTTTTATACCAATTCTCAATACCTTTATTATTTTGTAAATGGAGCCTATAATGTTCAACGCCTGATTTTCCAATAAGACGGGCCGATCAACACGAGTTATAATTAAGGCATTTATAAATAAATGAGAATAGTAACTGAGAATAAGCGAAAGTCAAAGAACTGGTCCATTATAAACTCAAACAGTCCGTTTTGGCTCAGCTTGGAATGAAGCGACGCAAACTGATATATTCGTATTACTTCTAAGGCGGAAGCCCTGTTGTCAACCCTTTTGTGTTTGGGATGTCTTATTTGGCCTTGTATTCAACTTTAAAGTTGTTCTTTGGTTATGTGTGTGTGTGTGTGTGTGGGTGGTTGACTGTCGTCCTTGAATGCTACTTTTCCTGTTCGATATTTATATCTACTTTTTATATTAAACAGTTAATTACTTAATAACAGCTATTCACTTACCCTAACCCTGTATTTACTAAAGCTTATGACATCAGTAGCAACACATTTAACTACAAGATTCTATTTAGCTGTTCAGCTAGTTCATGATATATTCGTATTACTTTATTATAGCATAGTTAATTAGTTAATAACTGCTATTTAATACCTTTCTCCGTAATGACGTCATCTATAGTAAAACTTTCTAACTACACGATCAATCTGGCTAGTTAGCAGAATATTTCGCGCCAAGTGACATCTATAAAGACATAAACGTACCTGTAGCTATACAACTAGCCAGTTCGGTGAGAACCTGAGCCTTGTTTGTGTGATTGTTTATGTCTCGGGTAAGTTCCTGAAGCAAACTCCACTTTTTGGAATGCACAGATGCCTAAAATATATCATGATAATACGGTCAACAAAACACAATGCAAACCTGTTTACTCTGATTTGATTTAAACATATTTTATTGCCAATAATTTTTACATACAGAACATATCCACATAAACAATAGAAATATTATAAAGGCAAATGGATCGGGTAACAAGGTCTACCAACATTAGTTTAAACCCTTCCCAGTTGAAATGGCAAATGCATATGGCTGAATGAAATAAATTACAATGGAAAATAATACATTGAGAGAGAGAATGATGAATAGTGAGTGAACACAACATATGAGAGAGAGAGAGAGAGAGAGAGAGAGAGAGAGAGAGAGAGCAAGTCGGTGAATCTCGTACATGGTCAAAAATTCCTCATTCTGGCATGTAAAACAGCAAATAATCTTTGTCCACATAAGTAGTAAGGTGGCACTTTTGTACTAAAAAATACAGATGTGAATAGTCTTCTCTTAAAAATTGCGATACTTTCAGAGTTTCGTATTTCTATTGGCAAGTTATTCCATAGTTTAAGAGAGGAAGGAACAAACGAATTATTGTATATTTCGGTTCTCCTAGCAATAGTGGCGTAGTTATCGTTATTTCTGAGATTGTATGCGCTGACATCTCCAACTAGCTGTGGGAAAATGTTTGAAATGTAATTTGGAACTGTTCCTTTTTTAACATTATAAACCGAAATAAGTTTTCTCTGCATAACATAAAAGATCGCCACAATACACAGAAGATATAGGATAGGTCTTGAATCTAAAAGCTGAATTGGGTAAAAGTAAAATATGAGTTTAAATATGTACGATTTATCGCAAACGTTAATGAACTTTCGTTTTTAAAATACGGGAGGTGAAAATCGGAATAACAAACGAGTGCAGAGTGTTTTATTTACTTTTATATTAGTTAAATAAAGATGTTAGATAACATATTACACTTTATGAACCTTGAAGATGCATTATTAACTTTATAAGGATTTTAGAAATGCCACACACAATGTTAATATTTTAACATGAAACGTATAGCATATCACTCGAATCTCAAATGTCAAATTAACATTCAGCATATAGCCTACATTAAAGTAATCACGTCTAAACCGAATACATAAATGTTATCCTTATATATGGTCTGATTCTATATGATTTGTGGCACTCAACTGAGTAACGTATATATTTTGGCTTAATTCCTATATCACTCAAGTGATATGAAAACGCAACACGGGAATTTCCGCTATATATTGTATATACTGCACACTTAATTGCACATAATACTCCAAAGAAATCCCAAGATATTTTTTAAAAAGAAAGTTGCAGTTAACTAGAGAAAGGACACAACTGTGATGTTGTAGACGTTTTAATCACACTACACTTTGTAACAAGAACTTCATAAATGTTGAAGTAGCTCTTTGAAAAATTGAGCTAGTTCAGTACTGTATTTAACGTAAATAGTTTGCAAAATGTTGCATCCTAAGTTTGCTCACATGATTAAGCCAAACGCGTACTCTGTGAATAATAAAACATTGAAGGAATACTATTTGCTGTATTTGTTGGTCTAGTATTTTTTCCAAAAGGAAAGGTCTTACGTAGCCATGTACCATTCGATTAAAAGCAGCATATTGTACATACAATATATAGCGGAAATTCCCGTGATGCGTTTTCATATCACTTCAGTGTAGTTATTGTTTCCGTTCAAAGGCGGTGTATCGAGTCTTTTTTTGAGGGTCTTGGGGTGCAACTTAAAATTAACGAATACAGGTTCAAAACTAAAAATGACTCCTTAGTTACAAGGAAATTCATTCTGCTCAGTAATATGTGCAATGTTACACATCAGAGTATTCCAAATATACTGAAGTGAAAAAGAAACGCAACTAAAAAAACCCCGCTATATATTTTATATACTGTACACTTAATTCTCCATAACATTTCAAAGAAATCTCAAGATGTTTTGTAAAAAATAAAAGTTGCAGTTAGTTAGAGAAAGGACACAACTGTGATGTTGTAGACTTTTTAATCACAGTACACTTTGTAACAAGAAATTCATAAATGTTGAAGTTCCTCTTTGAAAAAAAGAGTATGCAAAATGAAGCATCCTAAGTTGGCTCACATGCTTGAGCCAAACGTGTACTCTGTCAATAATGAAACTTTGAAGGAATACTATTTGCTGTGTTATGTGTTGTTTTAGTCCTTTTTCCCCGAAAGGAAAGGTCTTACTATTTGATTAACAGCAGCATATTATACATACAATATACAGCGGAAATTCCCGAGTTGCGTTTCTTTTTCGTTTCAGTATATATGGTGAGTTCAGTTGTATACCTGCACACCACCGTACTAACACCATATGTTGATTGATATGACAGGTGTATGATGAATTGTAACATTTATTTTTAAAGTCAGATTTTCTAGAAAAAGCCAACTGTCACCACTTAAAGGTCAAGATTTGTTAGATAATTATATAGGGTAATATCATGTTACAGTATCAGGTTAGTCAATATTTCCATGCACGTATTTGCTGTAATGTTCCGGCAATATTTTTTTGTAAATGGCAGTATAAATTCAACTATTTAGTAGATTCTAAAGCGGTATTCAAATATAGCATAATTATAAATAGATTCGGTGTTCGACTATAGAAGAATTTATTAATATATTTGGTTTTCAACTGTAGCAAAATTTATTAATATATTCGGTGTTCAACTATAGCAGAATATATAAATGTATACATAGTCACAAACGCTATAACGATTATACAATCTACAACTTTAGAAATGTTTATAAAAAAATAATAAAAAAAAATAAATAAAAAATGTCTCGTTGAATATAACCATACCTTCCATTTCGATAGTGTGGCTTTCCTGTCAGGAATAATCTCTCCTGAAATAAAGCAAAGTTAATTAACATTTATTAATATTTGCAAGGACTGAAGGCGATCTTGAAGAATTATTTGTATCAACTGAACTACAGATACAAGGCTGTCTGTCCCAACGGGTTCTTGGTTACTCAGAAGTAGAGTTTATATTGTAGAAGGGGATGTGGGTGTAAGGGGTAGGTTATAGTGATCATGAATACGTATAATACCATTCAGAGAACATATTCATTTAAAGTAAACATCAAGGCTAATGGTACGGCGGGGCTTAATGCGTAGAGAGTACCCTAGTTAATGTTTGAAATAAATGTCAAAGCACATTTACCAAAACTTGAACTAAAACGTCTTTAAAGATCAGTGGTAGGTGTGGGTATGGGTGGGGGTGGGGGCTTGAGCATATAAAGATGAACATCTGTAGCTGTTTATCAAAGTACTACATCAAGCTTCAAAAGCACTTTTATAAAAGCTTTAACCATGAACAACTGAATGAATTCATTTGTCTTTCAAGTGACGGCCAAAAGCACTGGACCAGTTGGGTGGGGCTTAACCATGAATAGATGAATGAATTTATGTGTCTTTAAAGTGAAGGCCAAAGTCACTGGACCAGTTTGGTGTGGCTAAACCATGAACAACTGAGTAAGTTCATTTGTCTTTAAAGTGAAGGCCAAAGTCACTGTACCAGTTGAGTGGGGCTTAACCATGAACAACTGAATGTGTTCATTTGTCTTTAAAGTGAAGGCCAAAGTCACTGGACCAGTTGGGTGGGGCTTGTTCAGGTGGTTAGACTTTAATCCAGATCAATGTACAAAGGGAGTTTCTAATACCTTTGACTGTGTCGGAGATATGTTTACATCGTTCCAAATAACTTTGACCAAAGATCGAAGACTAATTGAGAGGTTTTTAGTTTAAAATTAACGACAAGATCACTGGTGGGCTTGGTCAGATGGTTAGGGCATACCCCGTTATTGTGCATATATAGTTTCAAAGCAATACCTAAGATATATACTGAATAAAACAAGAAACGTCCGACTTTTTTGCTGGTATTTCCATAGGCCAGTTTTTGAGGGCGTATACAAGCTTAAACAGCGTTTTAATAAAACAATGTTTGATGTTTGTAAGCACACTTAAGTGAGTACTAAATATCCCATTAAACCGTTTCAAATTTGCCCAGCAATAATCTTTTATTGATGAAATGGAAATGTTAAAGGGAGGTTAAAGGGAAGTAATTTGATGAATGTTGATCAAAACCTACCATCTACAAAATCTTTATTATGTTTTTTTGTGATTTGTTTGGTAAGGAACATATAGAGAACATTGTCTCGGACAAATTTCGGTAATTTTCGTAGATTTAATTTTTTTTGTGGCCAAAATGCATGTTTTAAGAAAAAGGGGGCTAACTCTCTTGTTACTGAACTTTTCAAAAACAACTTTGTTTGGACTATTGTTGGCTGTCTATCTAATTATTCTTAAAAATAAGTATAAAAATCGAACAGGAAATGCAGCTTTCACAGAACACAGTAAACCCCAAAAACACGCAAAAAGACAAACATGAATGGCAATGTTAAAATAAGGAATAAAGGCCTATGACGTCATAAACTCAAAAAGGTTGACAGTAGGTCTACCGCCTTGGAACGGCCAGTAGCAAAACAGGCCTCTGGGTGTTTAAATCAGGTTCTAGGGTGAACCAAACTTCACATTTACCCTACCGTCATCCCAACAAAACGCGACAGTGTAAATAAATAAATGCCCGCCATGAACTATTCTCTAACCAACAAGGCAGCATTAATAGGCAATATAAGTAAAACACAAAGATGCTCGTGTATATATAATTACAAAAAAGCCCAATATCCTAGAAAGCCACCAAGAAGGTACTCAATGACTTGGCAGATGCCAGAACAACAAGAGAATAAACCATTGAGGGCACGACAAGACAAACATCAAACGCCACAGTCTTTTGAGCTTTAGGCAGACGTCTTCATAGGGTCCACAGCCTGTCCGGTCATCGCACAATTAAAGAGGAAAGAATAGTGGCGAACTGTAAATGGGTCCACCACCAAGCATGCAGTGCGTTGCAAAATGATAGGGTCATAACCTCTGTTGATAAACCTTTTAACGAGTTTAACAAAGATGGTATGAAAGTCATCATGCCCAAGGATCTTACGAAGTTTGTAAATCACGTCACCATAGAACATCATTAATGTTTTCCTGTTTTGCTGTCTAGACAATCAGCATCAACATCAGCGGAAGTTTCTTTTTTTGTTCAATATATAAACAGTAAAGAAAATTTTAACCAAATTGTAAACCATGAGTGGACGGCGCCGTTTCCGTCATGTTCGTTGTCGCTGTCGGAAATGTGATCCCTATGCCTCTTGTTTACAGTGATTTTAAAAGATGATGAACGTTTATAAAATGTTCAATCTTAGATATCACAATTGCTTTTGAAGTTTGAATCAAATAAGATATACAACGTCAGTTCTCCTGTATTATAACAGTTCTAAGACTTTGCTCTAGAGGATTACTACTAGTATTCACATGGTTTATATTGTAGTCTTTGTTTTTTAAGAAGGTGATTATGTTTGATTTTGCAGAAATTTTAATTCCATTTCGGAAAATTCATATGCTTTTTCAATAGAATATTGTAAACACATCGCATGTGTGTAATATAGGACCTTATATGTGTCATGTTCAATCGCTGTAGTTAACATCCCGTATCAATATCTCGTATAGTTCATGAGGATCAACACTACAGTATCAGCAATCACACTTTTATTGTTTTCTCTATTTTAGTCGAGGCAGTTATATTGAGTCACCTGGATGATCTAATGAATGTTCATGTGGGTTTTGTAGGTGGTTAGTACCTACGAGTCGAGGTAGCCATCTTGGATTTAGCTGGAAGTTTGCTTCAATTAGAACCTACCGGACATTATAATGGAAGTTTTGAAAATATTCGACGAAAAGCTGAGTAGAGTCCCGTATCACGAGTTTCCAATATAAGAATAAAAAAGCAAGGTTTTACGCAAGTGTAAAAAAGCTGCCGATAAGTAAATAAACATGACTGTTGGCCTGTAAACTGATAGGAAGGAATTCAAACAATCGTTTTTGCTGTACTTTTAAATATTTATTGAAATTATGAAAGTTTTCAAGCTGAAATAAGTGTTGTTATTTTAAATTATCAAAAGCAATAACTACGCAATGAATGCGTCAATATTGTTTATTTTGAAACCTGGCCAAGGTTTTATTGATATAATCCTTGAAATGAAAATCGATACAAATTACAAATCATTTTTAAAGTGACTGGACAAGTGAAACTGCTTTTTTTATTAAGTAAAAATGGGCCTTAATTTTGTTAAAATAAAAGCAAAGAGTTATGTAACGTCTTACAATGGATAATGCATGCGTGAAGTTTCAATCCATTATGCAGATTGCGAGTTCCACGATTATACACAAACTTTAACCAAGGTTAAACACTTTAACTAAGTTTTTCTAAGTATTAAAAGGGATCATTATTTTTTGGTCAAAATAAAAGCAAAAGTTATAGAACTCGGCTCTGTGGTGTTGTCTTATGATGCAGAATGCATGTGTGAAGTTTCAATCCATTACCTAAAGTAGTTTGTGAGATGCAAGCTTACATAATAACTTTAATCAAGCTTAACTGTTTACAATATTAAACCATGCTTACATACAATGTCAAAACCTTAACCAGGTTTTCGAAGTATAAAAGGGGCAGACAACACTGACGACGATCAGGAATACGGGAATACCGCATTATGAATAATCTAACCGATTCAACACTAAACTTTCTCGTTATATATTCGTGGATTTATGGTTATTATTCCATGAAAATACAGATTTGCACTTATTCCATTCCAATACTTGCGCTTTCATTCAGTTTCAATTACACTTTCATTGTGCTCCGTAAAAAACCCCGGACTTAAAGATCCCGGAAATATTACCGCATGCTACACTTCAGTAGACTGATCTAAGAAAACATCATTTTAGCAAGTAAACAGTAACCTTTAGCGTTGCAAAATATGTGTTTATACCAGTCAAGTGTTTTAGACTAGTTCACTAGGAATTGAAGTTGTAATGCATGTTTATCATCAGCTATATGATTCACAGTCTGTTAACCATAGGGGGGCAGTCCTCAGTTTCGCATGAATGTCCTGGTGTAAATCAGAAAGAAATCAACTAAGCATCTTTTAGGTCCATGGATGGTCTTTATAATAATTATGAAGCACATGTTTGATGTTTTTTTCAGTTTTGATTACTTCTAAGTTTATTTTGGTGTATTGGAATATATGCATTCTTTGGGTTTTTTGGAGGCTATAAATAGAAAAATGTGAACCAATCAAAAACTTCCTAAAAGTAGTTAAAATGGCTGATTTTCACTGACGGGGAGATCAGCATGGAATTAACTTTTTAAAATGCCGGACTAGGTATGTAAAATTTAGCATTTCCTGATATGCAAGAGCATTATGAGTGCAGACATGACCCTTGATATGTGTAGGATTTTTTTTTATTTTTATTTATTGACATTTGAAATATTGCTAAAATTGCATTTTTAGCATGTTTTAAGGGGTGGGGTAATCTTAAAGAAATGGGACTAAAGTTGTACAGAAAATGCTTTTTGATACTTTTATTTGGTATGGAAACATGGGTAATTTTATTGTCTTCTAAGAAATGTATGACACAATGATGATGTGATTTATTTTTGCTCAAGGATTCAGGCTAAGAGCTTGTCATGGGTTTGATGATTGAGAAATGTACATTAAACTGTGGAGTGCCCCCTAGACAAATACAAAACCCATACAAGGATCGGCCTTCGGCAGCTGAATAAAAATATGGCGGTAATCCTCGAAGAATCTTGAACATGACTATTTAAATCAAACTACTTTACGCGCAAGTGAATTTAGTAAAGTTCCTGTATCAGTACTGGGAGTACTGACCACACACTTTTATTTGTTAAGTGCATTTTAGCCCTGGCGGCCATGTCGCAGTTTTGTTAAGAACAACTAGACATCATAAGGTATGTTCTTGTGAAGTTTCTTTTAATAGTTTTTGATGAGAAGAAATCACTGACACAAACAGACTGACATCCACAAGGACGGTCATAATAGAAAGGCAGACAGATGCCGAACGAAAAGCCATCTCGTATACTCTGCTGACCTTTGATCATAACCCCATTATTCCTTACGACGTATCGCTGTAATGTAATGACATGTCATTACAACGAGTAATGACATGTCATTACAACGATCACAAGGACGTCATCAACAGTCCGTGCTTTTGTTGACTTAATTGATACCTACATCATCGTAAATTTCTTGTAGTGCATCAATATACGTAATACACATTCCATACGCCAATCCAGCGCAACACCAAGTTATGTTCGTTTAGGCTCTAGCTCTCAGAGTTAACGGTCGTCCATTTCATGCGTGGGCTTGCGTAATTTTTTCAGAGCAGCATCATGAAATATGAATAATTATGTTCTTATGAAGAATACCACATTAACTCAACACTCGCTTTTAGGAAAGATGTTTATTTATGGACCGTTTTAACCCTGATATGTGAGAATGCTAAGCTAATACATGTATATCCTATAAGGAAGAGCAGCACCATTGATAACACGTTTATACTTGTATTTGCATAATAACGTAAACAGTACAAGTCCTAAATAACAGTAAACCTGAAAATGTCTTGCATACCGGAAAAGGTTATCCGCGTTTTACATGGGTGATGGAGAGCGCGATCTTACACATGGGTGGAGATAAAAGTCACGCGCTGATATCAACAGTGACAGTTGCATGACGTCATTGTGTAAACTTTAGAATTTGGCGAAGTCTATTCGCAGAATGTAAATGGTATGCAAGATGTGTATACATGTCAGATATGGAAATTCCAACCCTCGGTATATTACACCTCGTGTTGGAATTCCCGATCTTCACCGGATACCCATGAAATATTTTTATCATCTACGACTCGACTCACCATTGACGTTTTCGCCATGTCTCTGTCGCCTAACCTGCTCCTTCCATGCCGTCCATCTCTGTAAACGTTCCTGATTCACGTGCGTCAGCACGTAATTCTCCAGGAAATCGGGGTTGTCATTCAAATACTGTATCACCAAATCAGAGTTCACATCTGAAACGATAAAGTGACGAATAAAGATCATATCTAACATGGTTTATGAATACTCAATGCTGATTGGCTATTGAGAAGTTTTTGAAAAATCTATAAAAACCTCTGACGACACGTCCTTTCAACCGTTAGAACGTCATTTTAAACGATTTTCATTGTCGGAAAACATCCAAAACAACGAATACGTTATTTTATAGTCTCTGTCATCCAGACACACTCAAGCTGACTTTGAGAGAAGTCTCGCGAGAGGTCTGGATGATCGAGACTAGTTATTTTAAGGCAACGTTACGTTCAAAGAATGAATTAATGGTGTTTGACGCCACGTCGACTTCGTTACGTTCAAACAACACATTGAACTTGTTAGAAACACGATAACGCAGTTTATTATATAACCTATAAATAGACGCGTTTTCATTGGCTAAAAAGTAATTTTTTAGAAAAAATATCTAGCGATATTGACCTGTTTTTTTCTGATATTGACCAGTTTTATAAAACTGTCCCGAGATGTGATATTATTGAAAAAATCTATTGTTTAATTGTTATAAACTGTCAAATTCAAATTGAGGGTTATATAATAAAACAGTTATGGACTTTTCAGCTGTTATACATGATGTTGATATGTACCAAAAAATCATTATTGACCTCGGCTATCGCCTCGGTCAATAATGATTTTTTTGGTGCATATCACATCATGTATAACAGCTGAAAAGTCCATAATTGTATAATATTTTCTTCATTTGGTGCTAAGAGATGGACGTACAATGTAAGTTGTGAGAATGTGTTTGTATTATGTTCAATCTCTCGAAAATGTGTATATAAAATACATTTTAGTTTAAACATATTTTATTACTTATGTTACAGAGAATGAACATCATATGATAATACATATTTATATATAACATACGCAAATGGATTGAACTACAAGTTATAACAACATTAGTTACAGTTCCCTCCATACCTTCAATATTGATATATTATGTATACCGGAATGAGATATAATAACATTTGTAATATGGGTGAACTACATAGAGGAACTTACGTGAGTACTCATTCATTATTGAATTTATTAAAAGGGTTGGCAAAATAATATAATGCGAGACTCTTGACAATATAAACCCGCTGAAAATATTTTATTTCAATATCGAATTGTTTTTCATTTAAACAATGAAAAATTAAAAGTTCTCGTCTAAATTAATGTCACTTTAAAAAATATGATTTTGCCAGTCGAGAACTTTAAATGATGCAGTGTTTTAATGAGAAATAAGGGTTTCCAGTTAAATAAAGTATCAAGTAATTATAATAAATCCAAAATTAAATAATGGATCAATTAATAACACTCAATTCTCTTTTTTTACACTGTAATCCAACGTTTCAATGGGATTCACTCACTTTTTCAAGGTTACACAATAATTAACACAGTTTAAGTAACACCCATCCAGCTTGAGTTGTTTAATATCTAAGTATTAAAATATAGTCGTATTATAAATTTAAAGTTCCATGTCTATGTACTAGCAAGATAAAATTAATTTAATACAGAAAGTAGGATATTTGTATTCTTACTATAGAGAAATATATATTTTGCATTTTAAGTACCTTTATATGGAAGTATGGTGTACCTTTCAACTTTTCAGTACCGTAACTTTCATAATTGAGTTTTGACGCTATTCAAGTAATGGATTTCAGCATAATTACTAAATGACGTCGTGACGTCACGACATCATAGCGACGTCGTGGAACACTTGTGTTAGGATTGTCAATAGGCCTTGTTACTTACATTTTGTTAATTATTGTGTAACCTTGAAACTGGTAGGTGAATCCCGCTGAAACGTTGGATTAAAGTAATGATATATAGAAATAAGGGTTCTTATTAAAACGCAGTATCACTTAATCACTTAATTATAGTTAACTTCTGACACGTAAGACAGTTAAACATAACGATTACACAGAAAATAATGGTTCTCAATATATTTTGAAATTTAAATTAAAAAAGAATTCTGGATTTATTTAAACTTACTTAATCCGAGTTCAAAACTATATTTTTTTAGGAAATCTAATTTCCCGTTTAAATATTGGATTTACTCTCAATCCATAGTTTGACAAGAAAAGGACACACATCAATATTGAAGTTTATTGCATACGCATTTACAAGCTCCGTTTAATTTCAATGTAACAGGAAACGTCAATATTTGCTCATAGTGACGTGTAGCGACTACATATTGACGTGTAGTAACGTCATATTTGGTGTGTAATATATGTATACTCGTTCGCGATTGGTGCAGTTTTCTGTTCATGTCAAGAAAAGTATGTCACGTGATGTAAACAATGTTGATTCCCACTATGTAACATAATTTTAATTTGATTTAAGTAATATTTTCTTCTTAAAGCTACACAGTCTCTATATCAATCGATTTCTTCTTTGTAGGCCTGTCAATATTTGTAACTTCATGTTCACCAGCTCGTGTCGAAATCGGGTATTTATGCGAGCAAATATAGCGCAGGAAATCATTTACTGTATAGACATTGCCCAGTGCACATCGTACCTATACACAGGTAACAGTATTTTTTACAGAAATAGGTTAGCCTATTCCGGGGCTCGAACACCGACGTTTTGATTTCAAGTCAGGTGTTCTATCCACTGAACTATAACGCTGCTTGAGAAAATAGTATACTAACTACAATTTATTATGAGGCAAAATAACTTGATATATTTGAACGCAGCTCATGATGGATCAATAAATATATAGTCCATCTTGTCGATTATGAAGCCGTATATTTATCGATGTTACCCGTACAGAGGCTAAATAAAAATGTGAAGTTTAACGCATCGATTTCTGCCTTATATACCGACTTTTGGGGTGTTCGTCGATTTGAAACTACTTCACACGTGACTCATTCATATTCAAGAGTTATTACCAGTTAAAATAGGGACGGTGTAGCTTTAATGTGCTTTATGAAATACGGGCTCTGGACTTGCATATTATATAATTTGGAAATTTTGTTCGTTGGTGTATATTATTGCGATTATTTATTGGTACAATATAATCAATATATAGAAACACGCAAAGACAATTTGCGTTAAACTGTTTGATATATTTGCAAATATGCAAGTTTTGTAGAAAACTATCAAGACAACGAACGTTTAAAATACTATAAAGTTGTCCGCGTGTCCCTTTCACTATAAAACATAGAATTAATATTTTCCTTCTGCTTTATGCCGGTGTAATGTATTGATTTCTTTTGTAACGTTCAATGTTCTATTTTGTAAATGTGTAAATAGATGTCCGCTTGGGCGACTAGCGTAACTTAAATGTCATTACCCTCAATAAATAAAGTCGATTATTGCTTTTGATTATTATTGTTGTTTATGACAGAGTGCCATGAGAAGCGTGTTAAATATATATTGAACGCCAAGAAGTGCGAAAATGATTAATCTTAATATAATGACTTTCGCTTCATAGTGTGTTTATGAACATGTTTTTTCACTTTTGTGTCACAAGAGCCGGTTTATGACTTTTTAAAATGATATATTATTTTATAATGATTTAAAATTTAATGCTTTACGATATATGTTTTTCTTATTCTAATATTGTCATACAAATATAATAGAGCAGATATGAAAGCATTTTCTATCATTTTAGAATTAAGTATGGTATGACTGGCAAAATACGTCAGTTGGGTAAATATCTCATGGATAAAATATAATCCAATCGCACACTGTATTAATGACAATTCTTCTGTCTACAGCCCCGTGTGGTTCCGGGTGCCCGGTAACCAGGTGCCCCGTGTGGTTCCGGGTGCCCGGTAACCAGGTGCCCCGTTTGGTTACGGGGCAAATAATAGGGCCACTGCATATCCCGTTGGCGGTGAAGGCAGAGGGGTAGAACACCCCAAATTAATGTTCATTTTATCATTTTTTGTTCATGCTCATTAAAGGTCTTCATCATGACCCCTGCATTGTTTCAGGTGCCATCTCCTCATATCACTAGAGCAGTGGCAGAAAAACTATAACGTGGCTCCAGCGTAAATGGAGTGTCTACAATAGAATTTGCAGCAACTCTGCAGTTCAGGGTGAGAAGGTTCCAGGCCCGTTCTCCATATTTTATCTCGATGTACATGGAGGATGAGCCTGGCATGTTCATTTCTGTTAGGCGCCATATAACCTTTCATGTGTTAGTGCGCCTTAAAACCCCAATTCAATTCAAATCATCTGACTAGAAAATGACATGGGACACAGATGTCCGCTTTCAATGACATAACCAAAACCAATAATGAGAAAAGTATGTCAAGGTCGTTTTCATAGACCATTTTGCTAACAAATTACCAACAAACAATAGGTCAAGGTATGGATTAAATGTCGATGCAAGTGTGTATTATGTTAGTGTTTAACAGTTTGAAAGTTGTATGACACTTATTGTGTGAGAAATGGACTAAATAAACAAAGTAGGTCAAAGTCTGTTTATTATGTTTATATAATATATAACGAAGTGCGAAAGGTAGGGAAGCTCATTCATATTGACCTACCTTTGGAAGGAACACATGGCATGTAGATGTAAACATGAGTGAACGGTAGCAAGCATATATCACTACCGTTCATGAACAGTCTCAATCAAACCGAGACTGCAATATTTTGTATTTATCATGTTCGGCCGTTTCCAAAGGTCCACTCTCATACTCTGTGAAAGCTATGTGGCTTCCTGTGTCTGAGAAATAACTAAACAAAACACTTGAATATAAGAACTTTAATTTAAAACTTTAATGTAAATTAACCAAGTGCAAAAAGTAATTGAACGTCATTCCTGTCGCTCTGCGTTTGGTATGAACGTACTGCAGTAATGTGTATGTAAACATGTGTGAGTCTAAAAGCTCTACGTCTTCCGGTGTCAGAGAAATTGCCCTAACAACCACTTGACTTTTAAAAGTAGATATAAAAGTCGAACAGGTAGCATTCAAGGACGACAGTCAAACACAAACACACACAGAAACAAAGAACAACTATAAAGATGAATAAAATGCAAGAAAAGACATACACAAAAGGGTTGACAATACGGCTACCGGTCAGTGGCAAAAATGCCGCTGGGGTTTAAACCAGGTTATAGGGTGCACCAAACCTCACTATTACCCTATTGTCATCCCAATAAACGGGACAATGTAAATAAAGATATCCCCGCCAGGTTATAATCGCTAATAAACAAGGCAGCATTAATATGCAATATAAGTAAAACACATAAGGTATCATGTATATATAATATAAAAAACAAAAGCCTAGAAAGCCACAAAGTAAGTACTCATTGACTTGGCAGAAGCCAGGTCAACAAGAGAACAAACCGTTAAGGGTAAGACAAGACAAGATTAAAGACAAACATCAAACACTACCGTCCTATAAGGATTTGGGTAGACGTCATCATAGGGTCCACAATCTGTCCGGTCATCGCACAATCAAATAGGAAAGCATAGTGGCGAACTGTAAATGGGTCAACCACTAAACATGCAGTACGTTGCTAAATGATAGGGTCATAACCTCTGTTAATAAACCTTTTAACAAGTTTAACAAAGATGGTATGAAAGTCATCATGTCCAAGGATCTTACGAAGTTTGTAAATCACGTCACCATAGAACATCATTAATGTTTTCCTGTTTTGCTGTCTAGATAATCAGCATCAACATCAGCGGAAGTTTCTTTTTTTGTTCAGTATATACACAGTAAAGAAAAATTTAACCAAATTGTAAACCATGAGTGGACGGCGCTGCCGTTTCCATCATGTTCGTTGTCGCTGTCGGAATTGTGATCCCTATGCCTCTTGTTTACAGTGATTTTAAAAGATGATGAACGTTTATAAAATGTTCAATCTTAGATATCACAATTGCTTTTGAAGTTTGAATCAAATAAGATATACAACGTCAGTTCTCCTGTATTATAACAGTTCTAAGACTTTGCTCTAGAGGATTACTAATAGTATTCACATGGTTTATATTGTAGTCTTTGTTTTTTAGGTAGGTGATTATGTTTGATTTTGCAGAAATTTTAGTTCTATTTCGGAAAAGTCATATGCTTTTTCAATAGAAGATTGAAAACATATCGCATGGGTGTAATATAGAGCCATATATGTGTCATGTTCAATCGCTGTTTTGATAAACTTTTTAACACGTTTAATAAAGATTGTATGAAAGTGATTATGACCAAGGATATTACGAAGTTTGTAAATCACATCACCATAGAAGTCAGGTTGTGATAGTCCTTGTCGCAGAAGAGTTCTTAAATTACGTTTTCGAAGTTTATGGTAACGGTAGCCCTGCAGGAGTAGCGTTTTATTTATACAAATATTACGAATGTTAAAGTCCTCAACACGATTACAAGCTCTAGAGAAACGAATAAGTTGAGAAACATAGACCCCATAAGAAGTAGCTCGGGTAACATGCCCATCTAAATGGGAATAATTAACAAAATCAAAATTAAAATCATCTCCGTTGCCATAGATTTTACTAATTATTTTGCCATTTTCAATAGAGAGATGCAAATCAAGAAAAGAAGCGACAGTATCAGAATGTAAGCTTTGTTAAGTTTAAGTTTTTTTAGGATAGAGAGTGTTAATCATAGTAGAAAAATGTCCAATATGTCCTCCAAAGTGAAAGGTTCCGTTAAAGGCTTCGGTATCGGATGAAAGACTTAACATGCCATCTATTTCATAGCAACACAAGAACAAATCTGCGACAAGTAGTGCATAGTTCGTACCCATAGGGATACCAACAAGTTGTCTATAAACGGTAGTTCCATACCTGACGAAAAAAGTATCTAATAGGAAAATGAGTGCTTCACAAACTTCATAGTATAATTGTCTAAACTGCCGTTAGTAAAAAACGTTTTAATATTATTACATGCCAAAAATATATTATTTTCTCTAGCGAAAGTTTGTTGAATAAGAGCAATAAGCTCTTTGATAAGGAGATGTGGTAAGGCTGTATATAGAACGAATGAATGAATGATGTTTTACGTCGCGTCGACACAAAAATAGGTCATATTGTGCGCAAAAACTGATGAAAAGTAATAATTGAAAATTAATGTAAATGTATAAAGATAAAACTATTTACAAATAAGGGATGATGTGGTAGTAATATAAACTAGGTATATATGTAAATCAACAAATGCCCGTCAACGGGTATGTAAGCAAGTAAATATAATATAAGAACATATTATAATGATTTAGTGTAGAGAAGTCATAAGTACGTATAGATAGAACTTGACGTTTGTTACAAATTTTATCAAGAACATCTCCTGAATTTTTAATAGACCAAAATAAATTAATCCCAGAGTTTTCATAAGTTTTAGACAATATTCTTCAACGTGATCTTTAACGGCAGTAAGACAAGAAGTTAAACGTTTGGAGATGTTTGTAGTGGTGCAGGCACTACAACTTGAATGTCTCTACGGACGGACGGACGGACAATGGCAATACTTTATACCCCGCTCCACTTTTGTGGCGGTGCCTAGGCACACTAGGTCCCCGTTTAATTTAACATCTTACGATAAGTCTCAAATTTAAATTAGTTCTGACGTCATGCCTTAACCTTCTAACAATACTATGTGACAATCTTCTTCACGTCTGGTCAGAAATGTAGATAACAGAAAGAAAAAACAATAACAGCGTTTTCATGAAAGGTTTAGCTGCAGCACAAGTCATTAATAAACTGTATTTTTATTCGAAGACTTTAGATTCTTTGCCTATTTAGGCTCACCTCATTATAAGAAATCATCATCGTCATCATCATCATGTTCGTCATCATCATCATCATCATCATCATAATCTTGTTTCCACGTCTTTAGTATTTACTTGCTCACTACCCGACAACTGATGTCCTTTGGATTATATTAGAAATTGGCAATTTCACATATTTTTCTCACACCATAGCATTGTTTAAAGATCATCTTCATCTTTGCGTATCTTATGCTATTATATTGTAGATTTTAAGAACTATTTGTCAGCCATCTTTAAAAAAATACAGGGGGGTATCGTCAAGTGAAATTTTCAACCAAATGCATGTTTTAGGCATGGACAATGCCAACCTTATAATACAGGAGAGTAATTCAACACTGTTGATGTGAGCATAATATCAGAAAGAATACTCATATAGCAAAAATTGTGCCCTTTATACCCGAAAAGTTTGGTACAATTTTACTCAAAGTTGTTTTTTTTACGTGAAAAAAGATTGGTCCTTAAACTAGTCCATTTATCCATCTTTTTTAAATAAAACAAGACATGTCAATCACATAATCCGAATTACGAAGTACAATTTTTTTTCTTTAAATGCCATGTGCCTTCAATACACACATGATACGTATGAAAAACATATACTTGAATTTTAAACTGAAACATATGCCGGCGGTATGCTGAAATATTTGTCCCGTTTTCGTTCGCATATAGCCATGCACAATGAACAATTAGTTTTGTTTTGCAATGTTTCTATGCAAAACAGTAATTTTACTTTGTTAAAATAGTTGGCATGTATAATATTTTGACAGAGAAAGTCCGTCAATGTCACCGTACTATAGCATTTGGATACGTTTGAAACCACATGCCATTGAAATATCTTTTTTTCGCAGTGGTGTACTTTGAAATGTGGATAATGTGATAACGTGGCTTATTTAATTTAGACATGATGTATTTTGCTCTAGAATGATAAACGTACTATTTTAAGGGCCAATTTATTTCACGTAAAAAATAAAACAACTTTGACTCAAACTGTACCAAACTTTTAATATAAAAGACATACTTTTTTCTGCCATATTTTGCTTCTAATATAAAGTTCACATCAATAATGTTGAAGTACTGTCATGTACTATATATATAGGTCGACACTGCTCGTGCCTACAATATGATTTGGTTGAAAATGTCACTTGACCATACCCCATCCATTTTTGATCGTTTTTCCCTTTTTAAAGATGACTGACCAAAAGTCCTTAAAATAAATGATATTGCTCGTTTATATTATCCATTAGAACAGGAGAATAAACGTATTTTTAATTGGATTTTATTTTAATAAATATGACATACCGTTCACCCCATGTTCCAGCTGAGTATTTTTTAACATCCTTTGAGTTGATAACTTCATATGAATCGCTGCAGCTTCCTTTTCTTATCCCACTTTCGACGTCACTGACTCTTTTTATTTGTTTTGAAATATATTGATTGTCCATTCCAAAAGAAACACCCGGTATATTTTTCTTTTCATCAGATAGATACTGAAAGTTCATTGCCAAACCTTTTAACTTGTATATGAACTCAAAATGCAATTTTTTTTGCTGTGCGTGAATTTGTTTTAATATTATTTTTCTTTTACAAGCTAAATGTAAGTATATGCAAGTATTCTAACGAGTATTCGAACGAGTAAACGACTTTGTGTCTTTGCTTTCCTTACTTTTTTAATTCATTAGTTAAACGCTAAACATTGGTCACTATACTCATTTATTTACAAAACTCTATATACAAGCATAAACCATTTCCAGTGTTGCAAAAATGAACCATGCAGTTCCTGCTATAATACAGGAGCGTGCTATGATTTGATATTAACACATTATTGATATCCCTTTTCATCTTCTGATATGATATGCGGAGCACACATAATAGCTATTTATCGTTTTTATAGAAATGAAAAGTAAATAATCAATCTTGTCACAAAGTGAAACGATCTGCACGAATGGCAATCTTTTCAACGAATTTGCTTTCATTATTCGCTGAAACAGGCTAATGCGATTACAGATTCTCCCATAGGCAAACGGTCTCAAGTTATTTATAAAAGTGTGAAATTTCTAATAACTATCGTTAAGCCGTTTACAGAGAAATCTGACCTTGACTTCAGGTCAATAATCGTTTGAATTCTGAACCGAACGGAATTATTACTTATGTACTCATTTTATGTTTTTGATTTTTGCAAATGCCTTCGCGTCCTTGCCTTTTCATTGTGTCCTTTCATATATTATATATAACACATACAGTATCACCTAATGGCGTCATGCAATTGTCAACGATTATATATACGGTATCAAAAAAAAAGTGTGCACATCTATTTTTTGGTAATATTCAAAAATTTATAGTGACAAATTTAGCAAAACAAGATTATTTTTTTTTAAATATGCAAACAAAGTAGTGATACCTATGCATGAACATTCCTTCACTAACATTGTTTCAGTTATCAAAGTCCAAAAAAGAGTTTTTGTTTATTATAAAATGCAAAACGTTGAATATTTTGCATGCAGTTGAATAGGCAAACAGTCACCTTATGAAATACTATTTTTTTAAATTTCTCATGAATGTTGAACTTTTAACTTCTTCTCAAACACAACGTTACAAAAATGTAATATTCGTATACTGAGTCGAAAAAGTGTGCAACCAAATATGCATAATCGGCTCATAAGTTCATAACGAATATTACATTGTTGCAAACGTTTAAGTCATGAATGTATTCAAACATCCTGTTTAAACATATTTATTTTACATCGATCGCGAAACAAGTTCTTGCAACTTAGATTAATCGCTCTCGATGGCTTCCTGGGTAGAACCAATACTAAGCAATGTGGATTAATTGTCTTGCTCAAGGATAAATAACTTGGCCGTGGCGAGGGTTGAACCCACGACCTCTCGTTCTGGAGTTCGGCGCTCTACCACAGGGCCACTCCACCCTAACGTTGTGTTTAAAACAAAATCGTGTCAATATCTATTAGAGTATTTAATAGACTAGCTATAATCATTTTCATAAACATAACAAACTCAATTTAGTGACACGGGTGAGTATCTCACCAATTCAACATTTGTCATTACGTGCTCCCTCCTTAATTCCTTTAAGCGATGGGAAAGCTTATACTCGTATTAGCAGGATTTTAAAACGGAATTTTCGACAATAAAACACTTTTTACACTTTTTTTACTGAAAAAAATGTGATAACTTGTTAAAAATTACCGATTAAATGTTTTAATTTTACAATACGCAAACTTTTAAAGCAGAAATTAGGATTTTATTTCATACCCCAGCCAACCCCGTTTTCGCTTCGGATAGGGTATGAAAGTTAATACTCCGACCACGTAATGCGAAATACTTTAAGTTGTAATAAGCAATAATCCTTTATAACAAAGACAATCGCGATCTGCTCTGTACCTTTCTTATTTTAGTTTTATTTTAAAACTGGCAAGAAACAGTTTTCTTTTTACCCTCCATGTTTCATGTATGCATTGGTTTAATATATATAGCAAAGGAAATCAGGACCCCACCCGCCTCACCGGATATTAAACGTACAACTATGAGTGTACGATGTTTTGGGATCTTCGATCAAGTCCAAGTATTGTGGCTAGTCTAGGTTTAATAACTAGTGGTCCGCCATCTTTAAACAACAACAACAAACAAACAAACAAAAAGCAACAATAAATGGATGGATGAGGGCATGGTCAAGTGAAATTTCCAACCTAATGCATATGCTAGGCATCAGCAATGTCAACCATATAGTACTTGACAGTAATTCAACGCTATTAATGATAATACAATTTTACTCAAAGTTTTTTTGTTGTTTTTTTACGTGAAATAAATTAGTTAATATAATAGTCCATTTATCCATCTAGAGAGAGACGAGATATAATTTGTAAATAAAATAAGCCATGTTATCACAGCATCCACATTTCAAAGTACACCATTATGAAAAAAAGATATTATTTCATTGACACGTAGTTTCTAAATAATCCCAATGCTATAGTATGATGAGTTGTCTTTCTCTGTCAAAATAGTATTAACTGGCTACTATATTTGTGGATTTGTTAAACAAAATAGAGGGACTATTTTGCATAGAAGCATGCAAAATAAAACTAACTGAGCATAAGGCATGCCTATATTCAAACAAAACGGTCCAAGCCAAATACTAATTTATAAATCCGATCAAATGAACAGTTCATCCGAATATTACACAATACCAAATGTTTCAGTTTACAATTCAAGTGTATGCTTTTCATATGCATGATGTGTGTATTGAAGGCACATGGCACATAAAGAAAATCTTCTCTGTTTTGACAATGGTATATTTCGACATATATAAAGGGCGCTTTCTGCAATATAAGTATTCTTTCTAATACTAATAATTGCTCATGAATGAAAATTAATAACTAGAATTCGACGGCGCGCCATCGAACTTCACACATGTCAATAAGGTAAACAAGTACACGCCCACCGATACCGTATCAAATCTAGCGGTAACACTGTGCTTTGGTACACAGAATGCAAATATTACTATGTATGTTATTATGCATGCATGACACTGCGTGTAAATTAATAAATGAAAGTTAGAGTATGTGTGTACTTGAACAGTTGGCCCCAAACCCAGAGTCCCACAGGTAACCCTGGAGCAAAATACGCATGTACTACCAACATGATACCATTTAAAAACGTTAAAGAATACGTCATTAACGTTTAAAATATTAAAATTGTTTGATATATTGTTTATCTTTCATAGATGAGTATATATACCAAGATATGTACAAAAATAGAGGAAAATGAGAGCGTAATTGATTTGTTAAGCTTATTTGACCTTTTGGCCTTCATGGGAGAGCTTATTTGACCTTTTGACCTTCCTGGGAGCTAAAATAATGTTGCTCATGCCTGTAAATGAGATTTACGTTTAGTATCCGTTCCTTCCATAAATTAAGACTGTGTTTCAAAATATTGCGGAAAGGTTAATGTCAATGAACACTCAGGAATCGATAAATAAAACACTCCGGAGGCGTTCTTGATAAACAACGATGTCTCGTCTCTGAAGCAACTACGCATTTTCCACACTAGACACTACCAATATTTACAAGCTTTGCAAAATTGTATTAATCAATTAAGGGCTCTCGATGGGCAAGTAGTTTAGCACGTTGATTTCAATTATTGATAAATAACAACAACCAGAGCCCATCCACTGAGAACTACAACAACACCAGTAATTTTACAGTACTACCACATAACCTGATCAAAGAGGAATTGATTCAGCTTATATATAAATCCAACTACCTTACATAATGTTATTCTTCCCGACGAACGTACAAATTGTGTCAAAATACTGGTAGATAACGTGCTGCTCATTTCAAAAAATATCTCGACACATATTTTTGTGTTTTTTAATGGAGTTTTTTAACACATGTTAGGCAATATATGACGATCGACTTTTTTTTATGATAGAGACCATAGCAGACCACCCCATTTCCGCCATCCGACTGTCATTTGGTAATTCACATGCTAAATGCAAAATATGATAACGTTGCTTTTGTTTTGATATATTTTATGAGGAAGATAATGTATAATATGTTTCTGAAATCAAAATAATTTGATATAGCGGTTATTCTGTTATAATAATATGAAAGAAATATGATATTTATATTGTAAATGGCAGATCACAAGAGGATGCACATAGAAGAAATTGCATAGTTAATTATGGATGATTATTTCATAGCATCTAGTATTTCGTTTCTGCTGTGTAAAATATAAGATACATCAGTCTGTTGATTTTCAATAACATTAAAAATAGCTTTTGAAAACAATATATATGATGAAGTATAAATATATTTTAAGGAGATAATGTTTTAAAATGTTTAAATTTTTAAATGTTACATATATAACCATGAACAACGTACTACCTTTATACATTAGTATTTCAGTGTAATCCGTTGTTAATTTATTATAATAGATTTGAATGTATAAAAAACCATTATGTATTACTATAAGCAATACTAACACTAAAACACATTTAACCTAGACAAAATGTCTCAGGTTTATACAGTTTTGGCTTAATTGTGTTGATATATTTGTTTATTATATCACTATGCCATAACTTGACGCCTTGGGTGTCTTCGAATCCAGTCGCGGTCACACTGCTTAAGCCGGTAATAGGGGACGTGAGAGGTGTTGCACCATATACTACCTTTCATGAACAGACAATAAAACCGAGCCTGCTACGTTTTCTCTTTTTGTATTCGTTGCTCTTTGTTTGTGTTCGCTACTGGTTTTAGTATGTATTGTATAATTTATAGTTTATGGGTCAGTAACCTCGCTAACTGAATGAAACATGTGTCATCGTCTGAAACAACCTGTATTTAATAAATGGTTCTGCTACACGGGTGCCAATCTTCAAGTACTGGTTGAACTGAGCGCAGATTGCTAACATGTCTGTTTAAAATGGAACCGTGTTTCACCATAGTTATTTAAATGTATAGGTATCATCTTGTTTTTTATATAATTTTGTATATATCCTATAACAAGCGTATAGCGCAAGTCGTCCGATATTCCCTCTGTTTTCAATGTAAATGCGATATTGCTGACTGGTAAAAACTAACTACAGCTGTAAAATTATGTGATTTTAAGTACAATGAATTTATCGCACATCCTGAAAGGAGAAAATAACGTTTCCATGAAGAACCAAGCATTTGAGTTTTCACTGCAAATCGACAAAATGAATTTCATAAAATTAACATTGAATTCATTCTGCTGAATTTACGTTAAAAATATTGCCCTAATATCTGCAGAATATGACATGCTAACATTGTTTCACATTACATAAATCATTACATCATAAATTGCTTTTTTTTTCCAAATCAACACAAATAATGAAAACAAAATACATTTTTTGTAGTTTTTATCAGCCAATGTTTACATTGAAAAATGAAGTAAAATTGGACGTGTTACGTTATAAGATGTGTTTAGTATAGTCAAAGAGTAGTATATTTTCTAATGTATACTGAAATAATATGCTCCATTTTTTTCATCTGTTTTTTTAAATGTATCTAGTACATATTTCTTCAATGTTATTATTTATAACTTTGAAAACATTTGAGGGCCGCAAGGGTGATTAGTTTTGCACCAATTGTGTTACCATTGTTTTTATTAGGGCTTTCCACCTTTCAGTGGACCCACCTTTTCAGTGGAAAGACCTCTTGTTTTCGTTCTGTTTATTCCTTTTTCTTCTTCTTCTTCTTCTTCTTCTTCTTCTTCTTCTTCTTCTTCTACTTCTCCCCAGCACTTTTCATAGTAAGACCGGTCGCACGGCCTCTAAATTTTACACAGTGATAGAATTCAGGCTGGAATAGTGTCCCGAAGCTTTTGGGATCATGAAGTCATCCAAGATGGCCGCCAGTGACGTCATCAGAAAAATCTTGTTATCGCTAGATCTCCAACATTTATAGACGGATTTGAATGAAACTTTCACAGATTGTAAGGTTCAGGGTCAATGACGTCACAATGTTTTGAAAATTCCTTTTTTTTCAGTGATTGCATTTTCATGTTTTTTTACTGTAACATCCATCAGTGTCATTGTTTCAGTCGACGCTGACACTTTAAACGTCCTGACGTCATTCAAAATGGCCGCCAATGACGTCATTTAAGAAATCTTGTAATCGCTATATCTCCTTCGTTTATGATCGGATTTTAATGCAACTTGCACAGCGTGTAAGGAATTAGATTTGGTTGTGCAGGAATGTTAAAAATTGTCATGACGTCATTCAAGATGGCCGCCAGTGACGTCATGATACAAATATTGTTAGCGCTAGATTTCATACATTTTTAGTCGGATTTGAGTGAATCTTTCACATATTGTAGAGTGCAGGGTCTAGTTGTGTGTGAATGTAAAAACGTGTCTGTAGATAATAACATCTTGACGTCAGTGACGTCATAATGTTATGAAAATCCGTTTTTTTCAATGATTACATTTTTGAAGTTGTTTTACTGAATAATCCATCAATGTCATTGTCACAGTCGACGCTGACAGTTTTAACGTCATGACGTCATCCAAAATGGCCGACAATGACGTCATTTAAGAAATATTGTAATCGCCATATCTCCTTCATTTATCATCGGAGTTTGATAAAACGTTCACAGTTTGTAGATATCAAAGTCTAGTTGTGCTATAATGTGGAATGTTGTCATGTCATCATCAAAGATGGCCGCCAGTAAAGTCATAAAAGAACTCTTTGTTTTGTCTATATGTTCTCTATTTATTATCGGATTTGAATAAAACTTTCACAGTTTGTAGAGTTCGGGGTCCGGTTGTGCAAGACCGTCATACGGTATCCCGACGTCATGACGTCAGTGACGTCAAAATATTTAGAAATTTGTTTTTTTTCACTGATTCGAAGTTATTTTCGTGATAAATCAATCAGTGTCTTCATCATAGACAACTCTGACAGTTGTGACATCATGACGTCATTAAGACAGGAAAGCCCGTTTGCTCAGGTTCTGATCAAAATCTAGTTATTATTGTTTTCATTATTGTTGTTATTATTATTATTATTATTATTATTATTATTATTATTATTATTATTATTATTACATAGTTTATATTACACATTATCATCCCTTATTATTTTAATAGTTTTATCTTTATATATTTACATTGATTTTTAATTAATACTTCATTTCATCATTTTTCATCAATTTTTGCGCACAATATCACCTATTTATGTGTCGACGTGCCGTAAAACACCATTCATTCATTATTATTTTTATTATTATATTCTGATCATATACATGTAGTTTCTTTGGTCAATTAAAAAAAATGGCATGTATCCTTATATCTACTTGACTTTCAGTACATATACATATAATACACATTACATATACATATAATACACACTAGTACATATACATATAATACACATTAGTTTATATAAACGCAGTACATACACACTAGTACATATACATATAATACACATTAGTTTATATAAACGCAGTACATACACACTAGTACATATACATATAATACACATTAGTTTATATAAACGCAGTACATACACACTAGTACATATACATATAATACACATTAGTTTATATAAACGCAGTACATACACACTAGTACATATACATATAATACACATTAGTTTATATAAACGCAGTACATACACACTAGTACATATACATATAATACACATTAGTTTATATAAACGCAGTACATACACACTAGTACATATACATATAATACACATTAGTTTATATAAACGCAGTACATACACACTAGTACATATACATATAATACACATTAGTTTATATAAACGCAGTACATACACACTAGTACATATACATATAATACACATTAGTTTATATAAACGCAGTACATACACACTAGTACATATAACCATATTACGCAATAGGACGTGATTACGTACAAGTATATACACTTAATTAACGTCAAGTAAAATATTACATTGTCACGGGGTCACGTGTTAGAATACATAAATATATATATATATGCGTGTTGGCTTACACTTAAGACGCATTTCCTTCTTCTGCATTTTTTATCAGAGACGTTTTCCATTTTTGGGACGTTGTTTTCCCCCTGTATATTACCTTGTCTAGCTTTACAGGTCAGTTAGACCTAAACAGTATGTTCACACAATATTCACGGAACAAATAATATGAATTCGTAGTTCATTATGATTATCGAAGGGGGCGAGTATTTTATTTTTATTTTCGTATAACTTTTACAACGTCAATACGCACAGGAAATTGCATCTTTGGACTATGACTTTGCTATTGTAATTATTTATGAAGGATTGCAACGGGGAATTTTCGTATTTTTTTTTAGAACAAGAAGCAGACGTACAAAAATCACAAATACACGCACCTGATTTAACATCGTGTGCAGTAGTGAATTTCCTATCCAACAATACCTTTGTTTCTACGATAATTCGCTCAGATATCCGAGTCAAAAGTCACCAAAGTGCAATTTCAATCTACTCGTTATTTGTCAATGACATTTCTGTTTTTTTTTTGTGTTTTTTTCTAGTCTCGGCCAGCTAGACCGTATCATGCATATGTCTTACTTGCAGATATCGGTCTGGGCAGATTAGGCCAATTAAAGCGCCCACTAGCGATTAGCACAATTTATTCGCGCGCATAAAGTCGACGTTTGCGTGACGTCATGTTGTAAATAAACGTACAACGTCAATTGTTGATGCATCAGTTAAACTTTTTAACGTCACTTGCAGCTTCTAATAAGTTAAAAATAAGAAACTATTATTAAATTAACTTAAAAATATGTTTTTTGAAAGTCTCGCTGAATCTCTCAATATCTCGCCAAAATCGCCCAAAACGTTAGGGCGATTTCAAACGTCCTATTTTCCCCAGGCCCTGGTTCTGGATCCGTGTAGCATAGCGTAACGAAGAAATCAGAAGCGGGCCGGGTGACCGAGGATAGTTTTGTTCTGAATTCGGATGCAATCGAGATATTGCGATTAAACTACTTACGTCATAATTTGTCATAATAGTCTGCATTATGACGTTAGTAGTTCAATCGCAGTATCGCGATTGCATCATATTGCGAAAAAAATAGAAACACAATTTTGGAATGTAAACCCTATATCAAAAATAGCTAGAATCGTCGAACAGGAAATATAGCATTCAAGGATCACAGGCAACCAAACAACATGCACAGAAACAAAAAATAATTATAAACATGAATAAAAGGCAAGATATGGCATCACAAACATAAAAGGATTAACAATAGGGCTACTGCCTTGAAACGTTCAGTGGAAAAAATGGCCGCTGGGGGTTCAAACCAGGTTCTAGGGTACACCAAACCTCACTCTTACATGTCTTACCCTACTGGACATCATCCTGATAAAACGGGACCAGTGTATGGTATTAAAATGCAAAGACAACGAAGTGTATGATTGTATTGTCATTATGGCTTTAAATAGTGTGTGTTCCTTCGAAAAATGATTATGTGTTGGCAAAACCGAAAAAAGAAAGAAAACTAATCAATATCAATAAAACTGAAATATATGTTTATGAATAATCATGCAGCTTTTGCAATTTTAGCTGTTCTGTTATCACATAGTAAAATATGATATTGCGTTATCACTGTTGTAATACGCAACGGAATCCAGTGTAATGACCTACAAACAACGCAACGTAAACATTTAAGGTTAAACAACTTCATGTAAACACACGCACGACATGAACAATGTCAACACAGATAAGACATGAAGAGTGACGCTCGAAGAAAAACAACACAACTATTTAATGACAACACTAATGCATTGGAGGTTTAATTACACTAAATCAGCCGGAAGTGCTTGCCTGTTGCATTCGAACGTAGTTCTGTATTAAAGAGTGCTAATCTTTTTTATTTAAACACGTTTTTAGTGTAATTTCTGTTATTTTTTGGATGTAACTTTTGACATGTTTTTGATATTTAAAAATGCAGCTCATGTTTATGATAGTTTTTGAAAATTCTGAAAGTAGACCGGGTATGAAATTGCAAGGGGTAAAAATAGCATTACCGTTGATCCGGTGTTAGTATACAGCTGAAGAAATCTTTCTAAGAAGGTATTCAACCCCCTATTTCCTTGTTGATGTTTAATAGCAGACATGTTTATTTGCACGATAAAGTAAGTTTCCCAGAATTCTAACTAGGTTTGAGTTTTTAACAGGTTGCCAACTTTATAACTTTACTATGGAAAGGGCATGGAGACTCATTTACGTTATTATAACCTGCAGGGCCCAGTTGTTCAAAGATCGGTTAGCTTAATCCTTGGTTAGTGTAAACTTTCAAAGTATAGTTTCTCATAAAAATATGTTTTGCACTATTAAAAGCTTTTAATTTGCATTTCTACTTAACATGCTCAATTTCTGGTAGAAATATTCATTTATCGGAAATTATATGGATATTTGACTTAAAGAAGTTAACCGATCTTTGAACAACTGGGCCCAGGGTTTAAGAAACAACGTTTAAGAAGCAAGCGACATCACATGCAATGACAACGTTATTATCAAAATCATATCAGCTATTGCTACACCACAGAAAATGCTACACCACAGAGTAGGTGATTATATGAGAGGAAGCAAGAACACACCTAACAAAATACCATCTGAAAGGGATATTTTGTTTATAATCCAACGCAGTAGTGTAGTTTTCATACAGAAAAATAGGGTTCCACTTGAAAATTCACCAGAAAAGGGTGGCTCACAAGTCTTGTAAGAATGTTTTCGTTTGTTTATTAAGCAGGTCAAGGATTCAGATGTTTTCATTGATAGTTGATAGTATGCATATATAGATTCGAAAGTTGGAAACTGTTCATCAATCACATACAATAACAAAATTCAATAGAAATGGATTATTTCCCCCTACTGATAATGCCCCTTTCAACAAAAAGGGAGGGATTATTTGTTATAACAGGAACTACACTCGGAGGTTTATATGCAATTGGTGGTGATAAACCTAGTTATATAGGTCATAATGGATAGCGTGGTCGACTTGTGGGACATTTTTGTTATTTACATATGTGTAATACACAGGCATATATGTATTGGTTACATACGGATATGTTTGGGAGCCGGTGAATAGGGCAATCCCTCCCGGTTTTTAACTCTACTGGCCAAGGGCCAGCAGAGCTTATGGGATGGTGTGTTGTCCGTCTTCCGTCGTCCGTCCGTCGTCCGTCCGTTAACTTTTGCTTGTGTTCACTCTAGAAGCCACATTTCTGATGCAATCATCATGAAACTTTGTCAGAATGTTTGTCTCAATGAAATCTCGGTCAAGTTCGAAAATGGGTCATGTGGGGTCAAAAACTAGGTCACTAGGTCAAATATTGGAAAAACCTTGTGTACACTCTAAAGGCCATATTTTTGACCCGAGCTTGATGCAACTTTGTCAGAATGTTTGTCTTAATTATATCTTGGTCAAGTTTGAAAATGGGTCACATGGGGTTAAAAACTAGGTCACTAGGTCAAATACTTGAAAAACCTTGTGTACACTCTAGAAGCCGTATTTCTGATCCAATCTTGATGAAACTTTGTCAAAATGTTTGTCTTAATTATATCTTGGTCAAGTTCAAAAATGGGTCACATGGTGTTAAAAACTAGGTCACTAGGTCAAACTTTGGAAAAACCGTGTGTACACTCTAGAGGCCATATTTTTGACCTGATCTTGATGAAACTTTGTCAGAATGTTTGTCTTAATGAAATCTCGGTCAAGTTCAAAAATGGGTCATGTGGGGTCAAAAACTAGGTCACTAGGTCAAATACTTGAAAAAACTTGCGTAGACTCTAGAGGTCATATTTGTTACCCAATCTTAATGAAACTTTGTCAAATTGTTTATCTTAATTATATCTTGATCAAGTTCGAAAATGGGTCACATGAAGTTAAAAACTAGGTCACTAGGTCAAATATTGGAAAAACCTTGTGTAGACTCTAGAGGCCATATTTTTGACCCGAGCTTGATGCAACTTTGTCAGAATGTTTATCTTAATTGTTTGTCTCAATGAAATCTCGGTCAAGTTCGAAAATGGGTCATGTGGGGTCAAAAACTAGGTCACTAGGTCAAATATTGGAAAAACCTTGTGTACACTCTAAGAGGCCATATTTTTGACCCGAGCTTGATGCAACTTTGTCAGAATGTTTGTCTTAATTATATCTGGTCAGGTTTGAAAATGGGTCACATGGGGTTGAAAACTAGGTCACTAGGTCAAATACTTGAAAAACCTTGTGTACACTCTAGAAGCCGTATTTCTGACCCAATCTTGATGAAACTTTGTCAAAATGTTTGTCTTAATTATATCTTGGTCAAGTTCAAAAATGGGTCACATGGTGTTAAAAACTAGGTCACTAGGTCAAATATTGGAAAAACCGTGTGTACACTCTTTGTCAAAATGTTTGTCTTAATTATATCTTGGTCAAGTTCAAAAATGGGTCACATGGTGTTAAAAACTAGGTCACTAGGTCAAATACTTGAAAAACCTTGTGTACACTCTAGAAGCCGTATTTCTGACTCAATCTTGATGAAACTTTGTCAAAATGTTTGTCTTAATTATATCTTGGTCAAGTTCAAAAATGGGTCACATGGTGTTAAAAACTAGGTCACTAGGTCAAACTTTGGAAAAACCGTGTGTACACTCTAGAGGCCATATTTTTGACCCGATCTTGATGAAACTTTGTCAGAATGTTTGTCTCAATGAAATCTTGGTCAAGTTTAAAAATGGGTCATGTGGGGTCAAACACTAGGTCACTAGGTCAAATACTTGAAAAAACTTGTGTACACTCTAGAGGTCATATTTGTTACCCAATCTTGATGAAATTTTGTCAAATTGTTTATCTTAATTATATCTTGATCAAGTTCGAAAATGGGTCACATGAAGTTAAAAACTAGGTCACTAGGTCAAATATTGGAAAAACCTTGTGTACACTCTAGAGGCCATATTTTTGACCCGAGCTTGATGCAACTTTGTCAGAATGTTTGTCTTAATTATATCTTGGTCAAGTTTGAAAATGGGTCACATGGGGTTAAAAACTAGGTCACTAGGTCAAATATTGGAAAAACCTTGTGTACACTCTTTGTCAAAATGTTTGTCTTAATTATATCTTGGTCAAGTTCAAAAATGGGTCACATGGTGTTAAAAACTAGGTCACTAGGTCAAACTTTGGAAAAACCGTGTGTACACTCTAGAGGCCATATTTTTGACCCGATCTTGGTGCAATTTTGTCAGAATATTTGTCTCAATTATAGCTTGCTAAAGTTCGAAAATGGGTCACACAGGGTCAACAACTAGGTCACTAGTACACTCTAGAGGCCATATTTCTGACCCGATCTTGATGAAACTTTGTCGAAATGTTGTCTTAATTATATTTTGGTCAAGTTCGAAAATGGGTCCCATGGGGTCAAAAACTAGGTCACTAGGTCAAATACTTGAAAAACCTTGTGTACACTCTAGACACCATGTAGTACGACTCGATTCATCAATGGTATAACAGCCAGTAGAGCGTTCACAGGCCCTCTTATGCCTCTTGTTTTGTGTGTGTTTTTGTTTGTATGTATTTTTTCTATAAAAAATAGTATTTTGAACAGTAAAACATAGGGCGAAGATGTGTTCATTTTGTTCTGGTGGGATCATCTTTTGGAGAGATATGCCCGTTTATATACGTTTAATGACAAAGCTATTCAATTAAAAAGAGCAGTTATAATGTTTTGAATACAGTGACTTCATGATGTAGCATTGCTATGAAGAATTAGTGAAAATGCGTTAATAAAGACATCATGAATATATCAGAACAAAAACAACTAAATAATCAAATACAATAAAATAGTGGTTACGATACGGCCACTAGAGAGGTAAATAATGTGACACACGCAATCTTCAGTATGTATCAAGCATTCACACACGCAATCTTCAGTACACACACGCAATCTTCAGTATGTATCAAGCATTCACACACGCAATCTTCAGTATGTATCAAGCATTCACACACGCAATCTTCAGTATGTATCAAGCATTCACACACGCAATCTTCAGATCTCAGTATGTATCAAGCATTCACACACGCAATCTTCAGATCTCAATATGTATCAAGCATTCACACACGCAATCTTCAGATCTCAGTATGTATCAAGCATTCACACACGCAATCTTCAGTATGTATCAAGCATTCATACTTCAGTATGTATCAAGCATTCACACACGCAATCTACAGTATGTATCAGGCATTCATACTTCAGTATGTATTAAGCATTCACACACGCAATCTTCAGTATGTATCAAGCATTCACACACGCAATCTTCAGTACACACATGCAATCTTCAGTATGTATCAAGCATTCACACACGCAATCTTCAGTATGTATCAAGCATTCACACACGCAATCTTCAGTATGTATCAGGCATTCACACACGCAATCTTCAGATCTCAGTATGTATCAAGCATTCACACACGCAATCTTCAGATCTCAATATGTATCAAGCATTCACACACGCAATCTTCAGATCTCAGTATGTATCAAGCATTCACACACGCAATCTTCAGTATGTATCAAGCATTCATACTTCAGTATGTATTAAGCATTCACACACGCAATCTACAGTATGTATCAGGCATTCATACTTCAGTATGTATCAAGCATTCACACACGCAATCTACAGTATGTATCAGGCATTCATACTTCAGTATGTATCAAGCATTCACACACGCAATCTTCAGTATGTATCAGGCATTCATACTTCAGTATGTATCAAGCATTCACACACGCAATCTTCAGTATGTATCAAGCATTCATACTTCAGTATGTATCAAGCATTCGCATACGCAATCTTCAGTATGTATCAAGCATTCATACTTCAGTATGTATCAAGCATTCGCATACGCAATCTTCAGTAGGTATCAAGCATTCATACTTCAGTATGTATCAAGCATTCACACACGCAATCTTCAGTATGTATCAAGCATTCATACTTCAGTATGTATCAAGCATTCGCATACGCAATCTTCAGTATGTATCAAGCATTCATACTTCAGTATGTATCAAGCATTCACACACGCAATCTTCAGTATGTATCAAGCATTCATACTTCAGTATGTATCAAGCATTCACACACGCAATCTTCAGTATGTATCAAGCATTCATACTTCAGTATGTATCAAGCATTCGCATACGCAATCTTCAGTATGTATCAAGCATTCATACTTCAGTATGTATCAAGCATTCGCATACGCAATCTTCAGTATGTATCAAGCATTCATACTTCAGTATGTATCAAGCATTCACACACGCAATCTTCAGTATGTATCAAGCATTCATACTTCAGTATGTATCAAGCATTCGCATACGCAATCTTCAGTATGTATCAAGCATTCATACTTCAGTATGTATCAAGCATTCGCATACGCAATCTTCAGTATGTATCAAGCATTCATACTTCAGTATGTATCAAGCATTCACACACGCAATCTTCAGTATGTATCAAGCATTCATACTTCAGTATGTATCAAGCATTCGCACACGCAATCTTCAGTATGTATCAAGCATTCATACTTCAGTATGTATCAAGCATTCGCATACGCAATCTTCAGTATGTATCAAGCATTCATACTTCAGTATGTATCAAGCATTCACACACGCAATCTTCAGTATGTATCAAGCACTCATACTTCAGTATGTATCAAGCATTCACACACGCAATCTTCAATATGTATCAAGCATTCATACTTCAGTATGTATCAAGTATTCACACACGCAATCTTCAGTATGTATCAAGCATTCACACACGCAATCTTCAGTATGTATCAAGCATTCACACACGCAATCTTCAGTATGTATCAAGCATTCATACTTCAGTATGTATCAAGCATTCACACACGCAATCTTCGGTATGTATCAAGCATTCACACACGCAATCTTCAGTATGTATCAAGCATTCATACTTCAGTATGTATCAAGCATTCACACACGCAATCTTCGGTATGTATCAAGCATTCACACACGCAATCTTCAGTATGTATCAAGCATTCATACTTCAGTATGTATCAAGCATTCACACACGCAATCTTCGGTATGTATCAAGCATTCACACACGCAATCTTCAGTATGTATCAAGCATTCATACTTCAGTATGTATCAAGCATTCACACACGCAATCTTCGGTATGTATCAAGCATTCACACACGCAATCTTCAGTATGTATCAAGCATTCACACACGCAATCTTCGGTATGTATCAAGCATTCACACACGCAATCTTCAGTATGTATCAAGCATTCACACACGCAATCTTCGGTATGTATCAAGCATTCACACACGCAATCTTCAGTATGTATCAAGCATTCACACACGCAATCTTCATTATGTATCAAGCATTAGAACTAACACCTCGGTATATTAATCCAGCATCATTTTTACTTTAAACCTGCTTGCATTTAACGAAATAAAATGTTTGGTTTTCAATTGTTCAATGCTATTTTCTTCCTTAGGTTTAAATATATTATAGGTGCAATATAACAGTAAGCGATATGCAAAAACTGTTCCCTTTAAACTATTCTAATAATTAATAATAGTGATTTTAATAATGAAAATTGTGCAGAAAACTAACAGGACGCCGCGTGTTTTAAAAAAGCATCAAGATCGTCGTGTGTGCATATATAGAATTTATTTTTTAATACATAAATTTATTCAAAATGCTTTCGGCTTGACAACTTCATGAGAGGAAAATGCATATAAATTATGGGAAAGTGAAATTTAAAAGCAATGTTATGAAGACACATGTAGAGAACAAATGTAGAAATAACTTTGAATAAATGCATTCTCCATAGTTGATTTGAAGTTGCAACACTTCGTTAAAAAAAACTAACTCGCCAAATAACGTCAACATTAAATTCCTATCAAAACATTATCCAGGTGACAGGTCATATAATGATGAATATGTGGTGATTTAAAGTATAGGATTTTTCATGGGTTCTTAAAATACCTGTGATTGTATATGCGTAAAATGAATTATGAGTTGATAACTCTTAATTCGACGTTCCAGTTTTGGGGTTTGGTCTGGTTGGTCAAAGCCGTTTATATTGTGTCTATAGAGTTTGGATTCTCACAATATGTAAGTTATATATATATAATTATATATATACACTTCGTCGTCAGTAGGTTTAAAAACGGTACGTACATGTTGTACAGTGTGGCTGTTGTTGGCGGGATAGCTACTTTAATATTTGACATCAATGGGGAAGCTAATTGGTGGTTTCAGACCTCTACCTTCACGGGAGGCTGTTGACGACAACAAAACTCCCAATGCAACGTCATTCAGGTGTTTACTGGTGCTTTGAGGCGTAATGCACACTGCATCCATCGATTTTCCAATACACGTCTTTTTTAAATCATTTAGAAACCATCAGAAAATGTCACACGCAGGAGCACTAGTCGCATATATGGCATTGTATAATACGTGATAAACAGAATGGAATTACAACAAAATATCCAACAAATAACGATAAAAGAACCCGTTTAATTACACCCACTAACTCGCTCTACAAACTACTCTTTATTTTATTTTAAATACATTTCAAATGTGTTTCAAGTGCATTTCAAATTAGTTTTCGTTACGTTCATAAATAAATGAATTTTAAAATACATTTTCACCAAGTAGGTACGAATTTAAAATGCAGTGATGTATGAAAAGTATTTTCAACTGCGATGAGTATCACAAAGCATGTTCTGTTCGTTTCTTTTGGAAATGCATTTCTTTTGCATGCACAAAAACATCAAACATTCTTTTAATATTACGATACAAACATAGTGTATCCGGATAACGCATTAATTGTCAAAATACATTTCAGAGTCAGTTTTCACTTTGGTGTCAGCGTTTTGCGTATAAATGCCCAAAGTTTCTTTTTGTGTTGTATTTGTGTTTCGTCTTCATTTATAAACGGTTGAGTGAAATATGCTATTAATAATTCAGATCTGAGTTTAGGTATGATACCACTAATTAGTTTCCCGATAAACATCAATGTTAAAGTGTCACATAGTAATGATTTGCTGCAAATTCAACTCAAGCATGGATAATGCAGCAGTGTAATGTTCATATAAAAAACTAATTTTCCACTTGAAAAATCACCAGAAAAGGTGGGGTCACAAGACATATAAGAAAGTTCTTGTTTGTTTACTAAATAGGTCAAGGGTACAGCTGTTTTCATTGATTGACTGTTTTCATTGCTCACTAAGTGTAACCATAGAGTCGAAATTTCGAAAATGTTCATCAGTGATCCAGTAAAACTTATTAATACGCTTCTAATACATACAACCACAAAATCGAATAGAAATGGGCAGTTTTCCCCTACTTATAATGCCCGTTTCCATCGAAAAAGGAGGGATTACATTTTATTATAGGAACTACATTCGACTACACCTCGATGGTTTACATGTAATTAATGGTGGTAAACCTTTAGGTATTGTGGGAAGTGCGGAAACGTTTTACGTTAATGCTAAATCTATTACTGCCTACTTGCGAAAATTGTCATGTTTAATATTTTTGAAATACGTCATCGATAGTGCATGGCTGTCTTGACAATTATTGCGATTATTCCATTTTTGAGATTCGCTAATTCAATTTTCGACGGTAAACTATATTCTTTGATATCGGAAATGGCACTATCGATAGAAGGAGATTTTATTCATAAATCAATAGGCCATAGGCCCGTGAGATGCTACAAATGCTTACATACATAGAACATATGAAATAGCAATAAACATATTTACAGTTCTAAGTATTTACATGAACATTATTCTGTTATAAACGTAATATTGTATTATTTGTATTCCTAATTAATAGAAATAACGGAGAAGATGATGTTGCAAAGTATTGTAAAACAGTTCAAACATAATTAATATAACAATTCCAAGGTGATAGTGCCTCACAAATGCAGCAGGGTTGGTGATTTGGTCTGTCCATACATAATGCGTTCACTGCATCCGTAAGGTACCGCCACCTGGGTAATTAACGGCTGTAAATAGTATTTATGTTAGCTATATTTGCAAACTAATGACACCATTCAAAATAAGTTTAATATAAAAACAACTGTAGTTATAACATTTTGAATTTGGAAATGTAATTACCTACATATTTACAATTGTATACGACTTAAATGATATGCATATATGCAATTAGCGATAGTGAGATCAAACATTGAACTTTATATTATTCGAGTATTAGTAACGTATTCGTGCCTCGTCTTGTTACGTTATATTGAATTTCTCAATTTAAATAACTTGAGTTGTTATGATATATATCCATAAATCGATACATTTATGTCGAAAAAACACGATGTAATTCAATAAATGCAAAACAAATTCGTTGAAAAAGTTCTTTATTTTACAATAAATCGTTTTCAGTGAACTTGACAATTTTTTCTTTTTCTTTATATCGCGTTGAAAGAAAACAAATATAATATATCAGTATAAAGGTACTCGACTAATGGGTAGTATCTGTATTACACGAGATATTTATATGATAAACACGAGATATTTATTTTAAGCTGTGTACAGTTTGTCGTTTATGTGATATAAATATGCCGATTTAAAATCACTTTTTCCGTCGTCGTCCGTCGTCCGTCACACTTTTTATTTGCAACCTAACCTTGGCCATAACTTGAAAAGTACTTGAACATACAACTTCACACACTTCTTAACTTTAACTCAAGAAATGTCGTTAAACATGTCCAATAACTCCGACTTTCATTTTGGCAGAGTTATGCCAATTTAAATAAAGCTGTAACCTGCAACCTAACCAAGCTGATGAAACGGAACACCCTTCTAATTAGTCAACCGGATCTATTGGAATCGATGTCCGCCGTCGTCATAAATTTTGAACGACTTCTCAGAAATCACTTGAAAGATTTTGACCAAATTTGGTGTGAATCATTCTTACATAAAGCTCGTTCAAGTCTATTCAAAGGGTGACCATGGGTTACCAAAGTGTAAACGAAATACGGCATAGCATATAGCAAAACAACATTATGTATACGAAATACACGTACATCAAACATATTATGTAGATATACAAGTCAAACAGGAAAAGTAGCATTCAAGGACCAAAGTCAACCACAAACATGCACAGAAACAAACAACAACTATAAGGATGAATACAAGGCAAGACATGACATTACAGACATAAAATGACTGACAACAGAGCTACCGTCTTGCTACGGCCAGTGTCAGAAATGGCCCCTGGGGTTAAACCAGGCCTTGAATTCACCAACCATTCTTGAGAATATTCTTAGACTTAAGCCCAAGTATACACATTTCAATCACACATATTTCTGTAAGTTTAAAGGATAAACGTTCATAAGAAGTGCTATATATAAGTATGATAGATTCTAATAAATAGCAACTTCTTAAGATTGTTTATCTCTGAAGGTCATGGGAATATTTGTGAATGAAATTGTAGTACTTGAGCTCAAGTCTAAGAATAATGTGAAGAATGGTTGGTGAATTCCAGGCCAGGTTCTAGGGTGCACCAAATCTCGTTCTTACCCTATTGTCATCCCAATAAAACGGGGCAGTGTGAATAAAGATATTCCCGCCAGGTTATATTCTCTTGTTTAACACACAAGGCAGCATTTACACTTCTCAAAACTGCTAACTACACCGCTACGTTTTGGGTTATATATATCGATGGGTTGAACGTTTTTCAATAAAATAAAAAGGAAATACCAATTCAATCATTTTTACATCATTTCATTTTATTTTTTTCATGGGCAATGCTAGAACTAAACCACAATAAGCAATTACAAACGACCCATGTAAACACTAAAGTCACACTTTTCATTTCTTGTTCATAAAAGTGTGACTTTAGTGTTTACATGGGTCGTTTGTAATTGCTTATTGTGGTTTAGTTCTAGCATTGCCCATGAAAAAAATAAAATGAAATGATGTAAAAATGATTGAATTGGTATTTCCTTTTTATTTTATTGAAAAACATTCAACCCATCGATATATATAACCCAAAACGTGAGCGGAACCAAAACGTGAGCGGTGTAGTTGTGCAGTTTTAGAGTGTAGTGCAATATAAGTATAACACATGCTATAATACGGTATATATTATAACACATGCATATAATACGTATATATTTATAATACATGCTATAATACGTATATATGTATAACACATGCTATCAATACGTATATATGTATCTAATACATGCTACTAGTTACTAATATATGTATAACACATGCTATAATACGTAATATATGTAATAGATACATGCTATAATACGTATATATGTATAATACATGCTATAATACGTATACTATGTATAATACATGCTATATACGAATTATGTATAACACATGCTATAATACGTATATATGTATAACACATGCTATAATACGTATATAATGTATAGATACATGCTATAATACGTATATATGTATAATACATGCTATAATACGATATATATGTATATTACATGCTATAATACGTATATATGTATAACACATGCTATAATACGTATATATGTATAACAACATGCTATAATACGTATATATGTATAACATACATGCTATAATACGTATATATGTATAACACATGCTATAATACGTATATATGTATAACACATGCTATAATTACGTATATATGTATAATACACTGCTATAATACGTATATATGTAATAATACATGCTAATAAATACGTATATATGTATAAACAATGCTATATACGTATATTATAATACATATATAAACAAAAAGAATGACTTGGCAGAAACCACTGAACCAATAGAAAACAAACCCTTAAGCGAACGACGAGACGAGATTTATGACAAACACCAAACACCGTTCTTTGAGGATTTAGGTAGACCTCATCATAGGATCCACAATCAAAAGAGAAACCTACTAAACATACTCGTTAAACATGCAGTGCGTTGTGAAATAGAATCTGGTATGTGATAGTTCTTTGTCGCAGAAGGAGTCTTAAATAATCGTGAAGTATATGGGCTAATAATACATTACACACAACTGATCTACTTTATTCATTTTTTAACTCGAATATAACCAGAGGAATACATTGAACAAGTGGAAAATACATTAATATTGCATGCTTATAATTATTATTGCGTGTCATAAACAAAT